>CM021110.1:403843008-404443008 GCA_007115665.2 Sequoiadendron giganteum | reverse complement strand
GAGATAATTAACTCATGGGTAGGAGTTAAATTCTTCTTGTTGTTGTTTTGTTGTTTAGTAGCTTTTACTTTTTGTGTTCGCATCAAACCTTTTTTGTTAAGTGGTTAGTAGGTTCTCTATAGTTTTTGGTTGTGTTTCACACTTTCTATTCATATGGATGGCAATGCCACACTATCATCTGTATCCCACACTTCCATCCTATGGAAAAGAGCTATTTGAGGTATAGTTTGGGCTTTAGAAACCCGCTCTCTTAACCTACTAAAAATATTAGGTAAGTAGAAAGACAACGATACTGAGAGTGCTCTTCTTTCTATACCTTAAACACTTCAAAATTTCCTAAACCTTTCATCTAGCTTGAGGTAGATTAGGAAAGCCTACCATTTGAGGCCGTCCCATGAGTTGGGGTCTTGAGTAGCTAGTCCCTCTCCTCTATATTTTGGTGAACCTGATGTGAACTATTCTAGTTCCATTTCATAGGGTTGAAGGAGTCTTCTCTTGTGTTCTAGGTGTGTGCATTGCAGGGAACCTAGCCTTGTGATCCAACCTATGACCCCTAGTGGCATAGCTAGAAGAGTCCCTAAACATTATGAAGTAAAACCTAGAATAGGTCACTATCTGAATTTGAACCCTTGGGGGCTTCTAAGAAAGTCCTATCTAGTGTACATAGAAGATGGCTTATTTTATGCATCTTCCCATCCTATCTATGTAGCCTACGAGTGGGCCTCCTATTATAACCTTTACCTAACAATATTTTCTGATGAATGCTAATATAGAACACTCTCCCTTATACATTCCCACTAATATCAATGGGAATACCATAAATTGCATCCTCATTGACCCTACATGTTGAGTTAATGTTATCACATAGGAGACTCTTTTGTTGAATTCATTACAAAGGGAGGAATATGAGAAGACAAAGACCACCATACATAGCCATGATAGTCTCTCTCTTATTTTATATTTCTCTATAACTCTTTCCGTCCTAGTGGGACCTAAGGTTGTGAATACTACCTTTGACATCATTCTAAAATCTGACTTGTTTAGAGTGAAGCTAGGCATCCCATGGTTAGCTTCCATGAACGAAGTTGCTTCCTTGATCCATAAGTTTGAAATTCTCTCATGAAGGTATAGTGCATATCATACATGACATCAAATATCAGGTGATAGTAGCACATGGGGGATATTCTCTAATTAATTTTTTTCCTACCCTAGGTGGTTCACTCCCTCCAAGGATGGACTTACTTTATAAGACTGGGGGCAAGGTGCAGTCGAAAGTGAACTTCCTCATATCTCCCTACATGATCTCAATTAAGGGTTGTATGGTAGCACAGCAGTGGGATGCCTCTACCTCATGAAAGGGGGAGGAGAATCTTACTCACTCTGATCAACCCTCTCCTTCCTTTGCACCCACCATTTCATTTGCTTCTGCCCCTTGTCCTACTGCGACACCATTGACTTTTGCCCCCATTTGTCTCAAGGGGAGTCTGATGGTCTTGCTTGGTGAAAGGCCAAGCGTCAAGTGTTCTACCTTACCATCTTACCCATAGCGCCTTGACCCATTATCTATGGTAAGGGGAAGGGCCCTCATGGAGCTGCCCTTATGTCTTGACCTCCATGACATTCTACTACTCCCACCTCTTTGGTGGCGAATAGGAAGAGGCCCATCGATAAGTCACTTGACTCTCCTTCTCCACTTGTTGTTGCATCCATTCCTGCATCTCTTCCTCCTATTTATGTCTAGGAGTTGGTCCCTCTATTGGAAACAGTTGTGATGGACACTCCCATACCTAAACAAGATCCTTTTGTTCCTCCTCAGGCTGCAACCTCCAGCTCTCGGAGCCGAAGAAACCGCCTTGCACATGAGTGCAAACATCAGAGAAAGGCTCTGGTTGCTGAGAAATCTACCTCGTAGAAGGAAAAGGGGGAGCCCATAGCTTCTACAACTATTTCTCCTACTAAGCCCCCTACCTCCTTCCCCTCTACATCAGTTCTCGTGGCATAAATTTTTCTTTCAACTCCCTTGGCTGGTGTGGATGACTCGCACCCCAAAAGGGTGTAGGTGTTCATCACTCCTTTCATGGAGCCTCCTCTTTTGATGCCCCTTCCAAAAAAACTCACATTTTCCTAAGCTCGTAGATATGTTGAATGCCTTGGTGGTGTCCACTATAGTTTTCTACTCCATTTCCTTTCCTTTCGCTTCCTTTATGGGGATCTCGTATCCTCCAATGAAGCACAAGTTGGAGGACAACTCTACTTCTAATGGGGTCAAAATAAGGGATCACCTTCTTTAGAAAGTTTTCCTACTTTGGCTTGCATCATCTTAGTGATAGAGGCAACCCCAATGTCTCCTGAGTTCATCAATTCCCCCGAGTCTTTCGATGAGCCTGGCAGTGGATCTCAAGTGCATCCTCCATCTGCTAGTCAATTGATGCATGACACTCTCATCAAGTGCATGTTCAACTCGGTAGATGATGTCCCAAATATGTGGGTGATCTTTACAAGTTCAATGACATTTACCTCATAGGAGTTAAGTGAAGAAGAACTTTTAGGTGCCCTCTTCCTTATCTCTTGTTGCAGGAGACTCAAAGGGTGCTCTTGTGGCTATCCTGCCCTTACAGGCTCATCTTCCCTCCCCTTATAATGATCTAGATTGGGAGAAGAATGACCTCTTGGTTGATGAGGACTAGAGGGAACCTGTTATTTATCTATATATTAGATTTGTGTATGTGTTGTGCTCCCCCGTGCTTGTTCTTATGAGTTCCTGAAGGACCTTTGTCACCCTTGATAAATGAGTGTTTTGTGTTGTAAAATTCTTCTATTTGTTATATCCTTCTTCCACTGTTGTCTTGGTTTTCAAAAATTAGGGATGATGCAAAGTTTTGGGGGCATTTAGGGCTCCCTTCCATGTTGACCCAATTTTTTTTTCATGTACTCTTCTTCATGATTTGATATAGTAGGGGGTTGATGATAGTTTATTTTTATATTATATATTACACCTATCTATCTATATTTATAAGTAGCTTTGACCCCGAATGATCAGATCCCCCTATCTCTTGTTTGTTATGATGATGTTTTTCCTTTCTTTTTATCTTTCTCTCTTCTTTTCTTGCGTTGTGATGTTGTGTCTCTTATGTGTTTTCCCTCACATGCATGACAACATTACCACGATTACATCTTGTCATGTTTCACGGGCCACAAAATCAATTTCATTATTTCTTTTCTCTCCTTATGATGTCATGTGCCTTTGAGTTTAGCACACACCATCTTAAGGGGGGCTATCATACTACTTTTATTTTCAAAAATGCGCATATGGTGGCCAACAAATCCCTCACTGAAAATCCTTTATTTTTCAAAAATTGTATTCTTCAACAAGGATCCCTAGCTGAATCTTTCTTTCATCATGGATTTGTAAGATATAATATAGAAAAATTACTTTGAGAAGGGAGCACTTCTTTTGAGGAAGAAGTCTAAAAAAATTCCCTTGTGAGGGAGTATTCTTTCTTTCAAATTCCTTGATGAAATAAATATTTGAAAAGGATTCCTTGATGTTATAATTATTGGTGAAAAATGTTATCACTTTTCAAGCATAGTGTCCCTTGAGTGGAACCCTTTTCTTTTGAAGGGTTCTCAAGGGATCCCTATGAAAGCTTCTCCTTCAATTTTTGACTGTCTATGTGTCGCTAACATGTTTTTTCTATGGATTAACATGTGTAGACATGGAAAATGTACAATGTCAGTTGGACACACTTATTAACAACATTTTCTCTTAAATCATATTCTCGGCATTTCATCACATTCTATCTCTTAATTTAATAAATCACTATTTATTGAATCAAGTCTTCCTCTGTCAGTGACTAAATTAAATCAATTTAATTAATTAACCTTACATCCTTGTTTAATTAAATAAATCATTTTATTTGATTAAAATCTCTAAAGTCCTTTTATTAAATTAAATAAAATAAACCTTATTTGATTTAATCTAACATATTCCTTCTTGATTAAATAAATCAAATCATTTATTTAATAAATCATTTCTTCTCAATTCTGGACTTAAAATTAATTCATAAATCTAAGTCTAAATTGTCATATCATCTAATTCTTCTTTAAGTTAATAAAATCTTAATTAACATAATCCTTCTCCTTAAAATCCTCTAGAGAATGCAAGTGGCACAATAAATCGATTACTTTGATTTATTAATTCATCTATTTTCCCTTACAAAGCATCAAAAGGGAATATTCCCTTGTTTGAATTCAAAAATTCCAAGTGGACTTGTACATCCAACGAGGCATTCACTCCTCTTACATGTCCTTGCGCATTGAGCCAAGTGGCATTTATTCCATTCCTTTTTCCCCCTCATGTGTCATTTCTTAAATTTGAAATTCCACCTAATTTCATTAATTGGCACTTTGGCCAAGAGGTGCAAAACCTTCATCCATTCACATCTTGACAAGTGGCACTTGGCCATTGGATGTTGAATGATCCCACATTGTTCTATTTTACTCTCTTTTCTAGTTTAGAAATCTATAAATTGGAGACTTCTCTCTTCATTTGAGGATCCACAATTTGAGTAAAGTTATTATACTCAAATCCACAACCTTCATGCAAAATTACTCTCTTCAATTGAGAACCAATTTTGCTCATCACATCCAAAGCATTCATCATTCAATCCACAATTTATGCAAGTATACTATACTTCATTTCATCCACAAAAATCCATACACTTCAAGCAAGGTTATTCTCTTCATTTGAGAATTAATCTTGTTCCTAACATCATACATCTGGCTCAAGGATTTGGAAAGGGTTGCTTACTACAGAACATGGTGGCACCAATCCACTATGAGATAGTTGTTAATCATGTTTGCATATGCTTTTGTTTAGCTTGCATTGTTTAACATGGTTAAATATTTCATAGGGATGTTAGATTTTCTAATTTAAAGTAACTTTCGTGCTAACAACATGAAACGGTTTGAGTTGACTATCTTGCAGGTTTTAGCATCCATATTCTAGTGCTAGAAGGAGGGCTTTTGCTTCTAAATTCATTTTTATAGTCATACTAAACATCTCTGTTGTAGGAAATTTTTTTTAGATGTGTTAACTGTTCCTTCAAACAATAGTGTCATTGTTATTTATGATTAAAATCTTCTCACAAAATACATATCTTGGTTTTCTCTTTAACAAAGGCTTATTGTTTGATGCATCATAAAAATTCTTTTTTATATAAATCAAATTTGAGCAGGTCCTGCTGCGGGTTGTTTCTCGAGCTTTCCTTATGATTTTGCTGTGCAGCCAAGTCAATCACCACTCGCATCACCATACTCATTAGTTTTCCCACGTGTGGTTCTGTGGTATCAGGTGGTTATCCCTTAGGCCTTAACACCACCTTTTACCGCTTTGTCGTGCAGTCAGCAACTTTTGCTTTCGTTATCTTCATCCCCTGTGTTACCGCTACCTAGTCTATCCCTGCCCACGGTAGCACGGTTAACTATGCGCTATTCGTCTTCATTATCGACCGCTGTCACCGTGGTCATTGAGATAACCGCTAGCGGTAGAATGGTAACCACCTTTTAACCACCATCGCATCACCGCAAACTTCCATCTTGCCACCTACAAAATTGCAGTTAATTGCTGTCTGACTGTCGACTGCCACCGCGTCATCGCGGTCTGCTATCCTGTTACCCGCGGTATTGCGGTAACTACTTCCCTATCTGTCTTGACTGCCACCGCGTCATCGCATGGATTGTTCCAACAACTCACAGTACCATGGTGAACTTGCCATGACTGTCTATGCAAGCCACCAACTGCGATACCGCAGCCTGCGGTAAAATAGTGAAATCGATTAATTCGGGAAATAAATAGCCCTATAAGGAATTTTTATTTTAAGGGGGTTAAATTTTTTTTTTAGAGATGGCAATTTTGTTAATAGCTTATGATTAATATTATCTTTGTATGTCCTTTTGAAGGTTGAACATTGGAATCGAGCCAAGGCAAAACAAGATTGGAGAAAATCACAAAAGCATTTTTTAATGCTTGTTGGGCTAGATTTTTATTTTAATTCCAAACCATCTCACATTTATTTTGGGGCTTAAAATAAATCATTGATCTGATCTTTTCAAAGTTGGTTAAAAAGAACCTTAGAAATTTACTAGATTTCAATTTGGGTCTAAAATTGAACAAGGCAAATTCACACTTCATTTGGTGCTTAAAAAGAAGCCATCATTGCTTTGAGGTTTAAAATGAATAAATGTTTTCCATGTTTTGCAATCTTTTTTACAAACTAATATCATTTAAAATGTGTATGCGATTCTCTCGTGCTTCATTGCGATCTTGAGAATCAATTTTTTTTTGGTGATATTAGGTTGTTAAAAAGATTTCCTCCACATTTCAATTCGGGCATTTTAAAATTGAACAAAACATGTGAGTGTGAATAAAACTTATTGCAAGTGTTCTCCCTTTGTTTTTAAACAAAGTTTGATCAAACTATGAATAATGTTTGTTCGCTATTGTTTATCTTAGAGGGCATGCCTTGTGGGAAAAATTAATCACCCAAGGGAACGACCCAACTGGGAACACGCTAAAGCCAAACAACTTCCAACTGGTATATAAGTGTGGATTCTTGAAGAAATTTCAAGAATCACAAGGATTATTCTGATGAGATGGAAAACAATGGACTCTTGCCGATGTTGGATAATCCCCCATGAATAGAATGCCTGAATTAAAACCCTTTGTCTAGAAAAAGGCCAAAACCTTGTCTATCTTATTGGTGCAAAAGGTTATGTCCTTTGAAGCCACCCCACGTTATACATGCAGTCTTGTTGTGGAAATGGAAAATATTCCATGGGAGATTCATGGGTACTAATGCTTGGCTGACCCAAATAAGTGAGTGTTGTGGAGGGGAGCTACTGTGGACAAGCATTTAGCCATTCACACAAGATATGTGCAGCTGGATTTATCCAAGTGGGAACCCAACAAGGTATTGCCTCATCATCCTAAGAGTGTGAAAGTTCTTGAAAGGAATACATTGCTTGATCTTGAGAACATTTGAATAACAAACATTCACAAAAACCTTCAAATTTCAAACCCCTTGTGAGAAACAAATACTCTTGACGAATTTGGGCACTCTTGCTTTCCCTAGGGATCATATTCCTAGAGGTTTCTAAGTGCATAAATTCTACCATCATTTGTTTTCAACAAGGATAAACATAGGAGACTTTTTCCCTAATTTCCTTGATTTCTCCCTAATTTCCTTGATTTCCACATAATGGACCTTGTGGGATGAAGAAAAAAGTAGGACATTAGACATTCAGTTTGAAAACATAATGAAGCAAGTGATTTTGGTAAAAGGAATTCAATAAGACAAGATAAAAGAAAAATTAGATTACACATGTGTTTTCTAATGTGATTTCCCACAAGATCAAAATCCCAAAGCCAAAAGTTCAAGAAAGTTAGTCTAAAAATCCATGAGTAACACCTTGAGATGCTCCTAGAAGTAAGGGAGAGAATTGTATACAAATTTTACAAAAAATCCTCAAGAAATAATCCAGCATTGTATGCATTTTATTGTCAACAAAATCCCAAACTTTTTGAAAAGTTTGCTTTTCTCCCATAGGAAGTCTAGCATGTTCTTCAATACTGAGGTTTTGTAGAGAGAGTCATGTATAGGATAAGGTTCAAGGTCAAAGTCATCAGTTTCATTCATTCCTCCATCAACCAAATCTCATCTCATCAATCATCACGCTAAACTAGGAGGGCTAAATCAACATCACCCTATCTTGGTTTAACACACCTAGCCAAAATAGTCTCAAACATTGGACAAATTTTTCTTTAAGATAACACAACTTCCTAAAGTCTATTGCTTCACAATTACATTGGCTTAACACACTTAGCCAATTCATCCATTTGTGCAAGTTCCCCTAAGATAACACAACTTCCTAGGGAATACAACTTCACAACAAATCTATTTGACTTAACGCATCTAGTCAAATTATCACAATCAATCCAAGCCCTTACAAGTTTAGCATATACCTTCAAAAGTTCTTCAAAAGGTTTTCACTCACTCATCCCATCCATTTAGCCCATCACCATTACCACCATCTTTGATCTTTTAGCTTCCCTAGTTCTTCTCTTTTGGACCTAAAAGGTTAGGATCGAACAAATCCCTATTTTTTATGGTCCAAACAAGATCTCAACACAAGAAGAACATGGAGAATATCAGAGAAATATCAACTTCCATGGACATGATTCATTTAAACACCGAAGTGAACCTAGCGAGATCAAGCAATCCCCCAAGCAACTGTCCCTTATCATCACAAAAGCCTCAAAAGGAGAGTCATCAAGAGGACATCATGAATGAAGACATGGGGATGATACAATCCGAAATCATGGAGATGGTTCAAAATCCAAAGAACCACAAAATTGTCAGTGTTATGTTCAAGTACCTAAATACGCTAGCAAGAGGAGGGGTCCTTTCTCCTCCCGACCTTGATGCAAGCACTAGTACAAATGTGCCTATTCCAAATGCATCCCCAATGTCAAATATCAATCAAGAAGTACCTTGCACCACATTGGTCATCACACCAACCTTGCCGAATGTGAACAGGGGGAGTGCCATGTTTCAAGAATTGTAAAAGCTCGCCTTGTGGCTAACAAAGAAGTAGTCATCACCACCATGCTGGTTACATCTATTCTAGAAAATCCATCCCACCCATATGTCCCACTCACCTTCCATAACCACGTTGGTTCATCTTCATTCCATGCAACACCAACCTGTCAATCAAACATACAAACTTCTCTACCACCTGAAGAAGTAAGCTTGTTTAAAACAATTGACATTGCAAATCCTTTTTTCCAAGGTAACATTCCATCCCTTCCTCCATTTTCATTCACAACCACACCGCCTCTTGGATTAGGTTTTCCTCTTATCAACATCGATGGTTTTTTGGAACCTAGCAATCTAAACATCATGCCCAATTCCCTCTTCTTGCCACATCATCACAACAACAAGTGGCAACCATACAAGCCACCACCATAATTGGTCCTCAAATATCCCAAGGTATACCATCTCAATGACCAAAGATCTCAACCACCCCTCCAATAAGCCAAATGCCAATCACCACCACAATCCCTCTACCCATCACAATGGTGGGCATGATTCCTATTCCACCACCAATACCACCAAAAGCCAATGCAACAAAATCATTCACCACGCTAATCCAAACCCTTCAAAAGGCCAACCAATAAAGATTACTCCAACAATAGAAGAAATCACAAGCTAAAGCCTAAGCGCAAGTGCAAGCTCAAGCTCAAGCACAAGCTCAAGCCCAAGCGCAAGTGCAAGCTCAAGCTCAAACACAAGCTCAAGCCCATGCAAGGGACGAAGCCCAAGCCCAAGCACAAGGTCAAGCCCAAGCCCAAGCACAAGCACAATACCAAGCGCAATTGCAAGCGATCCATCTACAAGCCTACCAAAAAGAATTTTAGGCACAAAAATAAGCTAAAAAACAAGCTTTGCTAGCACAACAACAACTTGACCAACAAAAAGCTTTGATGGTGCAACAACAGTTAGACCAGCAACAAGCTTTACTATCACAACAACAAATTGATCAACAGTAGGCCTCATGGGAACAGCAGTAGATGGACCAACTGTAGACATGGAAAATATACATGCACCTGATTCTAATCCTACTAACATCATTTCGTCTTGAATCATACTCTCAGCTTATCAACACCTTTCATCCCTTAATTAAATAAATCATTATTTATTGAATTAGGTCTTTCTCCTCTGGTGATTAAATTAATCAATTTAATTTATTAATCATATTTCTTTGTTCATTTAAATAATTCATTTTATTTAAATTAAATCTCTAAAGTCCTCCTATTAAATTAAATAAATTAAAACCTTATTTGATTTAATCTAACATATTCCTTCTTGATTAAATAAACCAAATCATTTATTTAATAAATCATTTTCCCTCAAATTCTGGACTTAAATCAATTCATGAATCTAAGTCTAAATTGTCACATCACCTAATTCTTCATTAAATTAATCAAATCCATGATTAACTTAATCCTTCTCACTGAAATCCTCTAGAGAATGCAAGTTGCATAATAAATCAATTACTTTGATTTATTAAATCTCTATTTTCCTCACATGGCATCAAAAGGGAATATTCCCTCATTTGAATTCAAAAAGGCCAAGTGGGCTTGGTCCTTCCAACAAGGCATTCAATGCCTCTTACATGTCCTTGGCCTTGAGCCAAGTGACGTTAACTCCATTTCTCTTTCCCTCTCACATGTCACATTCAAAATTAAAATTTGAATCCAATGATATTTATCATGCACATTGACCAAAATGTGCTCATTCCTCCTCCAATCACATGTGGACAAGTGGCCTCTTCTCATTGGTTGGTCTTTTATCCCACATTCATCCAAATCCCTCATTCTTCCAACTTGGGAATCTATAAATGAGAGACTCTTCCTCTCATTCAAATATCCATAATTTGAGTAGACTTACTATACTCAAATTCATCTCATCCACAATTCACGTGCAAAGTTACTCTCTTCAATTGAGAACTAATTTTGCCCATTTCATCCAAGCATACATCACATTTTCATACTTGCACCAAGGTTATGCTCAAATCTCTTTGGAGATTTGACCATTTCTTCATCAATCTACATTGCAACATAGGAATTGGGAAAGGGCCAATTGCAACACTCCATTGGCACCAATTTCCCCATGGGATCATCAATCTATTGGCTAGATTAGGATTTACTTTCATGTTATTTGAGTTTGTTCTTCATTTCCTAATATTAGTTTAAATAGGTGGATTTTATGGGGAATCCTTCTTATTTGCATGCATTTTGATCTAACACTAACAACGTTTGTCATCTTTGTGCATTTTACAGGTTTAGGGCTTCACATTTTGATGCTAGAAGGAGGGCCTAAACTGAAAAATTCACTCACGTTTTTAAAATTTTGCGGTTTCTAATATTTTCTTGCAGATAGAGGCAAACTAGCCCGCGTGATGCTATATTGCGCTGCTTTCAACTTTGTGACATAATACTTCGCCGCCTCTAGCACCGTGGTGCCATATTCACCTACGGTTGAATCCTCCAAACACCGCCACAGATTCCCGCCTGTTAGTTTTTTTAAATTCCTAAGTCCACCACCTTCACCACCACAGCTTTATATTGCGCCGCACTTTCTCTAAACTCCACCGCGTCACCTTTCTCGCCTAAAAATTTCAAATTTTCAAACTAGGCCACTTCCAAACTACGTCGTGGGCCTCTGTCGCGTCGCTTTTGCGCTCTCTACCTTTGTAGAGCGCCGCCCAAAGTCACCTGCACGAAGCTATATAGCACTGCCTTTCTTCCAAACTCTGCTGCTTCTCCAAACTCCACCGCGGGAAGACAGTAAAATTTTAAATTGACATGTGCTTTATAAATTTGGGATTTTTTAACCTCTAATCTAATTTCTTGTCTTTATTGCTCTTTGTTTTTCTATTATTTTGTAGGTTGGAGCAAAGGAAGAATTCATCATGATATCATGTGCACCAAACCAAAGTGTTTTTAAACACTAAAAGTGTTCTTTAACACTTTTTAAGAAATTTGTTAGAAATCTTTGACCTTAGGAACACTAACTTTACTTTGGGTTTTAAAAAGAATAATCAAAATTTTCATGACACCATGCTTGTTTTGTACAAAGTGTTTTTAAACACTAAAGTGTTCTTCAACACTCTTTAAGAGATTTGTTAAAAAATATTTCATCTTAGGACACTAAATTTCCATTGGGCTCTGAAAAGAACAATCAAATTTCTTTTCAAAAGTTGCCAAGGGGCTAAAAAGAACTTTAGGAAAACACACTAGATTTGGTTTAAAAGGTAACAATTGAACAAGACAAACTCACACTTCATTTTGGTGCTTAAAAAGAAGTCATCATTGCTTTGAGGTTTAAAATGAACCAATGTATTCCATGTTTTGCAATATTTTTTACAAATTAATATTATCTAAAATGTGTATGCGCTTCTCTCGCGCTTCATTGCGATCTTGAGAATCAATTTTTTTTTGGTAATATTAGGTTGTTAAAAAGATTGTCTCCACATTTCAATTTGGGTACCTAATAAATGAACAAAACATGCAAGTGTGAATAGACTTATTGCGAGTGTTCTCCTTTTATTTTTAAACAAAGGTTGATCAAAATATGAATAATGTTTGTTCGCTATTGTTTATCTTAGAGGGCTTGCCTTGTGGGAAAAAGTACTCACCCAAGGGAATGACCCAACCGGGAACATGCTAAAGCCAAGCAACTTCCAACTGGTATATAAGTGTGGATTCTTGAGAAAAGTTCAAGAATCACGAGGATTATTTCGATGAGATGGAAAGCAATGGACTCTTGTCGATGTTGGATAATCCCCCACGAACGGAATGCCCACATTAGAACCCTTTGTTTAGAAAAAGGAAAAAACCTTGTCTATCTTGTTGGTGCAAAAGGTCATGTCCTTTGAAGCCACCCCATGTTATACATGCGGTCTTGTTGTAGAAATGGAAAGTATTCCATGGGAGATTCATGGGTACTAATGATTGGCTGACCTGAATAAGTGAGTGTTGTGGAGGGGAGCCAGTGTGGTCAAGCATTTAGGCATTCGCTCAAGATATGCGCAACTGGATATCCAAGTGGGAACCCAACAAGATATTGCCTCATCATCCTAGAAGTGTAAAAGTGCTTGGAAGGAATACATTGCTTGATCTTGAAAACATTTGAAAAACAAACATTCACAAGACCTTCAAATCTCAAACCCCTTGTGAGAAACAAATACTCTTGACAAATTTGGAAACTCTTGCTTTCCCTAGGGATTATATTCCTAGAGGTTTCTAAGTGCATGAATTCTACCATCATTTGTTTTCAACAAGGTTAAACATAAGAAAATTTTGCCCTATTTTCCTCGATTTCCACACAATGGATCTTATGGGATGAGAACTAAAGCAGGACATTAGACACATAGTTTGAAACATTAGCAAGCAATTGCCTTTGGTAACAAAGAATTCATTAAGAAAGATAAACGACAAACTAAACCACACATGTGCTTGTTCTCTTTTGGGTCGTATGGTTTTCATGAAAACTTTGGTGTTTTGGTTTGAATTAATTCTAGGAAAAAGCATGTTCTTCATCACCTTAGTCTTGTAATTAAGTCCTCTTAGGGTCATCTAGGATCAAAACCATCACTTCACCCATCTCTCAAACATCAATCAAATCCCATCATAGCACCAACAACTTTTGGAGTTTTGAAAACATCCTTTATGCTAGAATTTTGGAAAATCAACATCACTTGTTTTACTTAACGGACCTATTCAAATTATCAATCTTCTTAAATAAATTTGCCTCTAGGATAACACAACTTCTTGAGGTCTACTAGTTCATGATCACTTTGATTGGCTTAACACACTTATCCAATTCATTCTCTTATGCGAGTTTTCCCTAGGATAGCACAACTTCCTAGGGTTTACAAATTTACCATCATCTTATTTGACTTAACACACCTAGTCAAACTATCCTCAAAATCAAATGGAATCAATTCCTAAAGTCTAGCATTGATCCAAAGTTCTTAAAAATTTAAACACCCATATCACTCATTCTTTCATCCTCCATCTCATCATTGGTCCTAAACACCTTAGAGGTTCACTCTCGCAACAAGGTCAAAACACAAGAAGGACATGGAATATAAACTTGATCCATCGATCATGAGTAATCCAAGTCAACCAAACTATCCAAGTCTCACAATGCCAATTGATTATCAATACTCACATTTATGCAATTCAATAATGACATCACTATCTCCTCCAAATTTCAATGATATGAATGTGAGTATGCCCAATCTAAAGTTTGGAACACCTTTTCCAATGATAGATTTAAATCCAAGTCCAAATCTGCAAATCTATCAACCAAAAAATCAATGCATAAGTCTTATTCCAAACAACATTATCCCACTAAATCCATACATACCAAGTACAACTTTACCAAAAATGACCATTTCAAATCGATATTTGGTAAATTGTGGGATAGATATTCTTGCAAATCAAACCAATGTTGTTCAAAATCCAAGCAATATATTGGCAACTTCAGATATTGATCAAATTCAAGGTAACACCATGAAAAATAAAAGTTACCTAAATCAAGGAAATATGATTCCCAACCACAACAATGTTCAATTTGAATATATCATGCCAAATCAAAATATCATACCAAATCCCCCCTTTTTGCCATCGATATCGCAACAGCAAGTGACAACCATCCAAGCAATCCCAACAACCAATACCATCCCCAACCCACCACCACCAACGCCAAAACACAACATGAACAATTCATTCTCCATCATGTTGCAAGCAGCTCAAGAAGATTCCCGCAAAAAGGCACTCCAATCCCAACAAGCCGCACAAGTTGCGCAAGCGGCTCAAGTAGCCTGATAAGCACAAGCTCAAGCTTAAGCCTAGCACTAGGCTCAATAGGAACAAACACAACTTTGGGCACTATTGCAAGCAATCCATCAACAAAAATCCCAACAAAAGGTATTGTTGGCACAACAACATGAACAACAACAAGCGTTGTTGGCTCAGCAAAAAACACAGGCATTACTCGCTCAACAAAGCTTGCAATAGATTCCCACCATAATTGTTGAAAACAATGATCAAGATTTATCCATCAATGAACACCTTGAAGATGTTTCCACCTCATCTGATGATCAAATCAACATACATCAAGAGCCATTATTTGATCCTATTGACATAATCCAAGATCCATCTACCAATGATCATGTTGACAATGTCTCTACATCAGCTAATGAGTTAGAGGACATATCTCAAGAATTTATTCCAAAGCATGATCAACATCTTTCACCAAGGTCTAGCAATGATCCTCTCCAAAACATATGGCCATCCTTTGACCTCATGAAATTTGAGAATATTCCTATGCCTAATGAAGATATCCAAGAAAGAAATCCATTCTTTGAAATTGACCCATGTCAAGAACTTGATCCAAAGCATGTTGAAAGCAATTCCAAAATCACTCAAGATCAAGAATTTGTATCTCCAAGCTACTACAACGATATAATGGACACTCTCCTATCTATACAAGATGTTGCAAATGATGACCATATCCACATAGCACATACTCTTCCATCTACCCATGAGATGATTTCTTTGGATGGACCTGTAGATGATCTTCATTCAAAATAGGAGTCTCATACTCTTACTGAGGAACAAGAGTTTCCTACTCTTAACATTTATACACATGATCAAGATATAGAAAAATCTAGAGACATATCAGAAACAAATCATGAAGAAGGCTTCTACATAAGTTGTGACTCAGAAACGTCATATCAAAGAATATCAAGAATGGATCATGAGGAAGACTTTTGTGTGGACAGTGAAGCATCAACACCTCCTAAAGAAGCACTACAATCTTATATCTCACAAGATCAAGCTAAAGATATCAATCAAGAAGTGATCCCCCATATGGAGGATCCTATCACTTATAAACTTGGATCACTCACCTTTGTAAGGGAAAATAATCTTGTCAATAAAAGAGCTATGACCTTTGAAAATATGCCATAGAGCAAAGAAGGAGCAACACCTTGTTTCCAAGGTAAATCATATCCTATTGCAAATAGGTTTTTTCAATAGATGAATTATCAAGGCAGAGGATTAGGCCCACATGAACAGGGTATCCTAAGCATCAAGGCCTTGGTTATTCGAAAATAAAGGGATATAAACATCAGTGATACTATCACCATACTGGGGACAACTTTGTCTCAAGAAAACATCAACATAGGGGGCACAAATAATCCTTATGATGAAACCAATGCCAATACTACAACCAACCACATCATGAATCTTCATCCACCCATCACCCCATCCATGAATTGGGACCAACGTCAAAAGAAAGACTTGAATCAAAGCATGAAGAACGTTATCAAAGAAAAAGAAGCTAAGAAGCATATTGGACAAATCAAATACATATGGATACCAAAAGATACAAAGAAAGTTTATCCCTATCAAACTCCATCAGTCGAAGAAACTATGGGGCAAAATAAAAAAGGAAAAAGTATCCATCCAAGATGTCCACAAAGGAAAATTTAGGCTTCTCAAGCAACATACAAAGTGTATCAAGCAGTTGGTCCTAAGTCCATGCACACTTCCATATCCACCTATTACTGCTCATATTCCCAAGTTTGGAGAGTGAAAGGTTCCAAACTATCAACCGATCCATCTTTTATACCTAAACACACTCCATCATGATATCCAATTCTCACATTGACCATGTATTGGCAGTGACCCTTCATCATAAGGATTCAGAAGGCACTCTATCACGATGTGCGCATAAAGACAGAGTTAACTCCGGTATCAACAAAACAGATAAGGGATCTCAAAAGTTGCATTCATGTGCACGTATCTTGGCAAAACAACTTCTTCAAACATGATATCGATGGCACATTATGAAAGAAGAATCAACATCAGCACCACCAAGTGGTTCAACATTAGCTTAAAAGCTCTCAAAAAATACAAAAAAATCAAAAAATTTAAAAATCCAAAAAAAAAGAAAAGGATTGAAATCAGTAAAGAAAAAAAATTGTCCTCTAGTGAAAACCACTTCGGTGGCGCTTTGGATAGGTACCATGATGAAAACCTAGCAAACAGGCGTCATGTGTAGAATCAAGCATCTACGTGCGCCAGTTCAGAAGAAAGCATCTTATCTCATCCATAATAGAGCCAACATTTCATCCATAGTAAAGCCAACATAAATTCGTTCATCCATGAACCATTTATCCAACCTATTTCCATCTATCTACCTTATCTAGATCTTGATGAAGGTTTGGTGCACACTTTACACTTGCTAGTGGTAAACATTTTGACATGGGTCATTTTATTAATCCCATCCTACCCAATGTTATCTGAACCTTGAACCACTATCCAAAGATGCATCGGCTTTTTGAACACCTTATCTTATTGCAAGATGATCCATATCCATTCGTCCATCAATCTATCCAAGAATCCACCCATGGCATTCTGTACATTTCTAGACATTGGGGGTAGATGTTTACATTTTTCTTTGGGAATAAAGCTTGATCTATGTCCTCTAAACTTATGTGGTGATCCAAATATTGGAAAACATGAAATCAAATTGGTCAAAGCACTCGTGATCCAAAAATCCAAATCACTAGCCCATGAAATATTTTGATAGCAAGACGATGTTCCTTATCAAGCTTTATATTTCACCGAACATCAATCCAAGCAACCCATATCAGTTGCATCTAATGTGTACTTCTGTGTCAGATCAAAATCATCAAAACCATTTTGTTCCAAATCAAGCTTCATCAATCTTGATCAATCAAATCCAATCAATCATCACCTTGTTTGACTTAACACACTTAGTCAAACTATCATCTTGTGCACAAGTTTACTCTGGGATAACATAAATTCCTTGGGTTTAAAAGTTCATTATCATCTTGTTTGGCTTAACACACTTAGCCAAATTATCAAATCCATAATCACCTTGTTTGGCTTAACACACCTAGCCAAATTATCCTTTTGTACAAGTTTACTCTGGGATAGCACAACTTCCTGGAATTTACAAGTGCATTATCATTTTTGTTTGACTTAACACACTTAGGTCAAACTATCAATCCATCAATCCGATTGATCAACATTAAGCTTGGTTTTCAACAAAATATCAAAATAGAGCACTGATATCATCACGTATCCAAATCCAAATTGCCAAAATCATGCAAAAATCCAAAAACATTCAAAAATAATCAAAAATAAAAAACATCCAAGTCATTCCAAATATCACGAAATCTTCAAAAGTTCATCATTGAGTCTTGTCAGTCTTCCACCTTGTCGAACTACATCATCTCTGAGCTTGAACATAGGCAAGGTTGATCTTTGATCATCCCCCAAGACAATTAGGGTCAGTCCTTTAGGCATCCATCACATTGGAAATCTGTTTGCCCATCTAGTCTGCATCTTACGTCAGTCCTTTATGCGTCCATCGCATTGGAAATCCGTTTGTCCATCTATTTCATAGTTAGGTCAATCCTTAGGTGTCTGTTGCAATAAAATGGCAATCTGTTTGCCCATCTATCTCATCATTAAGTCAAGTTCATCATCAATTCGAACTACGTCATCTCTGAGCTTAAACATAGGCAAGGCCATCTTTGATCGACCCCGGAGACACAAAATACCAAAAAAATTGAAAAATGTGAGGATACCAAAAACAACCTCAAAATATTTGAAAAAATCCAAAATGGTGCATCCATTTCATCTCACTTTCACCCGTGAATTTTCTCACTCATAATAAAGTCAATCATCACCTTCACCCTTTGGTGAGTCAGTCAGAAGCAAGTCTAGAAGGTTTAAAAGTGAACACCCCAATCGTCAAAGTCTCGAAAGTCTAAGTTAGTAAGCAAGAAAGTTGGTCAACTTGGAGTATCAATAGCTTATCACCCAAATCAGTCTCACCAAAACCCTGATCACTACATGTACTAGGATGAATCTTTCCTGTGATGGACATAAGCATCAGGTACCCCATAGTAGTTTAGCCTTGGCTAGCGATATCAAGAACATTGGCTTGTTTGTTTAGTTTATCTCGGTCTTTTTAGACTTATCTTATTTTGTGCTCATTCCAAGGACCTCTCAATGATGCCTAAACAAAAAAAATTTAGAGAGAAAGGAATGGGGCAAGGATCATTATATTTTTTATCTATTTTTCTTGTTGGATACTCTTGTAAAATAACTTGGCGAATACTTGCTTTGTTGGGTCCGTCCTAGCAAGGTTTTTGTATGTCAAGTGTGAAAAAGAGCACTCCTATCTGATTGTCGAGTCAGAGTCCATCACACTAGGTACAACACCATTTTGGTCCTTTATACCTTGATGCATCGTACCTATGTGTGTTATCAAACATAAAGCAATTGGCCCTTTGAAAATCCCAATTCCTAGCAATACATCATCATCATCAATAATAATGTGAACTTGTGTGGATCCTCCTTCCATCCATCTTATTCTTCTTATTCTTCTATCTTTACTAAAATTTCTATCTAAAATCGATGTGTTGAATCAAGATATACACGAGGCTAACCATGGCCAATGACTATCCATACATCATCAGATTTGTCTACATCAAAGAATTATCTTACGTCCTCTGATCAATAGAACCACTCCTCTCGTATTTAATCATGATCTCGAACGGAAAATCATACATTTATGCTTGATCTCTCGAGGGGGTAGTATACCAGCATAATCCTTTCACTGGGGCAACAGTGGGGCATCTGAAAAAATTGAGAAATTTTGAACTTTGATCACAACAGTTTATTCTTTGAATCAATGCAACAAGTACATTGCTTCAAAGAGGGGCAAAATGTAGACATGGAAAATATACATGCACCTGATTCTGATCCTACTTACATCATTTTGTCTTGAATCATACTCTCAGCTTATCAACACCTTTCATCCCTTAATTAAATAAATCATTATTTATTTAATTAGGTCTTTCTCCTCTGGTGATTAAATTAATCAATTTAATTTAATTAATCATCTTTCTCTGTTCATTTAAATAATTCATTTTATGTAAATTAAATCTCTAAAGTCCTCCTATTAAATTAAATAAATTAAAACCTTATTTGATTTAATCTAACATATTCCTTCTTGATTAAATAAATCAAATCATTTATTTCATAAATCAATTCATGAATCTAAGTCTAAATTGTCACATCACCTAATTCTTCATTAAATTAATCAAATCCATGATTAACTTAATCCTTCACACTAAAATCCTCTAGAGGATGCAAGTTGCACAATAAATCAATTACTTTGATTTATTAAATCTCTATTTTCCTCACATGGCATCAAAAGGGAATATTCCCTCATTTGAATTCAAAAAGGCCAAGTGGGCTTGGTCCTTCCAACAAGGCATTCAATGCCTCTTACATGTCCTTGTCCTTGAGCCAAGTGATGTTAACTCCATTTCTCTTTCCCTCTCACATGTCACATTGAAAATTCAAATTTGAATCCAATGGCATTTATCATGCACATTGACCAAAATGTGTTCATTCCTCCTCCAATCACATGTGGACAAGTGGCCTCTTCTCATTGGTTGGTCTTTTATCCCACATTCATCCAAATCTCTCATTCTTCCAACTTGAGAATCTATAAATGAGAAACTCTTCCTCTCATTCAAACATCCACAATTTGAGTAGACTTACTATACTCAAATCCATCTCATCCACAATTCACATGCAAAGTTACTCTCTTCAATTGAGAACTAATTTTTCCCATTTCATCCAAGCATACATCACATTTTCATACTTGCACCAAGGTTATGCTCAAATCTCTTTAGAGATTTGACCATTTCTTCATCAATATACATTGCAACATAGGAATTGGAAAAGGGCCAATTGCAACACTCCACTGGCACCAATTCCCTCATGGGATCATCAATCTATTGGCTAGATTAGGATTTACTTTCATGTTATTTGAGTTTTTTCTTCATTTCCTAATATTAGTTTAAATAGGTGGATTTCATGGGGAATATTTGTTATTTACATGCATTTTGATCTAACACTAACAATGTTTGTCGTCTTTGTGCATTTTGCAGGTTTAGGGGTTCACACCAACAACAAGCATTGTTGGAACAACAACAATAAGATCAACAACAAGCCTTGTTGATGCAAATGCAGGCATACCATCATGCTTTGAACGCACAAGCGAGCTTGCAGAAAATTCCCACTAGTACTCTCCCCACCCATCAAACACCTCGAACACCTCATAACTCATTTATCCCACCTCTCGATCCAAGCAAATATGTCACGACACAAATCAAACTACTTTTGCAACAAGTGTTGGACTTACAAGTAGGAAAAACCATGAGAACACCAGGTAACTTGTGCCCTTACCCTTTTGATAGGATTCTCACCATGATACCGTGTTAGGGAATTTTAGGTGCATTGCATGGAGGCCGCATATGATGACACGTACCTAATGCAACTCTTCCCTTGTAGCCTAACTGGTCCAGCCATGGAATGGTTTTCTCACCTACCCACGGGCATTAAAACATTTGAGGAAATCGTGGAGGCGTTCCTTAAAAATTACGCTTTCAATATGGGTGTGGAAGTTAGTTTGGAAGAACTATCTACACTCAGACAAAGAAAAGGAGAGCTATTCACATCATTCTTGAAAAGATGGCGATCCGAGGCCAATCAGAGCAAGTGGACCATGCCAAAAGAACAACAAGTTTGCACCATCATAGCCAATCTAGATGACCACTTGGTGTTCTACTTGAAAATGCAATGCATCACATCTTATGATCAACTAATCTCAAAGGCGCTCAACATCAAAAGAGCCCTTACTGTGCGAGGAGGCACACCAAAATTCACTCCACTGCAAGAAAACCACCTGTGAAACAATTACAATGATAAACCTCGAACATGGTTGAGGAGTAAAAATATCACAATAGATGGTGTGGTCGATGCTAAAGTGGTCATTAGTGCCCCTAAGCAAAATATCCAAAACCATCATCAACCACAAAATCATAATCACAACAATGTGTAGACTAATGCGGTAGTAGCACAGTCACAACCATCTTCCACCAATCAAATCAAAAATTTGGGTAATCAAGGAGGACCACCTCCCCACAACAACTATCCCCCCAAGAGGAAGTTCATAGCTCTTGGTGAATCAATTGAGTCCATAATGAAGAAGCTGGTCAAAGAGAATCTAATCAAAATCTCTAACTCCGAGCAGTACACGGAGCCCATGACCAAGCCACCGTGGTATAATGAGAATCTCCTTTGTGACTTTTAGAAGTCAAAGGACACACCACCATCAATTGCATGAGACTCAAAAACATCATCCAAGACCTCATTGAGGATAAGGTCATCAACATCGAGCAGTTGACCGGAAACCAATATTTGAAAATATACACGAATTCAATGCCGAACCATAACCAAGGGAACAATCAAGGAAATAACCAAGGGAATAATAAGGGTAAGAAAAAGTATGCTAGTGCTAATCTAGTATACGAGGAGATAGTGGGATGTGTCGATGAAATGGTCACCATCATAAATATCAATGGAGCCAACAATGACTATGGAGTCACCACACGAGGCAGAAAGGTTACCATTGCTGGGGCACCTACTAAGACCCTCATTTCTAATACAAAGGTCATCCCCTATGACTACAATGTCATTTACTAGCTAAAAAGAACACCCACACAAATCTTCATCATGGAACTATTGAAAATCTCCATCGCCCATAGGAATATCCTTGATGAAGCACTAGCTATGTCTACCATTGCCGCCACCCTCAAAATAGAACAATTACAGGCTATGGTGGGTAACATCTTTGCCCCAAATCTCATTACATTTTCAGACCAAGATTTCCCCCCGCAGCCATCTCATAACTGCGCACTCCACCTCCAAGTACTAATCCATAAAAAGAAAGTCAAACAAGTCCTAGTGGATGGAGATGTAGGCCTTAATATTTTTTCTCTAAAGCTTATAAAGAAATTGGGATTCACAGAGGATTCCATCAATAAGAACAAAAGCATCATGATAAGGGCATATGATGACCAGGAAAGAGTGTCTTAGGGCACTATCAAAATCCCCATCCAAGTGGGGCCGACAACTATGGAAACCACCTGTGAGGTCCTCGACCAAGACCTACCATACAACATCCTCTTAGGATGCCCGTGGATACATGGAATGAAGGAAGTGGCTTCAACCTATCACCAATGCATCAAGTTCTCCCATCAGAACAAGGAGGTCACTATATATGGGGATCCCGAACCCTTTGCCTAATGCAAAAACTTGGAAGCCAAGTTTTATAAGATCCCCCAAGTACCCAAAAATGATGAAGGACCATCTACTTCATACATAGACCTAGTTAATCTTGCCTCCACTTTTGCAATAGAGACACCCACCATCCCTGACATATCTGAGATTAAAAACATGATCCGGGACAATGGATGCGGTGATTACAAAATGAAAAGAAATGCATTTGTTGTAGGAGAGTTACCACAATCTCCTAGGTCGCACGGACAACCCCAACCAATCCAAACACCTATCCGCACTATTAGAGCAGAGCCCTCTGGATTCCACCATTGGCGGGATCTCAGTCGGGAGAATGTAGATGAAGAAGACATCTCGAACACACTATACCAAGATGAAAGACCCACTCCCACCCTACCCATGGAGGAAACTAATAGAGGGTTGCAAATGATGTTTGGTATGTGCTATAACAGGAATGAGAGCCTTGGAAGAAACAACGATGGATAGTTGGAGCCCATCATTGTAGAAAGAAGAATGCGGAACCTTGGCCTTGGCTATACTCCTCCGAGTATAACCGTACGTGGCAGAGCTACTCCCAGAAGAGTAGTTAGGTCCTCTCCTCAGATAACAAAAACCACTCCTAGACCACCCGTTTGCTTAGGGATCCCGCTCGATAATTACACCTTTGACATCATTGATGTTTGTGCTAGTAGTGACGATGATGATACCATAGAAGGTCTCCCTAGGATTTTTGAAAATTCCACCTTATTAATGATAAGTGCCTCCACAGCTGAGTCAAACCAACCAACCCACCGAATCACCTTAGTACACCCCCAACTCATCGATCATGACCAATGGGGACCACCGATTCTAGAATCATTCGAAAATGATGAGGCACTCTCAAAATTCATTGGACTAAGGGATACATTTTTGTGCAGGGATCACAAGGCTGGGTTCAACATCACACTGAACACACAGGCATACTATGGGGAGACGATTGTGTCCTTCAGTCGCAAAAGAAAAATATCGAGAATAAGCTCAAAGTTATTGAGTGAAAACCACACTGTGGCACTCTCTAACCACAAAACAGTAAAAATAAAGGACACATCCAATGGTGAAAACCTCTCTGAGGCATCAGAGGATGAAGGATTCAATCTCCCCCCTACTGCTCTACATCAAGAGAAATTAGCAGTATTGGAAAAATAGTGCAACCCTGTCAACTTGGGAACAAAAACAAAGCCACAAATCACATTCTACGCTCAAACACTTCAAACAGAAGAACAAGAACTATTGGCAACATTCCTAAAAGAAAGAAAGGTAAATTTTGTGTGGACCTATGCTGACATGCCAGGTCTAGACCCTGAAGTAGTAGTTCATCATTTGGCTATTTACCCCAGAGCAAAACCAGTTAGACAAAAGCTAAGGAAGATGCACGCACAAATAGCCTTGCTCGTCAAGATTGAGCTACATAAACTTTTGGATGTTGGCTTCATATGCCCAATCGACTATCCAGAATGGGTATCAAATCTTGTACCTATCTCAAAACTGAATGGGGGCATCCGTATCTGCACTGATTTCAAAGACCTAAACAAAGCATGTCCTAAGGATGATTTTCCACTACCCAACATTGACATGATAGTGGATATGACGACCGGACATGAGATGCTATCCCTAATGGATGGCTTCTCGGGGTATAATCAGATAATGATATCAAAGGAAGACCAACATAAAACAACCTTTACATGTCCTTGGGGCACTTATTGTTGGAAGGTAATGTCATTCGGATTGAAGAATACAGGAGCTACATACCAAAGAGCCATGATGTTGATCTTCCATGACATGATCCATAAAATAGTTGAAGACTATGTGGATGACATACTGGCTAAATCAAAGAAGAGACAGGACCATGTAGCAACTCTAAGTGCGATCTTTGACAGGCTAGAACAATACAAGGTTAGACTCAATCCAAAGAAATGTGTATTTGGAGTACAATTAGGAAAGCTACTGGGATGCATAGTTTTGATGAGAGGGATAGAGGTAGACCCTGCAAAGGTAAAAGAAATCCTTGAAATGGAAGCACCAAGAACGTTAAAGCAACTCAGAGGATTGCAAGGTAGACTCTAGTCCATCTGGAGATTCATAGCACAACTAGCAGATAAATAGATCACCTATTCACACCTGCTTCACAAGGGAGTAGAATTTAGATGGGACGACAAATGTGAGCAAGCATTCAGTAAAATAAAAGAGTATCTACTTACACCACCTGTGTTGATGCCACCAATTGTAGGGAAACCATTGATTTTGTATATCTCAGCAACAACAACTACCCTTGGTGCCCTTTTAGCCCAACATGATGAAAAAGGAACTGAGCGGGCCATCTACTATATCAGTAGAACAATGGTGGGGCATGACCTCAATTATACTTCCATAGAAAAAGCTTGCCTAGCACTGGTATTTGCAGCCCATAAATTTAGACACTACATGCTAGCTCATCAAATCAAGCTGACTGCCAAGATAGACTCTCTAAAATATCTATTGTCAAAAGCAATGCTTACAGGCAGAATGGCTAAGTGGGTAATGATATTGTCTGAGCATGATATTGAGTATGTAGAATGAAAATCCATAAAAGGACAAGTCATTGTGGATCAACTAGTAGAAGCTCCCCTTTACACAAACAACTGGCTCATATCAGAATTTCTAGATGAGTCCATTTTTAATCTCAATGCAGCCGATCACTAGAAATTGTACTTTGATGGCTCCCACATGCAGCATGGATCAAGAGCCAGTGTGTTTTTCATCACCCCGCAAGGAGACTGTATACCTAGATCATATAAACTAGCATTCCCCTATACCAAAAATATTGCAGAATACGAGGCTTTAACCATAGGCCTCAAGTTTGCAGCATAGTGGTGTGTCATGGCATTAAAGGTCTATGGGGACTCACAACTTATCATCAACCAAGTCAACAGTGAATACCAAACTGAGGATGATAAGCTCTCACCATACAAAAAGGTGGTAGAAAGCCTGAAAGAGTCATTCATCAACATCACTTTTGAGTAGATACCAAGGACAAACAACAGAGCAATCGATGCAATGGAAACAATCGGATCCTTGCTAGACATTCCTCGCAACGTCTCCAAACATGAATTCCTTGTAGAACAGCTTCTCATACCCACATTCGAGGTACCAAAGTCAGAATACATGTGTGAACTTGTTGGTCCCGATGATCTTTGGTACCATGACATATACACCTACCTAAGATTAGGAATCCTCCCAACTGACATCACCCCGAACCTAAAGCGAACCTTCATCAAAAGGTCTTCACGATTTGTCATCCTAGGAGAGACCCTCTTTCGCAGAAGTATCGATGGAACCTTGCTAAGTTGTTTAAAACTTGAGGAGGCCATGACTGCTCTAATTGAGGTACACAATGGCATGTGTGGTTCACACTCAAGTGGTATGACCTTGGCTAAGAAGTTGGTAAGAACCGGGTACTACTGGCCGAAAATGGAGAGAGAGGCACATAAATTTGTCAAAAGGTGTTTGCAACAACATGGAGACCTCATTCATGCACCGGCTCAAGCACTGCATCCCATTATTACACCTTGGCCCTTTTCACAGTGGGGGATCGATCTCATTGGTAAAATCTCACCCACCTCATCCAACAACCACAAGCTCATTATCACCACCACTGAATATTTCACAAAGTGGGTCAAAGCAATTCCAATGACCTACATCACAGGAAAACAAATATCCAAGTTCATCCTGAACTACCTCATTTTCCGATACGGTGTTCCCTAATCAATTATCTCTGATAATGGGGCACCCTTCAAAAATCAAGATGTCCATGATTTATGTGAAAAATTCAAAATCCAGCACCGCTTTTCCACCCCATACTATCCACAAGGCAATGGCCAAGCAAAAGCTACAAATAAAACCATTCTGAAAATCCTGAAGAAAATAGTCAATGACTCTGGTAATGACTAGCATCTGTAGTTAAATTTCGCCTTATGGGCCTATCGCACCAACATCCATATGCCAACAGGCACCACCCCATTCTCCCTGGTCTACGGATCAGAAGCCATCCTCCCCATCGAGATCGAGCTCCTGTCACTGAGGGTATCACTGCGAAACCTCATCACCGATGAGGAATACAGGGTTATAAGACTGAATGAGCTGGAATTACAAGATGAAGGTGCATGGATGCCTTGAATCATCTACAGGTCTACCAAAATCACCTAAAACAGAGTTACAACAAGAAGATCAGGCAATGCACTTTCCAAGTTGGTGACCTTGTGATGAAAGAAAACCAAAAGAATGTGCCAAACCCGAATACAAAAGGAAAATTTGAGCCCAACTGGCTAGGACCCTTCATCATCACCGCAAGTTACAAATCGAGGGCATATCAGTTGTTGACACCAGAAGGCGAACCTTTGCAGGAGCCCATGAATAGTTCGCACCTCAAAAAGTTTTATGCCTAAGCACTTGCAAGGTATGGAACTAGAAAATACAAAAAATCAGAAAAAGTCTTGAAAAAATGGTTACCTTGATGAAAACTTGGCAAACAGGCATCTTGGCGACAAAAAAAAAAAATCAAAAAATGCAAAAATCCAAAAAATTAGAAAAAGGATTCAAAATAGTAAAGAGAAAAAATTCATCCTCTAGTGAAAACCACTTCGGTGGTGCTTTGGACAAGTACCTTGGCGAAAACCTGGCAAACAGGCACCAAGTGTAAATAAAGCACCCCCCATCTACCAAGATTTGCATAATTCACTCATTCCATCGCATCTCAATAATTCATCCATCCACTTATCCACTCGCATCCATACCATGGCCTGAGTTGGTGTCCATATCATAGTCCATCATAGTACTACTTGGCATATTCCTAAGGTTAGTTTGTCCTACCTTTATCAAAGTAGTCTATCACACCATGTTGGGGGCATGTTCCTATATCAGCATCGGAGTGGATTCGTTTATATTCTCGTGATCTTCAAAATCATTCAAAAAATCCAAAAACATCCAAATCATTCAAATCATTCAAAAAGTCCAAAAACATGTCGAAATATCGTAAAATCTTCAAAAAGTTCATCATTGAGTCTTGTCAGTTTTTCACCTTGTCGAACTAAATCGTCTTTGAGCTTGAACATAGGCAAGGTTGATCTTTGATCATCCCCTGAGACAGTTAGGTCAGTCCTTAGGCATCCATCGCATTGGCAATCCGTTTGCCCATCTAGTTTGCATCTTAAGTTAGTCCTTTAAGCAATAAAATGGCAACCCGTTTGTCCATCTTATCATCATCCAGTCTATCGTTAGTTGAACTACATGGTCTTTGCATGTATAACGTAGGCAAGGCTAATCTATGGATTAGCTCCCGAGACCCCTAGGATAGGTCTTTAATTAGTATGTTCATCGTAAATCTTGAAAATACCGAAAACATTGAAAAATGTGAAAATACCAAAAACAACATCAAAATATCTGAAAAACCCAAAATGGTGCATCCATTCCATCTCGCTTTCACCTGTGATTGTCATCACTCATAATAAAGTCAATCATCACTTTCACCCTTTGGTGAGTCAGTCAAAATCAAGTTTAGCAGTTTCAAAAGTGAACACTCTAATCATCAAAAGTCTTGGAAGCCTAGATCAGTCAGCCAACAAGTTGGTCAACTCAGAGTATCAATAGCTTATCACCCAAATCAGTCCCACCAAAACCCTGATCACTACATGTCCTAGGATGAAGCTTTCCTGTGATGGACATAAGCATCAGGTACCCCTTACAGTAGTTTAGTCTTGGATAGTAGTACGAAGAACATCAACTTGTTTGTTTACTTTATTTTGGTCTTTTTGACTTATCTTACTTTGCGCTCATTCTAGGGACCTCTCCATGATGCCTAAACAAAATAGGTTTAGAGAGAAAGGAATGGGGCAATGATCATTATCTTATTATCTGTTGCGCTTGTTGGATATTCTTGTAAAATAACTTCTTCATGCATACTTTGTTTTGTTTGTAGGAAGGATGTTTTAGGTATCTTGTTGACCACATAAGAAGGCTTGCCTTATGTTTTGGCCCGAGATGTCTAGAATATCTGAACTGCATTCTGAATAAGGTTATGTTTTTCAAAGTGTGAACAAGAGTACTCCTATCTGTTTGACGAGTCAAAGTCCATCGCACTAGGTACCACGCCATCCTAGTCATTTATACCTTGATGCATCGTACCTATGTGTGTTATCAAACATAAAGTAATTATCCCTTTGAAAATCCCAACTCCTGGCAAGCAATACATTATCAATCATCACCTTCTATGGATCCTCCTTTCATTTTTCTTCTTTTATCTTTACTAACATTTCTATCTAAAATCGGTGTGTCGCATCAAAATATACATGAGGCTACCCATGGTCAATGATTGTCTATGCATCGTCGGATTTGTCTACATCAAAGAATTATATTTTGTCCTCTGATCAATAGAACCACTCCTCTCTCATTTTATTGTGATCTCGATCGGGAAATCGTATATTTCCGCTTGATCTCTCGAGGGGGAAATATACCAGTGTAATTCTTCTCACTGGGGCAACAATGGGGCATCTTAAAAATTGAGAAATTTTGAACTTTGATCACAACAATTTATTCTTTGAATCAATGCAACAAGTACATTGCTTCAAAGAGGGGCAAAATGTAGACATGGAAAATGTACAATGTCAGTTGGACACACTTATTAACAACATTTCCTCTTAAATCATATTCTCGGCATTTCATCACATTCTATCTCTTAATTTAATAAATCACTATTTATTGAATCAAGTCTTCCTCTGTCAGTGATTGAATTGAATCAATTTAATTTAATTAACCTTACATCCCTGTTTAATTAAATAAATCATTTTATTTGATTAAAATCTCTAAAGTCCTTTTATTAAATTAAATAAATAAAACCTTATTTGATTTAATCTAACATATTCCTTCTTGATTAAATAAATCAAATCATTTATTTAATAAATCATTTCTTCTCAATTCTGGACTTAAAATTAATTCATAAATCTAAGTCTAAATTGTCACATCATCTAATTCTTCTTTAAGTTAATAAAATCTTAATTAACTTAATCCTTATCCTTAAAATCCTCTAGAGAATGCAAGTGGCACAATAAATCGATTACTTTGATTTATTAATTCATCTATTTTCCCTCACAAAGCATCAAAAGGGAATATTCCCTTGTTTGAATTAAAAAAGTCCAAGTGGACTTGTACATCCAACAAGGCATTCACTCCTCTTACATGTCCTTGTGCATTGAGCCAAGTGGCATTTATTCCATTCCTTTTTCCCCGTCACATGTCATTTCTCAAATTTGAAATTCCACCTAATTGCATTAATTGGCACTTTGGCCAAGATGTGCACGACCTTCAGCCATTCACATCTTGAAAAGTGGCACTTGGCCATTGGATGTTGAATGATCCCACATTGTTCTATTTTACTCTCTTTTCTAGTTTAGAAATCTATAAATTGGAGACTTCTCTCTTCATTTGAGGATCCACAATTTGAGTAAAGTTATTATACTCAAATCCACAACCTTCATGCTAAGTTACTCTCTTCAATTGAGAACTAATTTTTCTCATCGCATCCAAAGAATTCATCATTCAATCCATAATTTATGGAAGTATACTATAGTTCATTTCATCCACAAAAATCCATACACTTCAAGAAAGGTTATTCTCTGCATTTGAGAATTAATCTTGTTCCTAACATCATACAACTGGTTCAAGGATTGGGAAAGGGCTGCTTAGTACACAACATGGTGTCACCAATCCACTATGAGATAGTTGTTAATAATGTTTGCATGTGATTTTGTTTAGCTTGCATTGTTTTTTAGTTGCATTGTTTAACATGGTTAAATATTTCATAGGGATGTTAGATTTGCTAATTTAAACCAACTTTCATGCTAACAACATGAAAAGGTTTGAGTTGACTATCTTGCAGGTTTTAGCATCCACAACATTTTGCTTTGTAGGAGCACCTATGAAGCCGATTTTCAATCAACCTTGTAGGATCAAGCACCTATGAGGGCCCATCAGACTCTGTGAAGCCTCTCACATTGGGCTTCCCTCAGGACCGAGCACTTGGGGCACCTCCTTTGCAAGTTTGAGGACCTAAAAAGTACTTTCATCCTACATGATCTCTTTGTTCAATTTTGTAGGACCAAGCACTTGTAGAGCCTTTTGTTAACCTTTCAATAGGTTTGAGGGCCAATGGTGCATTTTTTCAACTCTCCTTAGGACTGAGTACCTATGGAGCCATCTCCTCTTCTTGAGCATTTGAGTGCGTCATATTGTGGTTTGCTTCCTTGACGATTCAAGTATACTTTCTTTAAACTCTTTCGATCTACTTTACCTCGCATTTGGTAACACATATGTTCACTAAAGTGGGGGAAAAATGTAATGGCATGAATTTTCACCCCTTTCAAATTCCCCATTTACACCCCTTACCTTAGAAAAATCAAACTCGATGATGCTATTCCACGTCCTTCATCTACTCTCCATCCATTTGGCAATTGTCTATAGTGTCGGTGGGATAATTTCTATCAGGGACATGAGTGTGGCACAAAAATATCTACATGGAACGCTACCTTCTTAATAGGATTCCTTCCTCTAGAATCCACAAAGGTGTTACAATTCTCCATTGGTATCAAAGCGTAACATCTCTGCTCACTTGACCAACCTCGATTGGCTCCTTTGACCCCCCTTTCATATTCAAAACACTATCTCATTCATTCATTTAATATTCTTCATAGTTCTGGAGAATTCACTTGATCTTCTTCACAATTCTTCATACCTCACTTCATTTATAGAATTTTGTACCACCATTAGAGCTACAACTTGGTGTCTTGCAAGACTACTTTCTTTGTTGTTTCAGCAACACTGAATCTTCCAGGCTTGCAAGCTCTTTCCTTCTCTCATTTTCCTTGAGTGCATGTGATTGAAGGTGATATATCTCTATCTCTCACTTTTCTTAGCATTATCATTTACCTACATAACATATTGTTGTTAGCATTTTTTGATATTCTTCCTTTTAGTTATTTCCTTTACCATATTTCTCCTATCATTGCTATATTGTCTATCCATGGAGGTGGGAACACCAAAGTGGGGGACTGACTATGACAATCCTCTTAAAATAACCCCAATTTTTTCCTCTTTGTTGTGTGTAGGTTCATGTTGAAGTGAAGAGATCAAGATAATTAACTTGTGGGTAGTAAGGTGTGCTTTCCTCACCCTCTTTTATCATTTTGTGATTCAAGTATTTAAAGTATTCTTCTTGTTGTTTAGTATCTTTTACTTTATGTGTTCACATCAAACCTTATATGTTAAGTAGTTAGTGGGTTCTCTATAGTTTCTGACTATGTTTCACACTTTCTATCCATATGGATGCCAACACCCCACTGAGATGCCAGTGTGCTACATTTTCATCTATGTCCCATGCTTTTGTCCCCTAGTAGAGAGCTATATGAGGTACAACCTGAGCTTTGGAAACTTGTTCTCTTAACCTCCTAAAACTCTTGGGTTAGTAAAAAGACAATGGTACTAAGAGTTCTCTTCTTTCTCTACCTTATACACTTCACAATTTCACAAACCTTTCATCTAGCTTGAGGTAGATTAGGGTAGCCTATCGTTTGAGGCCCTCCCATGACATGGGGTCTTGATAAGCCGACCCCCCTCCTCTATAATTACAAACTAGTGAGTACTCCCATGCTGATAGGTTGTCATTTGAGAAAATATGATGAGTCACCTAAGGATTATTAGACTATGTATAGTTTTGACGATGATTTCACTCATAGCAACAGGTCGAATACAATCTTCACAGGAAAACTGAAGATCCTATCCTTCTTGAAAGATATGGAACAAGACAATCTAAAAGGGGAATTTTTTTTATTAGGGAAATATTGATTCAATTCAATCCCAAGTCTCTGGTAGTCAAGTCTTTCCTATACTAGGTTTATTCTAGGGTATGATGTGATTTTTCTGTTATTCTCAAAGGGAATATGGTTGTTTCTGGTTTCGTTAAGAACCATAAGCTTTTTACATAAGATCTCCAATTCATTCATAAAATAACATCATGAAATTGAAAGATTTGATATAATATTTCATGAAAATCAACAATTTCTTTGCTATCACTTAAGTAGATTTAGCATTAAGCATTCGACAATTTCATAGAAAACAAAATATTTTCAATAAATTTCCATTTTCCATTTATTCATCTATTTTTTGGAATATTTTCAAGAATTTAAACATCTATTCTAAAACAGAGCATAAAAACACTGAAAATTAAAATTTCTCCCAGTTATTCTCCATGCATGCCTTAAATAATTAACCAAATCAAAGCAAACCGATTTATACTTCAACATATTGCTTCACAGCTACATATAAAAATATTGCAAGCTTTAAAGAGAGGGATTTCAGTTTGGACACTGACTAGGTTCTGTATTCACCCTTAAATGACATGAGCATGGTAACCAGCTATGGCCTTGGAAGTATTCCCTTTGGGATCATAATACATTCTTTGAATTGGAAAAAAATAAAAATTATATGTTCTCATCTATTCTTCACACAAGTCAGACACCCTGATTGCGTTGCACTTATAATTCCCTATCATAATATAAAATATGAAAGAGGCCTTCTTGTGAGCCTTGTTATAAAGATCTTGAGATCGTTTTAAGTGTCTCACCAATTCTAATAAAAAAAATTGTTTGTTGGATATATGGGCATCATAAAAGGATGTCCTTCAAACCCTTCCATCCTAATGTAGGATTAAGTGGGGAACTAAACATACCAGCCTCACATTGGTTTAATAACACTTTATGCCTCCAAGGACAATCTTTTGGCTTTATCACCTTCCATCATTCTGATAAGCTTCATGGAGAACACATCGTTAAATCTCCTATAATTCTCTTTATATCCATGGATAGTGATATGGGGTAAATAAGCATATATCAAACCATTTCCAACTTCCCTGCCCAGAGTACCAATCCTTTTCAACCCTTGTTTACTTTCCATCATGGTGCAGGAATAAATCACATATGAAGACATAAAAACATCTAGTTTTGGGAAATTCCCTTATCTATTCATATAACCTATCACTAATAAACTTTCCCCAATGAATTTGCATGAGATTTTCCATCAACTTGGATATTATTACAAACATCCAGGGTTCAAATTTATTGGCATCTCGTAAACCCACCATCCTGCTCAAAAGAGTTATAATATCTTGAATATCTTCGTTGAACATAGAACTTTGAATTACTTTGGTCCGTGGTGTAATATGCTTTTGGCACCATTGGGTACTCATTATTTCTTTGTTGTGGGCTTCAACATTCTGATATGTTTTGGCCTTTTCCTTCATATCAACATTATACATCTGAGTGAAAATAGGAAGCCCAAATGTGTATGTAATTCCTTTTTGTGAGAAATCTCCATAAATTATTCCTTCCTTTTACACAACTCTTTTGTCTAGGTTATAATAATTCATATATTGCATAACCAATTCAGGGGTCTCCATTGCCAGCAAAAATCCTCTTGCTAAAAATAACCCACTTGCTATAACATTTCTAGTACATTGAGAAGCATTTTCGTGTCGTACCCGAATGTGAATTTCAACATCAAAATACCACCTCGTAAATACCACATTGATTGGTATAACTTACGAATTGCAATATATAAATTCATCTTCTGCCCTTGCATCAGAAGTACTCATTTTTGCTGGTGTATTCTGCATTTTCAAATGTGTGCCTTGTGTGTGAGTTAGGGTTAAATTTAATCAAATTTCTTATAATTTATAAAAATTTCAATTCACCATTCGGCTAAATCAAAATCAAAGAATAATCAACATTTCAATTTCTAAAAGGAAATACTATCTTTCAAGATCTTCATGCATGAAAATAATTAACAAAAAAATAGTTATTGGAAACATAGTTGGTTCTAGTTGATAATGAAAATATTTTTTTAGTATGGAACTCCAAAACCCTTGGTAGCTACATTCTCAATTCCTTGAATTTTACCTTTCCTTGCACGCGAGTATTACTTCATTCTTTCAATGTCCTTTGCAAATTTGCAGAATGACGGGAAGTAGAGTGTTATAACAACAACCACATTCTTAAGGCAATGCCAAGTACATAAGTAGTTTGCCACCTTCATTAATTACCTGTTATAATGCATTAGTTTATCGAATAAAGGTGCAATCATTAAAGATTAGGGTTCAGATTATGAATGCCTAGATTTCTACGTAGGCTCACTACTAGAGAAGAAAGAAAACACGATGATCATACATGACACTCTGGTGTCACTCTGATCTTTTGTGAGGCATAAGCCATTAAAGATACATGATCAATTTATGATCACCAGGATTAAAACCTTTGGTATCAACTTTTAGGAGAAATACCGGGATTCGGGGAACTTACCTCTAAGCTTTAGAAAGAAAAACAAGCCAAAATAAAATAAAAGACTGGGAACCAGGCTCAAGAGAGATTATAACATTTTCAAAATAGACTCTTTGATTTCCAAGGTTTGAATAAAATTACCGAAATCGGATACAAGAAAAAATAATAATATCACTGGGATTAACATTTCCAGTCAGAGACTTACCGAGCGGGGCTAGGATCAACTGAAGGTACAATTCACCTTGATATCGCCTTACAACCTTGAGATTTTGGTTTTCAGTAATATATTAAACTTCATGACAAGAGTGAAACATCGAATCTGGGAAAGAAATAAGGATACATAAGAACTAAGAAAAATTGAAATTGAGACCAGCAGCCGACCAAGCTGCAAAATGATGCCAAAGCAAACGGAAGTGAAAGGGAACAAGGAAGAAAAGGGGGTCCACATTTTTCCAAAGAGAAAAATGGGGCGTGTTGTGAGACCACACACCATATAGGTATATGATTGAGGGCCTATTGTAACTAACATGATCAAGGCCTAATATTACGCAAGTTGTTTTCTTGGTCGCAAGGTTTCATGATGATCCAAAAGAAACTCATGTAAAAGAATTCAAGAGGATTTTTAGATACTTTAAGAGCACTCTAGATTATGGACCGTGGTATCAAAATGATGATGAATTTTCTCTAAGTGCATATACAGATGTTGATTGGGCTGGCAGTATTGAGATAAAAGGAGAACCAGTGGAAAAGTTTTCTTTTCAAGAGAAAGATTGGTCTCTTGGTTTAGTAAGAAGCAAGACTCAGTGTCCTTATCAACAACACAAGCAAAGTATGAAGTTGTAGTGTCCCGTTGCACCCAAGTGTTGTGGATAAATTTTTTTTGAAGGATATTAAGGTGAAGTATGATGAACCCATTCTTATCCTAGTTGATAATTCAAACACCATAAATATTTCAAATAATCTAGTAATGCATTCTAGAACCAAGCATGTATCTATTAGATATAACTTCTTAAGAGATAAAGTTGTTGAGAAAGAAGTAATGTTGGAGTATGTTCCTACAAAGGAAAATGTTGCAAACATCTTTAATAAGGTAATTTCAAAGGATACATTTGAGTATCTCAAATAGAAGTTAGGGGTTCTTTCTCCTCCTCCTTCTAACTAGATGCATAATTGGTGCATCTATCCAAGAGGATAAATTCAAGACATATTTTTATCCTTGGATTGATGAAGGCTACCTCTTAGGGGGAGAAAGTAGAAGGATGTGAAGGTTTGTGTAATAAGGGGAAGTAGGTAGAATGATGTTAAGGTTTGTGTAATTAGGGGGAGCTTGTGTGCTACTGAAAATATAGTTGAAGACCACTATCCCTTTGTCCTTGATGTCAAAGGGGGATAAATTGCATACCAGGTTGGTGTTGCCATCAATGCCAAAGGGGGATATTGTTAGAAGGTTGTTATAGGTGTTGTCATTGATGTTATTAGTGTGGTAGTATGTGAATGGTTACATATATTGTAGTCAATATGTTGATTATAAGTATTATGTATGATGATGGATGTCATGAGCTTGCTATACACAATTTTCCTATATTTCTTCTTGCTCATGAATAGGTGAATGATGTTGTGAATGTTGTATTCACTGTCTATTGATGTAAAATGTATGTTTTTCTTGAAGTCAATGGATTAGGAAGTTGTACTAAAGATTCTTAGAAGAATGCTTCATATTCCTCCACATTTAAAGATATGGCCCTGTAGTTTGGAATTTAGTCAAATACAAATGTGAAGTATCTACATTACTATTTTTAGAACATAAAAGTTACCGCATAATTTTCCAAAACTAGTAGTGTGAAGACTATACTATCACAATCAATAAGGTCAGAGAAATGCTCCACATTTCTTCACAGTTGATGTTGTGGTCTTGCGGTTTGGAGGTTGAGTTCAAAATGTCTATCTATTTTCTCCCTCTAGGTTTCAAATGCTGAGGTATACCACAAGTTGATTTTTCAATGCTCTATCTCAATATTGTGTTTTTTGTGTATGCAAGAGATATTGGTTCAGTGTCTATTTGCATGTGCCAGCTTAATGTTGTGTGAAGTTATAAAAGGAGGAGATGAAAATTTCTTTGAATATTATTTAATGCTTGTAATTTAATCCAAATATGTTATTTGGTCTCTCTGATACTGCTTGTGGTCTTGAGTTAATATTTGGAGGGTTAAGTGTTTTTTGGACCAACTTTATATTTTGAGGTGTTTGCACCAAGTTTTTGTTGCATGCACCAACATGGGATTGAGTGTAGATGTAATATAGAACCTAGTTATTTCTTGGCTTAGACTACATTCAACTTCCCTTTCTCATGAATTATTTGGATCCAACTCTCTATGTCCATTGCACATTCATGTTTACACATTTCAGTTTGGCTAATAAGGAGAAAGTTTTTGAAGCTTGCAGAAGGTATAAATGAAGGATCTATTGGAAAGAGAAAATACGAGTATCACTTGGTGTTTTCATTGATGGAAACCCTAATCGATGATCATATTTGATCACTATCATTCATCCATACTGGTAGGAAGATTGAAGATTTTTAAGGAAGAACAAAGTATCCAATAACACAATGTTCATCGATATGTATGAATATTTCAGGTTATTATCTTGTGTTACACATCTCAGGAAATAATTTTTGGCATATTGTCTCTATTAATGTAGAAGCGCAGTGGCTTCTATCAATTCGTGTGAAATTTAGTAGATCCGATTGGCGTATTCCTAGCTCTTCTTGTATTGGAGTCTACCTCATGAATACATTATGTCGCAAATGTATAAGGAGTAATTAACTAAATATTTTTCATGTTTTTTTGGCTCCCTTCTATGTATTAACCAACTTTGGAGGATGCACATAAAGATTTAATTAAGGATCTAGCTGACAATTATAATTATTTCTATGTTCTATTGAAGCTGAAAATGTGTAAATAAATTCTATGTTGTAGATATAGATATAAGTTTGTCTGTATCATTTTGGATGAAGTATGAGTTGTGTTAATATCCGAATTGTGAGTTAGAGCAGATCAAAGGAGCAATAAAGTGTAGTTTCACTTGCGTATAGAAGATGTGTGTTGTGTATGAGCATACCAGAGAAAAAGTACATAATCAGTCTGTAAGGAAACAAATCTATTATTGAGCTTAACTCGAATTATAATCAAGCATTTGTAGATGCTAATTTTCTTAGTTCAAACTCTTAGATGGTTTTAATCTGATTGTCTTTTGTAAGGCAATGAGCCTTCCCTTTGAGCAGTGAGCTCTAGGTAGTGCATTTGAATGCAAGTGCATTCCCCATTTTTTAATCTTCATTTGAGTATACTCAGATCATAATTGTGGATTGGCCATCCACCATGGTTTTTCCCCTAATAGGGTTTCCACGTAAAAATATTGGTGTTATGGTGTTGTGTTTATTTTCCTATTTATGCATTATGATTGAATGTTGCTAATTCTCTGGAGATAAAGGTTAATAAAATTAATTTTTTCATAACACCGATTCACCCCCCTCCCAATGTAGCTTGTTTCCAATAGGATCAAGTGTTTGATTGAGTTTTTGATGAAGTGTGTTGAGTATTCGATGTGTTAAATAGGATACTTGCTAAAAGCAGTGATTTGAAGGTAGAAGAATGAGTGCGAATGTGAGGAAATATTTGAAGAGTGTGAGTGAATTTTGAAGGTAGTGAGCTAAAGGCATAAGTGTGTGAGTGAATTTTGAAGGTAGTGAGATGAAGGTAGAGGTGTGTGAGTGAGTGTTGAAGGTAGTGAGTTAAAATTATAAGTGTGTGAGTGAAGTGTTAAAGGTAATAAGCTGAAAGAAAAGTGTATGAGGGAGTGCTAAAGGTAGTGGGTCAGAGGTAGTAGAGGTGTTGTGGTGGCTTTTGATCACCAAAATTCATCAAGGATTGTATGTTGAGGTTGTAGCCTCTTTCTATAAGTTTTGTATTGATAGGGAGTTATAAAATTAATTTGGTTGTAGCTCTAAAACTATGTTGTAAATCTTGTTACATTTTTGTGACGCTAGATTTGGACAATAGTTCCAAGAATATTTCTCACCATGGTTTTTCCCTCGTAGGGTTTTCCATGTAAATTGGGTGTTGTGGTTGTGTTCTTGTGCCCTAAATTATTTATCTAATTAAGATAGTAATAAGTTTTGATAGTTAAATTTGAATTGGATTAATTTGAGGGATATACTGATTCACCCCCCTCAATATATCTATGTGTTCTAATAGTAATTTTATTTAACTTTTCAAATAAGAATTTCCATATTTTATTCACGTTTATTCAACAAGAATATTTGAGAATCTTATCAACCATTAATTAATAAAAATTCTCATCAATATCAATAAAAAATTATAAGAATTCTATGCAAATTTATAGGAGATTTTCTCAATGATAAACTTGTCTCAATATTTAGAATTTATTCAACTTAAGATGGTAAATATGGCATACCTTCAACTTGAGATGAGAAATATGGCATACGTTCAAGTCAAGATAGGAAAGATGTCATACCTTCAACTTGAGATGGGAAATATGACATACCTTCAACTTGAGATGGGAAAGTTGATCTACCTTCAACTTCATTTGGGAAAGATGATGTGCCTTCAACTTGAGATAGAAAAAATAGCATGCCTTCAACTTCAGAATTCAATTTACTCATTGCATCAAATTCTTATAGTCATTACCTTTATTTCTCCAAATTATTCTCTCTCATGCTTGTTGTGCAGTTTTTGCACACACGCCCCACTGAAAGTGGGGACCCTCTTTTTTCGCTTTTTTGGTGTTTTGGCCCTTCTTTTTCAGGGGTTTTCACTTGCTTGGGTTTGTTCTTTGATGTCAATTTTTCCAATTGAAGTGGCACACTTTTGAATATTCTTGAAAATCTTGAGTTTTGACTGCATCCTAGAGTTTTTACTACTTTCAGGAAAATCCACCTAGGCCGGATTCTCCCGATTTTCTTTCGATGATCGGAGGTCACTGCCTTTTGACCCTATTTTTGGGAAAATCCGTATGGTCTGGATTTACTCAAAGTCTGCCACCTTGTCGAATCCCCGGGTTTTTGTGGTTGTGGCTATCTTTTCGACCGCATTAATGGCATTTGTGTAGGTGTTTTGGGGCTTTGATATATTTTATTTTGGTCAGTAATTGATCATTTGAGTTTATTCATTTTCTATCATTTAAGATTGAGTCTTGGAGCTTTTGGTGTTTTGCTGGATTGTGATTTTCGAAGCCGTTTTGACAGTGCATTTGAGTTTCATGTGCATGGATTGTATCCTACTTGCGTTTGATGTTTATTTCGTTGCATCACCGGTTCTAGTCCTTTCGCTCTGATTGTATGTAGAAATGCTCCTTTTACTCTATTGATTTCGAATTATTTCGAATTATTTCGCTTCATTTACTTTCTGGTCCTTCGTGGCTTCCTGATTTCCTTGGGTATGCCCATTGTCATTGGGCATTTTGGGGGTTTTCATTGCTATACCAGTCCGCTAGGTTGGTCATTGATGTTTACTCTTGGTCTGGTATTGCTTCTTGTTTGGGTGTTTGCTCGCATTGGTATTAAACCATCAATTCTGGTGTGTGAGCGAGTCATGCCTAGTTTTATATGTTTTCATGGCAGACATTTTAGGGCTCTTGACCTAGGGGGTGGCCAATCCTCCTCAAATTTCTATGAGGAGTGTTCTAAATTCATGTTTGATTCATTGGAGGTCTATGTTAAGTTGTTTTCGGAGTTCAGGATTTAGATCCTGAGTTGTTTGAATCGTTTTGGTGAAAGTAAGGAAGATGTGGACGGGTTTGGGTTTTCAAAGTTCTCACAGAATTCTGCTTCCTCTGGATTTCCCCGAATTATCCCTTTCTTTCCTTTTTTACCACTTTTCCTGGATTTCGTTTGTCTCACCAAAATCCGCTTCCTTTGGATTTTCCCGATGTCCGCGGTTGGTTCATTTTTCCAATTTCGTGCTTAGTGATGATATATCCGATTCTTGCCAAAATCCGTTCACTCCGGATTTTCCTGGATGTTCTGTGTCTCCTCTATTTTTTCGGGTCAGTTGTAACTGTTGTTGTTTTTGCCAAAAACCGTCTTTGGTGGATTCTTCTGAGTTTTCTAGGAAAATATTGAATTTGATGGTTATGATGGATTTGTTTATTAGTGGCATATTTGATAGATTAAATGAGCTTATGCTAAGTATCTCTTAGGATATTCCTTTGTTAGTTGATGGATTAAAATGATATTATGGGAATTAGCATGCTTGGTTCACTAGAGTCTGCCTGGTCTGGATTTTCTCGAAAATCCTCTTCAGGGTGGAATCCGCGAGGGGAGCTAAATCACGAACTTTGGGGTAATTATTTCTTGCACTTGTTGTTTCTTGTGGATCTAATTGTAGTCATATTTATGTGTTTGCAGGCAGGATTAGGACAGGATGTTGCTGGTCGAGGCAAGGGGAAGACAACAGATCTAGGTGCAGAGACTTCTACCATCTCAGATGTAGAGAAAGTGAAATTGGACATAAAGAGCTAGATTATTAAGAGCAAGCTGACCTTAATTTGGTCAAGAATCACAGATACCAATGTAGGTATGTGGGACTATGAGGAATTTAAGGCCGAGATGTATGCACCGAGCCCTCCTCGGTTGGCTAGAAGAATTGTGGATTCTGGATTGGCTCATGTGACAGGTTTCCCTTCCACAATGTAGTGTTATGAGTTGGTGCTTGAGTGTGCCAAGAATTATGATAGAGGGACGTAGAGGATAATTGGTCCCTAGGGAAGGATCTTGGCTCGCTTTTGTCCTGTATCTATTGCTTCAACCTTTGACATGCCTAATAGGTCCCATGTGGTGGCCTTTGACATAGATGTTGCTAGAAAATATTATGAAGAGAATGTAGTCAAGTCTCAACAAGTGATTAATTTCTGGCTAGAGAAGCCTAAATCCCATTTCTCCAAGTTGCCTAAGCCACTATTCAGGCTTAACTTCAAGAGAGAGTACTATAATGTCATCACTCTTCTTAGTAGGTTGGTGGGATTGAAGAGTGTAGGTGTGTTCGAGACTTGGATGTTCAATATAATTGCTAGAATGGAGTAGGGAATTGACTATCATTGGGCAGGTATCATTAGTGCAATGATTCATGAGAAGTTGTGGAATGTCTTGAAAACCAAGAATTTTACTATGACCTCTTACCTAGTGTATGCATTGGTGAGACTTCACCCATACAAGGGGTTAAGCACTAGGGGTACCTTTGGGCAGGATGCCATAAATGAGGTATATCCATAGTTGCACCTAATTGGAGGGAGCTATAGGAGATCCAATGATGCGTTTAGAATGTACATCACTAGATTGCTCCAAGGTGCAGAGCATATGATAATTTTCGATAAGGCTAAAGAATTGATAAGGAGATATGGGGCATGGTTTATCCAGTTCCCAACTTTATCATACATCAGAATTGATAGTTTTCAAAGGGCTCCCTACAGACTCCCTATATACCCTATTGATCATATCATATTGTTGGAAGTCACTAGATAGATTTGTGACTTTGACAATATTGTGGAGGGAGAAATGCACAAAACAGTTTTTGGGAATGATTTTCCCTTAAAAATAGGAATGGGTGAGGTTTGTCCTTCTATTCAGTCTGCTCATGCTGCTGAGGAGGAGATGAGTACTCTTGGTCTCTCTTTCCATTCCAAGAGAGCAAGGTTTTATATCACTGGTGAAGCACAAAAGAAGGCCAGTAGGGAATATAGCCATAAGACTCACATTGAAGATTACTGGGTTAACCTTACTGATGAGTTTGAGGTAAGGAAGAAGAATTTCTCTAGATTACCAGTGGATTTGGTAAGGCTATACAATGTGAAGCCCATCCCTGAACAAGTGGAAGAGGATGGGAATGTAATCCAGGGTCTTGTCTATGAGGCAATGAAGGATAAGCCAGTGGGAGAAGTTGACTGGTTAGAAGAAGAAAAGATTGAGTTAGATCAAATCATGACCTCGGTGATTAAATACACCAAGATGTGGTTGAAGCACAAGATGCTAGATTTGGAAGGTGAAGGTGTCCCATGCACGTATGATCTAATGGGAGACTTAGAATCTCACTCTTCTTCCGAGGATTCACTTGAACCAGATCCTAAAGGAAAGGAAAAGGTGGATTCCCCTTTCAAAATATAGGTAAGGGAGGTTCAAGCTGAGAAGGCTGCAGAGGTAAGCAAATGGAGGAAGCCTGTTGCTAAGAAGAGGATACATGCCTCGAAGAAAAAAGTTGAAAAGAATAAGGAAGAGGAAGAGGAGGTGGAAACTGCTCCTCCATTGATAAAGAAAAGAAGGATTACAAAGCTATCACAAAAGTAGGAGGAGGTTCCCAAGGCTGATAAGGAGGTTGAACCACCAGTGGTAGAGGTGGAAAGCTCAGGGGAAAAAGCACAAGTATACATGAGGAGGTCAAGGACTCCTTCCCCAAGGGATACTGTAGCAAAGGATGATGTTTCAGTGAGTATTCCTGTTGTTGAAAAAGTGAGTACCTCCATTCCTTGGGATGCTGATAACACATAGGAGAAACCAAAGAAGGATGAAGATCCTAGAGATTTGGGTGAGGAAGAGTTTTAGGAGGGAGACCTCTATAATGCAGAGGCAAAAATTAACAAGGTAATATAGTCCCCCTTGGTGGCATATGCAAAGTCACTTGTGAAGGAGAAATTGAACAAGTCTCCTCAAAAGGAGGAAGAGATACCAGTGAAGGTCCCTTCACCAACATGGGTTGTGGTGGAAGAATAGGTATAGGAGAAAGAGAGTCCAATCAGGGACATTCCTAATATGCCAAGTGTTGAAAAAGATGCAACTGATGATCAATAGGAATAGGAGCAAGATAAGAAAAATATAGTGCCTGCTGGGTCTACTATTCCAGGATGGTTAGAAAAGGAGTTGAAGAGAAAAATGGTGATAGTGGAGGATTTCCTCCTAATTGGGATGTCCTTATAGCTAATGTATAAAAGGAAAAAACTAAGAAGAAAGCAAGGGTTGTGTCTCGAATTGAAAGAGATGGGTTGGGAAACAGAGTGTCCCATATTGCTACCCCCATTCCAAATAAAGATAGAGACAATGTGACTACCCAGGATTATCATGTGCAAATTGTTGACTTGGGGCATGCTACTACGGAGCAGGATATTGAAGAATATGAAGGCTCCAGTGCTATGATTGTGGGCAGGTTGAAGAAGGTTGTGCAGAGGAGGCATGAGCTAGAGAGGGAGAATGAGAAACTGAAGAAGTATTTGCAAGAGTTGATGAAACCCTTGCAAGCTATTAGTTCTTCCTCCTCTGTTGTAGGTTTCTTGACTCAAGAGACAATCTCTAAGCTTGAAAAGATGAAGGGAACCATACATGCTATAGTTTCTTAGTTGCAGGGTGTCCAAACCAAAGGGGATGATGCTATTAAGAGAATTTTTTCAACTGGAGGAGATGCAATGAGATTAGTGGATTGGTTAAAGGCTATATTAGCTCAGGATAATGTGGATACTGACCTCCTACTATAGAAGGCCACAAAAATCATGAGATTCACTGAAGATAAATTGGTAAAGTGTGGGATTCTTCCTTTTCCAAGGGTTTCCAAACCTTGGGTATGGTTTGAAATCTTGAAAATGAGGCAAAAGGCCTTGAAAAAGATCAATAAGAAGGTGCGGTAGATTGAGGTTTCTTTGACCAATATCTATGATAAATGTATTTCATTCCTTGAGGTCATGATTGGAAGGAAGAAGTTTGCTCTGAAGCATCTCAATTCGGAACAACTTAGGAAGTGGTGGAGAGATGTTTATTCTCTAGTCGGTGAAGGACTAGTTACTGGATGTCAGTTGGATGATGCTACAACTTATATTGTAGTCATGAAAGATATTTGACTAATAAGGCTGATTGGGATGGTGCTATTAGGTAAGCAAGAGATGACATCAAGTCTCTTGAGAGAAGGATTAGGGTTTTTCCTGTGCCACCTGTTGCTGAGTTGGATAGATTTTTGTTGGTCGTACATGGTGAAGAAGATCGAGCTAAAGACAAGGATGGGGAGTAGCTATATAGAGTTACATTGAGATTTGTGCTTCCCTTTATTCACATGTATTGGGCCGACCTTTTGGTATCTTGGCGGTTTTGGATGAAATTGGTGCCAATGGCACATTTCATATTATGTTCAAATATCTTTGAGGCCAACCTCTTGTAGTTCATGTTTTTATTGTAATTTATCTTTTGGGCTGACTTATCTTAGGGATTTTCTATAAAACAAGCATGTTGCCTCATTTGAAAATATAGATAGGCACATAGAATAATAAGGATAGGGAGAAAATAGATAAGTGATATTAGAGCGACTTAGGATTTATTCTCAAGAAAGTGTTGTAACAGAAAATTGGAGTTGTTGCTATTTTGGATGGTTTAATACAAGAGAGATATTATGTTTGGTATCCATCTTGTAGAATTTCATCTAGCATGGTTCTTGTTATTCTATCTTTCAAATTGCTTATAATTTTATGGTTAAATGGTTTGGTAATGCTTAGGGTTTCATGTTTGGAATGTTTGTAGCAATCTCTAGTCCATAATGTTTGTAGCTAGTTGATTGTTAATTGCTTTGTAAAGTTAGCCTGGACTTAAAATTGTCTTAGTTTAGTTATAAGGGTTTGTTCATCTCAATTGCAATAGGATTCGCTGAATGAATGTTTATGATTTGAAAATATTTAAATACCTTAGAAGATTTCACTATTTCTATGAAATTGCAGATTCATCTAGGTCAAGCAAAAAGTATTTTATGAGAGATCGATCCATTTTGAGCATTTTATCTTTCAGCATTTTCAATCTTAGGGTTAGAAGTAGTCTTAGAATTATCTTTGAAACCTTTATCTTTTGTTGTTTCTTTATTATCAAGGTTCAAATCAAATTTCAAATTATCAATTTATTGTTTAGATCTGATAAATTCGAAGTCCAGTGTTTGGTCTTAGTAATGTCCCTTTGTGATTACCAACATTTTCAAATTTATCACTGATTTGTTTTGTTGCATTGTCAGGACCTAACATTAGAGACCTTGGGGTTATCTCTTTTCCCATAGAGATTTACCTTTCAAGAGAGATAGGATATCATATTTTGTCTGAGTTGTTGCTACGTAGAAAACACCATCAACAATGCCTTGAGTGGATGCTTCATGTTCATATTCAATTGGTAATGATAATATTTCTTCTATGGTGTTCAATTTCTTACTTTTGTGAAGTAGCCTCATTCCTTCCCTTTTGTTCATATTATTGTCTTCACACTCATTCAATGTTGTATTCTTTAGCATTTTCCTTGGAATGATGATGAATTATATATCTATCATGAATAAGACATGTAGATTATTCAATTAATGGTTTGATAGAGAATCAAACCATAACAAAAAATGTAATTGTTATAGAAAAATCATGGTATGATAAATAAAAGGAATCTCATAGAGAAATCAAAGAACTTATGAAATTATTATCAAGACCATTTTGAATAACACATTTAAACTTGGAGTACTCAAATTTTTTAAATGGAATGGTCAAAATTTGAGTACAACATAGCTATCAACTAACTCTTGCAATGCAACCAAGAATAACTTAAAAAAAAAAATTATTATCAAGACCATTTTGAATAACACATTTAAACTTGGAGTACTCAAATTTTTTAAATGGAATGGTCAAAATTTGAGTACAACATAGCTATCAACTAACTCTTGCAATGCAACCAAGAATAACTTAAAAAAAAAAAATAGTCTTATGTTGTATAATAAGATAAAATTACCTTGTGAAAAAAATGAGGCCAAGGTCAAATATTGGGTCACTATTCTCACATGAAACGTGGATGTGATCAAAATGATAGTCATAATAGTGCCTAATCCTATATACTAGTAACCTTTTATATTTGTGGTGAGGTAGGCCACATATCTTGAAAATGTGAGAAGTTCAATATCTATGGTTACTATAGTGGTAACCATATAATGTATGATTTTATTATTTTTATTCAAAATTATACAAAAATAAGAAGGCATCACAAATTGTTAAAATGGATTGTAATAAGATCTCACAAGATAAATATATACATGTGGTCACAAGAAGTGACATTAGTGAGTGAGGTAAAATGGATGTGCCAAAATATGTAGAGAACACATGAAAAAAGAAGGTGATTTTGGTTTGAGATACTCAAATTATTCTAGAACCCAAGGATCAATACCATGTTTAGATAAGGTAGTGTATCTTATCTACACAACTTACTAAAAATTAGTTGGAAAAAATCTAGTTGAGGATGATGGCCGAAATACTAGCTATGTGATCCTTAAGCTTCATTGTAAGGGATGAGACAAAAATTTCAAATACCTCCTAGAGAAGTGGCCTTGGAAGAGGAAATAGAACCATCATACAATAATGTTTACAAGGAAAGTGACATGTAAGAAAATATAAAGGATTATTAGATTACTTCAAGATGATAAAATGGTATTCGAGGTGTAAGTTCTATATGGATTTTAAAGTTATTAAAATGGTTGATGTTAATATAAACCTTGCACTATTAGGATGATAATTTTTCTCCTAGAAAAAAATGATATATATCATTTAAGAAAAACAACATTGATCTTTGAAATTGATGAATATCATGTAATAATCCAATAAGGTATCTTTTGTTGAAATGGTGCATATTGATGCATCTTGAGGAGAAAAAATTGGAGGATATTTATTAGGTAAAAATAGGAAAATAGATAAAATCCAACCTAACTTTAAAACATAAAATGTAGAGAAAAATACATGTGGGTCTTAAATCACATGATCATCATTCTTTTTTACCATTTTTTATTCAACACACATAATTGTATTATAATATTCTCTGATAAATTTTCTTGTGAGTGGCATTTTGGTTGCATAACAGTACAAGGGCCCCATTTTGAAGTGTTTGCAATGGGTGGGTAAGGAATATAGTCAGATATGTTAGAAATCTTGAATAAGATTAATAACCAGGAACACCTGCAAAAACAATGATAAATCTTCCACAAGAGGATATGCAAGAGCTTGCTTGATATTAAGACCTTTCAAATGATGAGGTAAAAAGGATAATACAAATGATATAATAACCCTCCTTATATAGGAAAGGGTGAGGTACAAGATGCAGTAAGATGTTGCCATGTGTCTTGATCTAACAACATGTGACAACAAGGAAACCCTAAAAAGATTAAATGCATCCTAAGGTTAAAAATAACCTAAGTTAACTTATGCTAGTGTAGTAAATAAATATTTACACTAACACCCCCCCATAAGTGCAACTTAGGGAGGAAAAGAAAATGCAATGATTATGCATGATGATGATGGGTCCTGGCTGATGGCCATATTAGGTACCCATGTACATAGGATGAAAGTGCAACTAATCTCCCACTAAATGGAGAAAAGGGGAAAACCCAGTGGGAAGAAAACCGCTCTTCGAAAAGGAGATAAAATGCAAAAAGGTGATGATTTGGAGGACTCAACATCATCCCCCCAAGGAAAACAATCATCACATGGATACAAAAAAGATTAGGAGACTAGATATCCCCCCCATAACGGAGAGTGGTCCCCTCAAGGATGTATTCAAAACCTATGGAGAAATGAGAAGCCAAGTCAGCAAGACCTGTTGTGAACCCATCTGGATGCCACAAGTCAGAAGAGATGGATGAGCCCTGCTCTACTGAAATAAATCTCAATGGAGAGGAGGAAGAAGATGATTCCAGAAGAAGAGACAAATCAATCCAACCACCACAACCCTGGCGAGGGGGAGGAGAACTACTTCCTAACCTGGAATCTAGAGAAGCCAAAAAGGATGGAGTCCGATCCCAAAACTTGGTGAACTTATACACTCGAGAGTGATGATCAACCTGACCATAGGCAATGAGAGTATCAAACTGATCCCTGATGATAACTAGATAGATTTGAACTCAATCTTAAGACCCTCCTGAGCAAGCTGATAAACAGAAAGTAGATTATGAGCCATTTGTGGAATATAAACAACATCAGCAATAGACTTCCCATCCAAAGTAACATCACAAATTGCAGCAACATGAACCATTTCTGCATTGGCAGTGAACATTCTGTCAAAATCTGGAGGATGCATAGTCTCCCAAAGAATGTGATTCGTGGAATAGGTGATGTGCCTTGAAGCTCCTGAGTTGATGACCCAACCTTCCTATCTATTAACTAGAGTAGTGATCAAAGCATGCCCCTTGCATGGTTTCTTAGTTGAGACAATTGCAGCAGTACCTGAAGATGATTCTTCATGTGGAGGAGAGGGGGATGAGAGGACAGAAGAAGAGGGAAGAGTGATTTTATGATGCTTGAGAAGCTCTCTCAGTTCATGAATCTCCTTCTTAAAACAAGTCTCCTCATGATGACCAAGCCCATTACAAAAGTTGCATTTGGGCCTCTCCTTCTGAGGCTTATCTGCCTTGTGTTGTGATGATTCAAATCTTGTCTTGGATTTTTCCTTATTCTTGCCTTTCCCTTTGGATGGTGCTGCAATGAGAGTATGAGTCTTTGAAGATGAATCAAATTGGTTGAGTTTAGATTGCTCCCTAGTCAATCACTCACAGAAGGTCTCAAATGAAGGCATTACAAAACTATTTCCAAGTCCATCCATTGTAGAATAAAAAGAAGTGGCAAAGTAAGAAAAAGAACCTTTTAATTTAGACAAGATCATGAAGATGCATTCTTTATCGGTTTTGTCCTTACCACACCCTACAAGCTGAGTCCTCAAGGACTTGAATTTCTCCAAGTAATCATCAATAGAGGGAAAAGTATCAACTGAGAGTGAAGCAATCTCTGACTCTAGTTGAAGGGCCCGAATATCACTTATTGAACCAAACAATGTTTTGAGCTTATCCCAAATTGCCTTCGGAGTATCACACCCCTCGATGTGGAAAAACAGTGGATTGGAGATAGGAAGAGCGATCAGTCCCATAGCCTCCTCACTCTTGATCCGATGCTGAAAATTCTCATATTCCCTAGTCAGATTAGGTTGGTTCACATCCAATGTAGACTAGAGACCTTTAGACCAGAGTAGACGCTGCATACCAATTTTCCATGTGTGGTAATTGTGGGGAGTCAGAAGCTCAAAACCTGATTCAGCCATTAGAGAGAAGAAAAGACAAAAGACAAAATATCTCTGAAAAAGAATGCTAGAAAATCTAATGAAAGCGTTGAAATGCTGGAAAAACATAGTAATACCTTGCTGATGGCAGAAATTTCGAAAAACTAAAAATGTATCACCTCCAAAACCCTAAATGAGAGTTTTCACTTCAACTGGATGGTATATTTGATAGAAGCATAAAAACAAAAAATAGAGTGTACCATTGAAAGGTTGACGTTGAGAACTTTCCAATGGTATATCGTTTTCCATTTTTTGATATTCTGGTGAAAAGTTATGAAGAAATGAAAATCTGCCTTGATTGTTCATACTGCAGGCTAACCAGGAGCAATAAATAAGCCCCCTTCGGCTTAGCACCCAGTGGTAGATATGACCGGCACTATGATTTAGCCGGTCGGTGGTCGACGGTCTGTGCTTGGTCGGCAGTGATAGAGCCGACAGTAGGCGGTGAGTGCTCGGCGGTCGGCGGGATAGTCAGCGGATGGGACAGCAGTCGACTGGTTGATGTGATGGCTGCAGATGGGAAAAGAACTTTTCCCCCCCTTTTTTTGAAATTTGATTTATATTTTATTTTTACAATTTTATTTTTTTGAATTTTTTCACAAAAAAGGCCGAATAATATAATTTTTGAATAATTTTCCACAGAACGGAAAAAAATGCAGAAAGATTAAAATAATTTTTTTAATATTCTGCACGATCGTACCCTGTACCTAGCGGGCCGTACGACCTGCTGGGTAAATTTTTTTTGCCTCACGAATAGGAGATGCCAAATATGGGCATGTTATATGTCGATCTTCGTCTCTCAAGCTCTCTGGATCTGATGACATGGTCGATTTGAGGTGAAAAAAGTTCCTACAGGTCTGCAATCTCCAAATCTTGCAAAACTTCAGATCCTCATAACTTTGGCATAAAATGTCAGATTTTGGAAAAACAAAAGTCGATCCTGACTTTTTCAACAGCCCTGGACTCGGATATGAGCTTAGATTTCCTCCAACATGCACCAAAAGTGACCTTCCAGAGAAAACCTAATATGGAGACAACCTTAGAGAAGATCTTACAACCATAACTCAATCCTCAAATTTGGGAAGAGTCTTGTAGGAATGGCTCTGATACCATGTTAGAAATCTTGAATAAGATTAATAACTAGGAACACCTACAAAAAAAATGATAAATCTTCCACAAGAGGATATGAAAGAGCTTGCTTGATATTAAGACCTTTCAAATGATGAGGTAAAAAGGATAATACAAATGATATAATAACCCTCCTTATATAGGAAAGGGTGAGGTACAAGATGCAGTAAGATGTTACCATGTGTCTTGATCTAACAACATGTGACAACAAGGAAACCCTAAAAAGATTAAATGCATCCAAAGGTTAAAAATAACCTAAGTTAACTTATGCTAGTGTAGTAAATAAATATTTACACTAACAGGATAGTGCCATTGTGCATAATTTCCATCGGGGTATGTAAAGGATAGGTGATTCTGTATTGGAACATTAGGCATATTGATGTAATAATAGATGTAAAAATGTTTCTTGAAATTAATTCAAAGGGTGCTGCCCCTAGCAGCTATTTACTGATAAAAAAAAGTAAAATTCTTTAATAATTTCAATAGGGATATATAGAGTTAAAGAGAGAGAGAGAGAGAAGTGCGATACAAATAATTAAGGATGGAAGGAGGGATGGAGAGGTGGAGAGATAGGTGTACAAAGGGGGATATATATATAGAAAAAAAGAGATGAGAGAGAGAGGTGAGATATAAAGAAGTAGAGAGGGAAGGAGGAAGGGAGGTAGAGAGGTAGAGAGGGGAAGATATAGGAGGAGAGAGGGATATGGAGAGAGAGGTGAGATATAAATAATTAGAGAGTGAGCAAGGGAGAGGTATATAACTAGAGGGATATGTAGAGAGATGTATAGGGATACAAACATATATATATATATGTGTGTGTGTGTGTATAAAGATGGACAAAGAGAGAGGGAAGGAGGTCAAAGGGAGGGAGAAGTATATGAATAGGTCTAGATATCAAGGACGAGAGAGAGAGAGAGAGAGAGAGAGGGGGGGATAGGGAAAGAGATCTAGGTGATATAGAGAGAAGTATAGAGAGAAAGAGGTAGGGAGGGAGAGAAGAGTAGAGTTAGAGAGAGATTTATAGAGATATAGGTAGGGATGGAGAGATCCAAAGAGGAGGGAGGGAGAGTTAGATAGATAAATAAATAGAGTGAGAGATATAGGGAGAGATATAGAGACATAGAGTCATAGATGTGGAAATATATTGATTTAGAGAGTGATATCTAAAAGCATACATAGAGAGGGGGAGGAGGGAGATATAGCTCAATATATAGAGAGGGATAGGGGATAGGGAGAGACATAGAGAGATATATAAGGGGTTAGATAGACATAAATAGAGAGGCAAGGAGTGAGGGAGAGAGAGATAGGTCTAGAGAGAGCTCAATATATAGAGAGGGAGAAGGGAGAAGAAGATATATAGAGATATATTTAGAGGGATAGGGAGAAATATATCTAGAGGCATAGGGAGAGAGATGAGATAAAGAGAAGTAGAGAGGGAATGAGGGAGGGAAAGGTAGAGACATGGATCTAGAGAGAGGTACAAAGAGATAGAGAGGGGTAAGGAGATAGAGGTAGAAATGATGGAGAGGGTGAGATATAGATATAAGGATATATAGACAGTTAGAGAGGGATAGGGAGATAAGTAGAGAGATAGGGAGATAATAGTATTAAAGATACGGATAAAGAGAGATACTTAGAGATGGAAATAAAGATGTAGGTTTTATTTTTTCTTCACATAAATGTGAGTGCATAATAATGCGAATTTGTTATAATATATAAGTATTGTATGTAATTTGGGTATTGCCTACCCTTAGGGTTGGTTGTCCTTTGACATCCAACCCAGAAGGGTTGGAATTACATATCAATGCTCAAAGGTTTGTTTTTTTTTCTTTTTTTTGAGAAATGACATAATCTAAAGCATTCTCTCCATCAATTATGCATATCTTTTAGTGTCAAGTTAAAAATTACCACAATAATGTTGAGCTCTCTTATAGCTTTCTTACTGTGTAATTTTTTTCTACATTTCAAATATGCTAATTTTTGTTATCTCTAATTTCTTTTATTAGTTTCTATATTTTTTGTCAAAAACCTATGTATGGTATTTATTGTTTCATTTTTATATGTTCATCAAAATTTGAAACAATTTATGTTTTTACAAAAATATTATATTCTATGAACATTCAAAAAAATGATTTTTGATTGGTTTTGAAAAGGTTTAGGGGACACATGCTTATTTTTTATTTTACAAGAGGTGTCCAGTTTGGAAATTAGTAAAAAATAGTATGTTCATAAAAAAATAGCAAAAAAGTAAGCATAAACAACATGGTGTTATCTAATTTATCGCTAAAGCAATTTTTGAATACTAAAAAAGGTTAATATTTTAGGGGGAACACACTAGGCACTATATTATGTTTTTACAAATCTAACCCTAACCTCTTCAAGACCTACAAATTTTCTCATACTCAAAACATTCATATAATGCATTAATCCACCCAATAAATTATGAAGGATTCAAATGTCTAGAATAATTATAAATATCAATTCTAGGTCTCTTACCAATTCTCAAAAAAGCCTTCAACATTCTCATCAACTTTGTTTCTTCTTCTTTTAGGGTTTCTCGATCTTTCTCAATAGATTGCACATATTCTCTTCCATTTTCATATTCATCACTATCATCACCATATCTAGGATTTAGACCTCTTTTCCTATCTTATTCTACAACATCTATTTGGAATTTTATTTGACCCATCACTTTACACATTATTTGTATCTTTATAGCAATGCTAGTAATAGATTCAACTCTTTGCAGTAGCATCTCTCCCTTTGATCTAGTGTAAATTATCTCTAGTTGACACTCATTCTACAATCAACCCTTGCAACTACCTCTCAATCAATAATATTTTAACACATTTCTTGTAGGCTACCTTAATTCGATGATTTATTCACAAGTAGAACTTTTAGAATACCAACATACTCTCACTTTCTACTTAAGAATTTAAAATTATGCTTTCTTCCAATTTTAGGATCTCAAACCTTATGTTGTAATATGACTTGATGTAGTCATGGATGAAGGATTTAATCAAGGATTTCCTAAATATGTAGTGAAATAAAATAACTCACAATTGCACAATAAAACTCAATGAAATAACAAAAAAATTATATGATCTTTATTTATTCCCAATCATGGATAAATTACAATCTACTAGAATGACCTTACAACATGTTAGGTCTCATTCGTTTGATTATAATTTGTAGATTACATTTAATTTAAAATATATTGAAATATAAATTCAAAATACTTTCCTTGCTGCTATATAATGATCTCTATAGGTATATATTAGTTTCTTTCATAGGAATTACCTCAATCAACCACAAGGTGGAAGAATTTAAATAAAAGAGATACTGGTTCAGTATTTGTTTTCTTGTGCCAACTTAATGTTGTGTGAAGTTGTAAAAGGAGGGCATGGAAATGTTTTTGAATATCATTTAATTCTTGTAATTTGATCCACATGATGCTATTCCGTCTCTCTGATACGACTTGTGGTCTTGAGTTAATATTTGGAGGGTTAAGTGTTTGTTGGTTGACTTTGTATTTTGAGGTGTTTGCACCAAGTCTTTTTTGCGTGCACCAACATGGGATTGTGTGTAGATGTAATATAGCTCTTGTTTATCTCTTGGCTTGGACCACATTCAATTTCTATTTCCCATGGATGATTTTGATTCAACTCTTTATGTCCATTTCACGTTTCATGTTTACACATTTCATTTTGAATGACAAGGAGAAAAGTTTTGAAGCTTGTAGAAGGTATAAATAAAGGATCAAGTGTCTGATCGAGTTTTTGTTTAAGTGTGTTGAGTATTCAACATCTTAAACATGATATGTGCTGAAATTAGTGATTTGAAGGAAAAATAATGAGTGTGAATGTGTGAAGAAGTATTTAAAGTGTGTGAGTGAATGCTAAAGGTAGTGAGCTAAAGGCATAAATGTGTGAGTGAATGTTGAAGGAAGTGAGTTGAAGGTAGAAGTGTGTGAGTGAGTGTTGAAGGTAGTGATTTGAAAGTAGAAGTGTGTGAGTGAAGTGTTAAAGGTAATAAGCTGAAAGAAAAAGTGTATGAGGGAGTGCTGAAGGTAGTGTGCTAGAGGTAGTAGAGGTGTTGTGGTGGTTGTTGATCACCAAAATTCATCAAGGATTGTATGTTGAGGTTGTAGCCTCTTTTTGTAAGTATTGTATTGATAGGCAGTTATAAACTTACTTTGGTTGAAGCTCTAAATCTATGTTGTAAATCTTATTTCATTTTTGTGAGGCTAGATTTGGACAATAGCTCCAAGCATCTTTCTCACTGTGGTTTTTCCCTTGTAGGGTTTTCCATGTAAATTTGGTGTTGTGGTTGTGTGCTTGTGCCCTAAATGCTTTATTTGATTAAGATACTAATAAGTTTTGATAGTTAAATTTGAATTGGATTAATTTGAGGGATATACTGATTCACCCCCCTCAGTATATCTATGTTTTTTAACACTAATTTTATTTAAACTTTCAAATAAAAATTTCCATATCTTATTCACATTTATTCAACAAGAATATTTGAGAATCTTATCAACCATTAATTTTAAAACATTCTCGTCAATATCAATAAAAAAATATAATAATTCAATGAAAATTTATAGGATGTGTTCTTAATGATAAAATTGCCTCAATATTTGGAATTTCTTCAACTTGAGATGGTAAATATGGCATACCTTCAACTCGAGATGGGAAATATGGGATACCTTTAGCTTAAGATAGAAAAGATGGCATATATTCAACTTGAGATGGGAAACATGACATACCTTCAAGTTGATATAGGAAAGGTGATGCACCTTCAACTGGATTTGGGAAAGATGATGTACCTTCAACTTGAGATGGAAAAGATGGCATGCCTTCAACTTCAAGATTCAATTTACTCATTGCATAATTTTTTTTATAAATTCATTAGCTTTTTTTCACCAAATTATTCTCTCTCATGTGTTGAATGGATGATTCATGTTCATCTTCAATTGGTAATGATGATATTTCTTCTTCTATGGTGTTCAATATCTTACTTTCATGAAGTAGCCTCATTCCTTCCATCTTCTTCATATTATTGGCTTCACACTCATTCAATGCTATATTATTTGGTATTTTACTTGGAGTGATGGTGTATTATATATCTATCATGAATAAGACATATAGATTAGTCAATTCATGGTATGATAGAGAATCAAACCATAACAAAAAACTAATTATTATAGAAAAATCATGGTATGATGAATAAAAGGAATCTCATAGAGAAATAAAAAAACTTATGAAATTCTTATCAATAACATTTTTAATATCACATTTAAACCTGGAGTACTCAAAATTTTTAAATGGTATGGTCAAAATTTTAGTACAACATAGCTACCACCTAACTGTTGCAGTGCAACTGTGTGTAGGTGTTTTAACCAAGCCTAAAATGCAAAACCAAAAGAAATGCAAACAAGGAAAACACAAAAAACACCTCACGATTAGGCCTAAGTTGAACTTGAAAATAATGCAAGAAAATGAGTGATATTACCTTGTCCAGGTTGATTGGTTGGTTTTCTCTATTGATTGCTCAATTTTTGTGCTCCTAGATCGATTTTGATAGCATAACAACTTGTAAATGCTTGATTTGGATGCAAAAGATAGCAGATTGAGTGCAAGATGATGGTTGGAGATCAATGGAGTTAAGAGGATTGTGATTGAGTCAATGAATGTTTTAGGGTTTCAAAATGGCTATGTTTTAGCCATTTAGCCAAGGAGAGATGAATGAAGGGCCAAGATATCAAGGTTGGAGATCAAAGGTTGACCAAAATGAATTAAAAATTCATTTTTAATATGCACGGGGAAGACAAAAGGAATAAAATATTCCTTAAGAAACCTTGGGTGAATAAATGGAATTTATAATTCCATTAAGTGTGTTGGAAGAATAAAATGCAATTAAAAATTCCATTGGGATGTGGGAAGATTTGACTAAAGGGGGCTGATTAGACTAGTTGATAAAGGATTAGAAGAGGGTTAGGTGGCTAATGATGATTAGGATCCAACTTGAAAAATTTGGAGGATGTGACACCTTCTAATCATGGATTAGGAATGTGCACATCCTTAATAAAGGATTAAGAAAGTGAGATTAAGACTAGGAGTGGATTATGGTGGATGAGAAATAAAGGGATTTAAATAAGTGGATTATTTATTTAATTAATTGGATGAAAGGGATAAATGGGTAAGGTATTTAATTATTTAACTAAATACCTTAAGGATTTAGTGGAATATAAGGATGCTAATTAAATAATAGCAACATTATTTAACTAGTGTGGATAAGAATATATTTAGACAAAAACAGATAAATTTGACTAAATATAAGTGGTCAAATTTAGATGTCTACATTTTCCCCTCTTTGAGAGATGGTGTTGTGATCCCTAAAATGTTAATTCATATTATGAGATGCTAAAAAAACTATTAATGAAATAAAAGAAATAACATAAAGAGTACACCTCTATATTAGCCTAAGGAAAGAAATTGCAAAGAAGTAAGATAACAAATGAATAAGTGATTATACCTCTTTTGTGCCGCTTCTTCCTTGGTTGGCCCTTGATATTTGGATGTTTTGTGTGCTCTTTGGATGGAAAGTAAATTAAATATGCAATATGATATGCAAGATGAGTGAAGACATGGTAATGGTGAACTCAAAATAATATGGTAAAGGCAAGAGAGGCTCAAATGGAGAATTTGTAAGTGTTTTGATAGAAAAAGATTGATTGTTCAAATGAGAGAAAGGAGGGGGTATTTATAGAACAATTTGAATTCTCTAGAGAATTCAACGGTTGAGATTAAGCCAACAAGGTCAAGATGGAGGGCTATGGTGAGTTGAGGACTCACAAGCCCTCACATCTTAACATGTGGAATGTGAGATGGCCTAGGGTGGGATGAATGAGGTGGAAGAGAGGTACATGATGTGGATGAAGGACAAGTACCTTGTAGGTACCTTGGGGGATGAGAAGATTTCCTCAAAAAAGAAATCCTTGTCCCCAAATGAGAATGAAAAATATATTTGAGGAATTTTAGAATTTCTGAAAAATATCCATGGGAAATGGGAAAGTGGTTGGAGAAATAAATGTGAATTAAAAATTCACATGCTTGAGAGAGTCTAATGGATAAAAGAGGGTTTCCAAAAATATGGGGATTTTCCACATGTGAGTGATGTGACAAGTCAAAAGTTCTAGAATTCCTTGGCACATGTAAAATGACAAGTCAAGTCTTCTAGAACTTGCATGGGGATAAGGTAGACCTTGGAAGGATAAAATTTGTATTAAAAATTCACATGGGGAAAAGAGGAGCCTAGGATGGATAAATGTGAGTTAAAAATTCACATGGGAAAGAGAGTCAAGGCCAAGAAAGGCTAGTGGAAAGGTTGACTAAAAAAGGTATGCTAAATGTGGCTAATAACCTTGATTAAGGTTGTGCAAACACAAGATTAGGATAATTAATGAGAGATTAGAGGCAAGTGGGAGATTATGGAGGATGTGACACTAATCTTGATTAAGTGGCGCACATCCTAATCATGGATTAATTAATTTAATCCAGATTAAAAGAGGATTGTGGAGAATGTGATAAAGAGAGAGAAAAAGAGGGATTAAAAATTGGTTTTAATCCAAATAGGTCAAATGACCAAATTAAATAAATTATCTTATTTATTTAATTTAGAGAAGAAAAGGTGTAAGGTAAATTATTCAATTGCATACTTTTGGAACCTTAGGTAGAAAATGAAATAATGATTAAATAAATTATTTAATCACTATTAATGAAATAGATGAATAGAGTAGACGATTTCGATCATGTGGAAGTGATCAAATTTAGATGTCTACATTTTGTCCCTCTTTGAAGTACTGCTAGGATAATAGTATTTCGAAGAAAAAGAAAATGTAGATGACTCAATAGAGGAAGTAACCAAAAAATAATGTCCCAACCTAGGGAGGAGGACCTACGCTATCCAATTACCAGGGGAATGGATGAAGATGCCCCAATCCTACAAGGGAATGACTATGGCAAGGAAAATAGTTAAATGGGAAGGGTATGCCCCCTCAAGAGGATGACAGGGGAAAAGAGGGGTCCTGAGTGACTTCTTGATAGGAAGAAATAGATGGTATGGTTGGAAAGAGCGCAAAAAATTAGGCAAGTTTTCTTTTGGAACAAAGTCAATTGGACAAACGGTTTGCAAATGGCGGCCTTGGGAAGGGAATGGATTAGTTGGAGGAAAAAAAAAAAAAAGGTAAAGAAAAGGTAAAAAATACCCCTGAAAAAGGGAGGGAAAAAGAATATAAGCTAATTTTATAAATTACCTCACCTCCTTTGCACTGTAGTAGTTGAGAGAAGAGGAGAGGAGAGAAAGAAGACAAGGAGCAAGGATGCCGCAGGATAACAACATCGAGATCATCCACTGGGTGGACGAGGTTCGGTGATTCTACAATCAGTAGGGTGTGCCCCACCAGGTTAGTGACAAAACACTCTATGCATTGTTTTGGTAATTTTAACGTATTTTAAAAGTTTTTTTACAAAATGTAACAAAAATGGGCTTTGTGGGCAGGTTAGAGAAGAAAAATGGGTAGACGGGAAAAATAGGAAAAAGGGGGTTGAAAAATCGGGGGGAGAGAAAAAAATAGTTGATTTGCCCACAAAGGGGAAAATACTCTCTTCTACAGGAGGGCAGGTCTGCCCCAACATAGGGCGAATCCACCCCACGATGAGCAGGTCCGCCCCGACACTGGGTGAGTCCACCCTAGAGTAGGGTGGATAGGCCCGCCATGGAGCAAGGTGGACAGTCATGCCACCGGGGGTGAGTCTGCCCCAGTGCGTGGCACACATTGCCGCATCTAGTGGCGGCCCCATTGCTCGGTGCGGTGTACCACCCCACGGCCAGCGGCGACACCACCGACTGGCTGTGGGTGGAGCTGCCGTGACGTGGGGCAGGTTCGCCCCACGGTTGGGGGCGAATCCTCCCTAGCTCAAGGGAGTAGGGTGCAAAGGGGTGAGAAGAGAGAGAAGAGAGAAAAAAATGGAGATAAAGATCTAGAGGCAAGAAAGATGTAAACAGGGCGATCATTATGATTGTAGATTTTTGGTCGATTACAGACACATTAGTGGAGGCCAGAGTCACTGGCGGTGACCATAGAGGCCATGACTAGGGCAGACCATGCAGCATTGGAGTAGGTGGGGTTACTGCACTTAGTGCAATTTACGGTGATGAGAGTGCATTGGGCGATGCTAACAAAATTGATAGAGAGATGGAGTTTAGTGACATCAAACTTCCATCTTCCAACAGGGGATATGATGGTGACACTAGAGGAAAATGGCAGATTCTGAGGCTTTCCATAGTGGGGCGTTTAGTGAGCGAGGTGGTGTGTAGAGGAGCATAGTTGGATGAGACCATCCTGGTGTTATTTGGGCAGGATGATTTGTCGATACAAAAGGGTTAGTTAGATGTAGACAGATGTTTGGCCTTGGGTTTTCCAGCATTACCACTGTATTTGTGTTGTTTGATTAGTGGGATACTACTTCCAGACTAGAGCAGACAATTCTATAGCCTATGGTATATGGAGGTGATTCAACATATTATTAAGTGGCGGGAGGGACAATTTTCTTGGTGGTCATGTGTATTGGCATAGTTATATCGAGACATGCATGTGATATACTATCGGGGGATGCAGAGCATGACACATAGGATGCTATTACAGGTGTGGGGTTGGGAGCATATTATGGTGACGAGACCCATAGTGGTGAGGAGATTATAGTTGGATGAGAGAGAGCTGGTGGCTTGGGGGTACGGGGGATCTAGAGGTTGTGTCCTATGTTATGAGATGTAGGGAGAGATGGATAAGTGGAGGAGAGCATTTGATGAGGTATGAGAGGAGGACATAGTATGGCAGCCATATATGTATCGGTGGTTTAGGGGATGGAGGGCCTAGGAGGAGAGACATCAGGATCTCTTTAGATGTAGATGTCTCTACATTGGGAGTCAACCACACATAGTGGAGTCGCATCGACCAAATAGAGGGGAGAGGCAGTTTGGACATATGCAAGATATTCCAGCAACGCCGACTATGTTTCATTGGCTCACTAGAGAGGTGCCATGGGGAGCAACATTGTTAGTGAGGGCAATAAGGGAGGCATGGGCAATGGTAGGTGGGGTGTCCTATCAAGGGAGGGCGATGGGTCCAGAGGATTCCAGAGTGATAGATTGGTATGCTTAGTGGTATCACAACCACCAGTGGGAGAGGATTAAACCAGAGGATCCTATTGTGGTAGTCGCAGAGTGGGTGCCAAAGGATGAGTAGGAGTAGGGGGGACAAGAGGAGGGGGGATAGTAGTAGAGGTGACAAGAGGAGAGGGGACAGGAGTAGAGGAAACAACAGGAGGTAGAGAGGCAACAACGTGCGGGGCATTAGAGTGGTGGGGTGGATGAGGGTGGGGCTGGAGGTCAGCCAGAAAGGAGGAGGATGAGGCAACATCGGAGGAGGGCTAGGAGAGATGTGGGGGAGGAGATGGAGGCATGAGGGCTTGTCGATGGGAGAGGGCCAGAGACAGATGTGGTGAGACTAGGGAGTGAGCCAGAGGTGGAGATGCTAAGGGTGGTGGATGGGAAGGCTATTGGACAAACAGGGATTGGTGGTAGAGTACGGTGGAGGTGAGTGCAGGTGAGAGCCAAGCAAGAGGAGGTGAGGGCCATAGATTAGGAGGAGGGAGCATAGGGGGTGACAGATGTTAGAGGATGTCCAAGGAGGATGACTGAGAGAAGATGATAGAGGAGGGTCTAGCCAGAGATCTAGGCAGAGTAGGAGTCCCATACTATAGGGATGGGTGAGGATGGAGAGAAGTCACAGGGGGAGAGGTAGACTAGAGGGCAGCTGAGGAGACTGATGAGGGTGGGGAGGAGAGGACAAACGAGGATAATTTGGTTGATGAGCTGGGTGGAGCAAGTTTAGCAGGAGATAGAGGGGGAAGGCTATGTACATGAATGTGTAGGTGGTGGAGCCCTTAGGAGTAGTACCAGTGGCTTTAGTTGAGGATCCAGTGATTGTACTAAGAGAGTCCCAGGTGAGGCTATGGGTGTTGGAGGAGGAATTGAGGAGGGTAGACGTAGAGGTGCAGAGGGTGCGAAAGACAGAGCAGATAGAGTTTGATGTTGTTGTGGGTTGGCTAATGAAAAATACATGAGATGCTAAGAGAGGGAGGGAGGAGATGCGAGCAGATATGGAGAGAGTACGAGGTGAGATGACTCGAGTGACTTGGGATTGAGACAAGTTTGAGGCAGTGATGATAGTACCATAGATGTGGGGTCAGCTAGAGCCAGTAGGGGCAGGAGAGGATGTCTCAGTGGAGTGTTTTCAGTGAGTCGAGAGGGAGATGGAGACATTGAGAGTACAGATGGTAGGACTACTAGGGGAGATGACAAATTTCCAAGAGAGGGTATCTACTGTAGAGGTATCCTCAGAGGAGACGAGAGCGAGGGCTAAGGAAATAGAGGCCGAGTTAGAGACAGTGCAGGGAGAGAGATATATTGTGTATGGAGGTGTATAGGCCCTCCAGGAGGAGAGAGATAGTGCATAGGGATAGGTATAGGTGATACATGGGGAGAGGGATGATGCATTGAGGTAGGTCCAGATCCTATAGTTTCAAAGAAAAGTTGTAGTGGCACGGGAAGAGAGTGCAGAGAGGGATATAGCTCAAAGGCAGTCACAGAGAGTGTAGGGTGATGGCATAGAGGTAGTCATATAGGGTTTGCAGGCAGAGCTATAGATTGTATAGGTAGAGAGGGAGAGGACCACAGAGTAAGTACGACCACTAATAGTGGCACAAGAGGCATGGGAGCAAGAGCGGCAAGCCCTCAGCAAAGACAGGGATAGATACAGGCATGAGCAGAATGCCGCCAGGTTCCAAGCTGGACAGAGGGATGAGTATATGCATGAGGTGGGCTGGACAGAGGGATGAGTATATGCATGAGGTGCATATGAGCAGGTAGTGCCAAATATGGTGCAACATATAGCATGGTATGTTAGGTAGGTACCATAGATGTCAATACCATCCCAGTCTTTAGGGACACGGACTAGAGGGTATACTGATTTTTAGCCGAATCCTTCTCGATTTGGGACTCTGGCTTGTGAGTCGCAGGGGACTCCAACATATAGTGGATTGTTGCCTGAGTCTCCTTAGAGGTTAGGTGTGGGAATCTCAGGGCAGGCAGAGGATAGGTGATAGGATACAGGTTCTTTGATAGGTACCAGATGGAGGTGTAGCACATATTCTTAGATTATGCTTCTTATTTGAGGATGATATGTAGGTGGTTATGATGTGACTATATTTTGGATATGAACATTATATTATTTTGATGATGATATGTGATGGTCCCCATTGACATTATTCTGAACATTTTTCTGATGGATGATTTATGTTATGCATATGGTTTTATATTCATGTTTGTATGATAGATGATGTATGTTATGCACATGTATATGATGAGTTGTGTTGATATGGATGCTGTGACAATGCATGATGTTAATGATTTATTTATGCATGTTTGGATGATGTGATTATGGATGATGTTAATGATTTATGAATGGTAATGCAATTGTGTATATGATGTAATTAATATGGGTCTAACAATGATGCATAGGTGGGTATGAAAATATATGGAAATGTATGGATGAATGAACCTAATGAATTGATGCAATCATGGATAAATGAACCTAATGAATTGATGCAAATGAATAAATGGATAAATGAACCTAAATGAGTTGATGCAATATGGATAAATAAACCTAAATGAATTAATGCAATATGGATAAATGATGAACTTAAATGAATTGATGCAATATGGATAAATGATGAACTAACACACTAAATATAATGTAGACATAAGTATCAATGGGTAGGTGATAGGCATATGGTGTGTGGGGCATGATACTTATCAAGAACCATAAGGATCCTGAGAAGAAAAGTCAGTAAGAAGGAATGAAAGTTTGCACAACCAAAATTAGGAGTCATAGATGTAGGAGAAAGGATGGATGAAGGGGGATATGCAATGAGATGAAATGCAACATGAATGCAATTTTCCATCCTTTAGAGCATTGATTTTTTCTATAGCATAAGACATCAGGCATCAGGGTATGTAAACTAAGACGGATTAGTGTCTAATGCATAAAACAAATACAACAAAAAAGAGGGTTACCCCAATACCCCAAAGTTGCGATGAATTTGGTTGGGCCAAGTATTGGAATAACCACAAGCACAATGGGATTCCCCCACATAATGCAAGATCCAAGAGGAATCCTGGTGGGTACCACGTGGAGGATCCCAACAGACAAAAATAATAAAACAGTCAAGAGATGCCCCTATGTTGACTAGGTAGAACACACCATAATATGATGGAATATGGTGATCTTGACTAGTTAAAAGAGCGAGCTCTAATAATAAATAGAAGCCAAAAGTACCAAAAGATCACGATCAAGTGCAAATGTCCTTTGCCATAAGATCCTAAGCATGGATGGAGTTGATGTAGTCTATTAGGAAGGATGCATCCTATTAAGGCCAATGATGGATACTAAACTAAAGTGACCTAGATGACGTAGGATAATTGCCATTAAGCAAATTTCTTGACATGAGAAGATATTGTTTGTGAAGAATTAGCGATGATAGGGACATAATCGACAATAAGACAACAAGATGACAAGACACAACCTAAAGACCTAGGGGATCAGGGGTTGATCAAAGATCAGCCTTGCCTACATGAAAGCGCAGAGCCCTCATAGTTCAGGAAAAGACCATGGTAAAAGAGTGGAAAGTGGACTGATGGAAATTGATGGATGACCAATACAAACATAAGCCTTGAGGGTAGAACAAAAGATCAACCTTTGCTACGTGAAAGTGTAGGGGAAATGTAGTTTGGAAAGGATGAAATATTGAGGATGGACAAGATCGAAAAGTGGACCATGAGGACAGATGATGAAGGACAAAAAACCTTGAGGGTCGATCAAAAGATTAGACTTGCGTATGTGCAAGCGCAGAGGAGTCATAGTTCAAGACAAGACATGATGAGACCTAGATGGAGACAAACATGATGAGTGAACCTAGATGGAGACAACCACAACAATGAGATGACACAAGATTATATTAGGATAACAAGCTTAGGATGTTAGATAGCAGATGACGGTCCTCCAATGCTCAACCAAAAATATACCAAGCGATGAGGTGATGCAAGTGGATGGGAGGATATGGGGATTGAGGAGCCGATGGATAAGCCATAAGGTAACCAGGACACAAGGTAGATAATGATTAAGCCCTATACGAGAGGTTCCTATTAATAGGTTTTCACCAATTGTATGTATCCAAGGTGCCATGCAGGGGTGGTTTTCACCATAGGATGAATTATTTCTTTTTAATATTTTTTGGATTTTTTGGATTTTTTTGTATTTTTTGTATTTTTTGAGATTTTACCAGGAAGGATACCCCGACCTAAGTATAGAATTTCTTTAGATGCATCATGTTGATGGGTTCTTCCAAGGGCTCCCCTTCAGGGGTAGATATCCTATAGGCACCAGAACCATACTTTGTGGTGATGACATAAGGGCCCAACCAATTAGCTTCAAACTTACCCTTTTTCTCTCGATCTTGTTGATTCCACTAATTTTCTTTAAGGACCAAATCACCAACATTGAATTGATGAGGGAGTAATTTCTTATTATAGCCCCTTTTGAGTCGGTGTTGATAGGCTTGTAGATGGTTATAAACCTTGACCCATTTTTCATCCAACAATTCCAATTATGCCAGCCATGACACTCAGGTGTCTTCGTCAGTAATGATATTCTTGAGTGATATTCAGAGTAAAGGGATTTCAAATTCGATTGGAAAGATGTCATTAGCACCATAGACAAGAGAGTATGGAGTAGCACCGGTGGGGGTGCAAATGGATGTATGGTAGGCCCAAAGAGCAGGATGGATATGGAGGTGCCAATCTCTGCCAGTGCTATTGACCATCTTCTTAATGATTTTTATCAATGTTTTGTTTGTTTCCTTTGCTTTTCCGTTACCTTGGGGGTAATAGGGGGTGGACCAATGATGTTGGATATGATACGTGTCACAAAGGAGCTTCATACAATTATTCTTGAATGACTTTCTGTTATCAGTGATGATGGCGGAGGGGATACCATACCTGCAGAGGATATGGTAGAGGATGAAATTAGACATCTGAACACTAGTGATTTGAGTGAGTGGTATGGCTTCTACCCACTTGGTGAAGTATTCAGTGGCCGTGATGATAAAAGTGTGACCATCAGAGGATGGAGGGTAGATCTTGCCAACTAAGTCAAAACCCCATTGTGAAAACAACCAAGGTGTATCTTGTGCCGGAGCGTGAATCAAATCTGCATGTTATTGACATGAAAGAAACTTTTTGACATATTCACAAGCATCATGTTCCATTGTAGGCTAGCAATACCTTGCTCTTAGAAGCTATTTGGCTAAGTTCATACCATTATAGTGGGCCACATAGATAACACTATGTATTTTTTTTAATGTCGTGCAAGCTTCAATTTTTTCTAAACAAGGGAGGAGAGTTCTATCATACCCATGTCGATAAAGTGTATCACCGATGATGGTGTAGCGGGCAGTGCGTTGGATAAATGATTTATGTTGAATTCTTGTGAGATCAGGTGAGAGGGTGTTGTCATGAATATAGGTGTAAATTTTATGGTACCAAGGGGATTTAGGACCTACAATATCACACACCATAGCACTCTCAGGGATATCATACGTTGGGATTCAGAGTTGCTCGACTAGGAACTGACAATCTGTGTGGTCTTTTGGCATGTCAAGGAGAGAACCAATGGTAGCCATAACATGTGCTGCCTTATTTTGGAGTCTCAGGATCTGCTCAAATTGGATGAAGGAAAAATATTTTTTGAAGTCATCCACCATGCATTTGTAAGGCAACAACTTGTCATCTTTTGTTAGAAACTCATCATTGACCTATTTTATAACTAACTAGGAGTCACCAAAAACTTGCAGATGAGTGATGTGCCATTGAACTATGATTCTAAGGCCTATGAGAAGGGCTTCATATTCGGTGATGTTGTTGGTGCAGGGAAAATCCAATCTGAATGATTTTGATATGTAATCGCCTTGGGGGGTGATAAGCAAGACTCCTGCCCTCGATCCATTATTAGTGTGTGATCCATCAAAGCATAGTGTCCATGTGTTAGCTTTTGATACTGCAAAGACTCTTTCATCTGGAAATTCAACTTCTATGGGATAGGCATCTACTAATGGAATATCTACCAACTAATCTGCTATTACCTATCCTTTGATTTCTTTTCTTTCCACATATTCTATATCAAATTCACTTAGAAGCATGATCCATTTAGCCATTCAACCAGTTAGGGCTGTCCTAGATAACATATACTTGAGGGGATCAATTTTTGATATCAACTTTATTAGATGGCTAAGCATATAATGATGTAATTTTTGTGTACTGAAGACCACAACGAGACATTCTTTCTCCATTGGTGAATAATTAAGTTCATAACCGACTAGCGTTCGACTAATGTAATAGACTTCTCGCTCTTTTGAGGATTCTTCATGTTTGTGCCAACAATGCCCCCAATGCAACTAAAGTGGCAGAGATGTATAGAAAGAGGGGTTTTCCATGGATAGGTGGCATGAAGATTGGTGGGTAGGCCAAGTATTCTTTGATCGTATCAAAACCCAACTGAAATTTTTGATTTCATTTGAAGGTGGTGTCTTTCTTTAGAAGGTGAGTGAATGACTAAAATTTATCTGCAAGCTGGGCTATAAACCAACAGATGGATTGTAGCTTTCCTTTAAGAATCCTTAACTATTTTAGGTTTCTAGGTGGAGGCATATCCATGATAGCTTTTAGTTTAGTAGGGTAAACCTCGATGCCCTTTTGGGAGACTATGAATCTCAATAATTTCCCTGACATGACACCAAACATGCACTTTTTCAGATTCAGTCTTAGCTTGTACTCCTCCAAGCGCTCAAAGATCTTTTTCAGGATAGCAGGGTGCTCTTCTCTAGTTTCAGATTTTCCCAACAAGTCATTGACATAATCCTCCATGATAATGTGGATGAGGTCATGGAATATAATATTCATTGCTCATTGATATGTTGTCCCCGCATTTTTGAGGCCAAAGGGCATGACATTGTAACAAAAGGTACCCCAAGGTTTTCTAAAAGCGGTTTTGTGTTGAACTTCAGGGGCAATTCAGATATGATTGTAGCCAGAGAAGCCATCCATAAGGGATAACATCTAGTGTCTTGTATTAATGTCGACCAACATGTCGATGTTAGGAAATGGGAAGTCATCTTTTGGATAGGCTTTGTTAAGATCCTGGAAATCTATGAAAATCTTGATGTCTTTGTTAGGTTTAGAAATAGGTAATATATTAGAAATCCAATCAGAATATTCAATGGGTTTGATAAAGCCAACATCTAGTAATTTCTCCAATTTTTTTTTTAACTAATAGTGCTACCTGAAGGTGCATCTTTCAGAGCTTTTGCTTGATAGGTTTGGAATCTGGATGGACATCCAAATGGTGTACAACAAGATTAGGATCCAGGCTAGGCATATTGGAATAAGCCCATGCAAAATTGATAACCCCTTCTCTAAGAATTTGGAAAATAGTAAAATACTCTGCTTATGATAAATCTTTTTCTACATAAGCGATCCTTGGATTTTCTTTTGTCCCAAAATTTACCTCTTGCATCTCTTCAATGAGAATAGAATACTGTTCAGGTTTTTGTGTTCCCACAAGGGGAAGATGAATGTCCCCATCTTCTAGTGCCGTATTGAGGTTTTCACTGTCAGATACACCCTTTGTTTTTAATTTTTCCTAGTCAAAAAGTGCCTTAGTGAGGTTTTCACTTGATGACCTATTTTTTTGTTTCTTTTTGCTTTTGCGCTTAGCGCGTTCATCTTCCCCCAATCCCATGAGATGTACATAGGTATCATCTGAGGGAAATGTGTCGATAGGTATGCTACCTTGTAGGTCATGATCTATAACTTCAGGATGTTTGAGGGATAAGGTTATGGTGCAAACATACAAGCATTCAAACATGGCAGGGAGATCAATGTGATTCAAATCATCGTACGAGTGTATGATGGAATCTTCATCCGGTATGTCTTGGAGGGAACCATCATCAACAATAACATTGTTAGAAGTGTTATAGGATGTCATAGGAACCTTCTGTTTAGTATCATATCCCAAGCCCAAATTTCTTGGTTGGAAATTAGTTGCTTCAATGGGCTAGCATTTTCCTTGTTCTTCCACACCAAGGCCTTCGCCTTGGTAATGAAATTTTTCAATGAACTTGGGGGAACGTGGATAAATTTCTTGGAAGTATTCTATAAGGGGACGTGGTGGCTCAAGTTCCTCCTGATAAACCCATTGGCTGATATCAACTTCCATTTGATCCTGAAGGGATCCCAGATCATTGAATGTTGTTGAACCCATGTTCTTGGAGGTGAGTTTAAGTGTTTTTTCTTCTACTTTTGGTACTGGCAGAGTTGGTTTTCCATATGTATGGGGTGAGGGTGGCATGGTTACCACATATAGTGTGGTATGCATTTTGTATTTGCCACATCCCTTGTCTATGATCTGGACCTTGGTGATGGTGGAAGCAGGTGTGGATGATGGTGTGGATGAGGTGTTTAGTGTATTGGTGGATGTATGAGAATAAGATGTTTGGGATGCCCCCATTTCGACTCTTGGGCAGTAATGTGAATGCAAAAAGGAAGCTTCCAAGGCACGAAAATATTTAAAAGGTTGGGGATCAACTTGTATGGTTAACTTCCATTCCTTGAAATGGGAACTTTAAACATTGATGATAGGTGGATGGGAAAGCTTGCATAAAATGAATCCATGGACGACCAAGAAGGATTTTGTATGGAAGGTCAAGTTCCAGATTATGACACATAGTGTACTATACAATGGGGCCCACTTGAATAGGGAGGCAAATAATTCCTTCAGAATCTCGCTCTTCATTATCATATGCCTTGATGGTGATAACTTGACTACTTAAGTTAGCCTAGGTGTATCCAACCTGTTGTATGAATTTTAATGTACAAAGATTTAGGGCTGAACCATTATCTACCAGTACCCTTTTTACTTTTTAACAATTTACACCAACCTTGAGATGAAGGGGGCGGTTGTAGCTTGAATTAAGACACGACATGTCTTTTTGGCTAAAGGCTAACTGATAGGTTGATGAGAGATTTCCTACCAATGCTTGGAATTGGGTGGGTTCAATATCATCGACCACTTATGTGCTTTAAAAAGCTTTAGTCAAGATGTCTTGATGTACGAGAGATGACTTAAGTAGATCCTAGATGGATATTTGGGTTGTAGTCTTGCCTAGGTGGTAGATGATATTATATTGTGAATTGATGTATGGCCATTGGGTAGATGGAGGATTTGTTGGGACTATGATGTGGGTTCGTTGGGTGGTAACAACACATTATGGATCTTTTCCTTTGACATGTATCATGGATACACGTGGCTCCACTTGTTCCACATATAAGACCACACCTTGGTAATTGTATGGCACATTTTTATAGCTGATTTTAATGGTGTTGTTACCTTCATTGTTATTATTGTTAGATCTAGGATTAGAGTTGGAAGTACTAGGACCTTGATTGTGGTTAGGAAAATTATTTTGATATATCTAGAGTTGAGCATTGGATGAAGTTGATATGTTAGCATCTACATGGATTTCACCTTGATCGATGAGGCCTTGAATGTAAGTTTTTAGGCATTGACATTTATCTAAGGTATGTCCCTTAATCTTGCAAAATTCACAATATTAGTTGTCTCTAAACCAAGCAGGTTTGGGTTTAGATGTATCAAGAGGTTTGGTGATAGGATACATGATAGGATAATTGGCTTGAAGAAGCTTGTTAAACACCATGCTAAGGGGTTCTCCCAACTAAGTGAATTATTGTTTATTCCCCCCTTGGTTATTTTGGTTGGATTGTTGTCGTGGTGCCCCTTGGGGGACGAATATGGCATTCTGGACTGGCGATTGTTGCTGAGGAGGGTATTTTTTTGTGGTGGTGGCCACCTCAACATGTTTGGTGTCAGTGACACCACCATTGACAACATTTTTATTTCTATTCCAATAAGAAGGTTTATCCCCAAAGGACTTCTCTTTATAAGAGTTAAAAAGTTTGACTTGCCCTTTTGCAACAAGGGCTTGTTCCAAGATGGGACCCTTCTCCATAAGTGCCACAAAGGTGGTGATACAATGGATTTGGAATTTATGAGCCATATCTAGCTGGGAGTTTTTGATAAATAATGTGACCATGTCTATTTTTGATGGTGGGAATTTCATCCTATTGGCTAAGGCACACCATCTTTGCAAGTAGCTTGCAAAGGTCTCTCCATCACATTGTTTTCTTTCAGGAGATAAAAGTGTGTCAATATCCTTCTCTAGATTAAAAGATAAGTGGGAGAAAATCGTTTGAATAATTGTGCAAAGGTTTTGATAGATCCTTTTTCAAGGCCCATAAACTAGTTAAGGGCAATTCCTTGTAGAATTTTAGGGAAAATCCGGATAAGACAATTGTCATTATGCATGGCCTCTTGGAAATGAGCATAAAATTCTTGAAGGTGGGCTCTAGGGTCCATAGTTCCTTTGTATTTATCAAATTTTGGTATCTCAAAATGCTTGGGGAAAGGAACCAAGGAGATGGAGGGATAAAAAGCATAAGGACATATGTCCTCAAACTTGAATGTTTGTTTACCCGTTCTAGCTTGTAGATCTTTTAATGCTTCTTTTACTTCTTCCAAGTCCTTATTGATGGGAGTTGTGGGAGTTAGAGTGGATTGATTGTATGGATAGTATTGTGGATATGATGAGGATGGCCCTACCGCTGTTGGATCATAGATGGGTTGAGTCAGATACGAGTGTGTTTGCTAATTATAAGTGGATTGATAGTTGGATGATTGATTATGATGAGTGGGAGCCACTTGTTGGTAAGGCGATTGTTGTTGATAGTAAAGAGTGGTAGATGGACCCTGTTGTGTAGAATTTTGATAATATAAGGAGGTAGGATCCCCTTGTTGATGTGATGACGAATGTTGGAAATAGGAGATGTAAGGGGTACCATGCTAGTAAGTTGGTTGTTGTTGAATGTAGGGCGGATATGATTGGTATTGTTGTACAATGTTCTGTTGTTTTGTGGCATATAGGGATTGATTTAATGGTTGTTGGTGGGGATGATTTTGAGGTTGCAAAGGATTGGTGTAAGGTGGTGATAGGGTCTATGTTTTGTTTTGAGCATTCTAACAAGGATTTGTATTGAGATGGGATGGAATAGTGTATGTGCTAGAGGGATGATAAAGGTACTTAGTAAGGGGATTATTGTGTGTTTGTGTAGGGATATGCACATGTTTTTGTGGGGGTCATTGATGAGATGGGTGAGGTGAGATATGTTGTTGCTAGGGGGCATCCACGAAAGTGCTATGCGGTGGTTGTTGTGGTTATGAGGTAGGCTGCACTACTTGATGTGATGGTTGTGTAGAATGGTAGTGTGTTGCAGATGTTGTGGATGCAAGGGTTGAGATGAATCTAGAGTGGCAATAGTATATTGTGGTGGTGCTATTAGTGTTGTAATGCCCCACCAAGTGACCTTAAAGGAAGTAGAAATTAACGTCATAAGTGAACCAATTTTTTTTTAAAGTGCAATAACATACAAATTCACTTACTAATTAATAACAACCTCTAAGGCTACAAGGTTAGGATTACTTAAACCCACACATACATATTACATATGACCATAGTATTATAAACTTTATGAAATAAACATCATACATCATGAGAATACCACATAACATAATAAGATGAACATCCAAGAAACAATCTCATAACATTAACTTAATCCAATAGTTACATCACTCATTCCTAGAATGAGACTATAGTACAAAAGTATAACAATTACATAATCTCACCTCATAAACATAAGAGGGATAAAATAACTTATACAATCTGAAATATTACAATGCAAGAAAATACAATAGAACCGCGAGCTGTCCATCTGGATGTCTCGCCTCCATGAACTGAAGATCAAGGGGGACCCAATGGTTTTGGTGCATGTTCCACCCAACCAATGGGGTACCCGAAGGCCCACCCCCCATGCTAGGAGATAGTAACCCCATAACATTGACAAAGATACTACTACCTCTAACCAAAGGCAGACTCATAATGACATAATCAAACAAATGAACTAAACAAGTACAACTCAGGTACAACACTAATATCACTGACATAGGTCACATTGCTTTCAGACATAAAATCAACCAAGTATGTTCAGAGAACAATACACGTATACAAATACCAATCACCAAGGGAATCTCAAGAGCATACAACCTAAGAATCATAACCACTCCATCTCAAGGAGGAAACAAATATAAGAACTCACTCCAAACATTTTGGAGGCAACAAAACACAAAGTCCACTCCTTTTCAGGAGGTACAAAACATCCCCATTCATGAAAACTGGGAAAAACTGAAAAGACACCATGCATCACCCAAGGGAAAACAACTGGATGGTGTAAGATTCAACAACCCTTATCCTCTAAGCTCTTTTGGAAGACTTATAATTTAGGACTAATACTAGATCCCAAAACCCACAATGCAACTTGACTTCATAGCAACAAAAGCATTCAAATCATAAATCAAATCTAATATTTGGATTTCCTAAACCCATATTCATTCAATAGATAACATTAACAAGGTCAAAGACACACTTACAGGGTTAACTCAAATAATCATATACCCATATTTATATTTCCATTATAAGAAATCTTAAACAATTTGAACTTACATCCCCTTACGAAATATAGAGAACTAGAACATTTAAGGCAATCACAAGCGCATTACTATTTTTGTATATACTAAATCCATATCTCCTTCATATTTCATTCACAATAAATTAATTGCTCTATTTGAAATATAATAAATTAAAATAGCCATTTGTCTCATCAATATAAACAACTTCTTAATTTACCTTTAAATCGACACAAATCCATGCAAGTAAACTCTTTCCATTTCCTAACCAAATCTTACATCTCATTCAATTTTCTATTTAAAACATTCAATCCCTTTAATATCATAAAATATTGTTTCTCTATCCATTTTTCCATATACACTAATCAAACCATTTTTAAATCTCTATTCAATAATATATTGCATGCTTCTTATTAAAATAAAATACGATAATGAATTTACACTTAATATATGTATATTTATGTTCCATATTATGTATACACCAAATATATATATTAATAACTTAATTATATATATTCTTTAATATTCCAATCACAACGATTAAAATTGCTCTATGGAAATAAATGAAACAAAACAAATATTTGTCTTTTCCAATATAATTAGTTCCTAAATTTACGTCTAATACAACATAAACTATTGCAAATACTATATTCAAATTTTCTATCCAAAATCTATACCACACATTCTAATTTTATCCTTTAAAATCCCTATTCCCAATAATATAAAACTTTTGCTCTTTCAACTTAATTGAAATAATTAAACAAGTATCTTCAATCTACAAATACAAGAAATACTAATTTAAACAATTTAAATCAATTTCAATGTTTACTTCTAAAACTAACATCAGTTCTCTATTAACTGGATTCCTTTCGTTTTCCAACTAACTCAAATGATTTAATTATTTAATATAAAATACCTTTTTCCTATTAAACTGAATTATGCATACTAATCAGTTCCAATAAAAATATTTCTTTCAGATACACAACTAACTCTTCTAATTTCTACAATTCATTACGTAATTCATTATATCGATAAAACTGAATTAAGAATTCATCTTTTCAGATAGGGGAGAAATTACACTAATATTTAATTCTCTAATTGCTCTTAACAAAATAAGTATTTTCAACTATAACTCAAAACATTTCGCTTTAAATTAAATAACCAATTGCCCTTGCAAATTAAATCATTATAAAATTAATCAAATTAACATTTGGTCTCTTCCATAACTTATTGTGTTAAAATAAGATCAATATTTGGACTATAACCCAATATCATATATATATTTTTCCAATTAAATCAAATTAATAATTGGACCTTTTACACATGAATTTAAATTTCACAATTAAATCTTAAATTATGCATTCTTTAAATCAGATATTTAACTCCTTCAATTAAACTTTAACATGTCATTTTAGAATAAACAATAATTTCCCCATACGTTTATAATTTTATTTCTACTAATCTAATATACAAATTTTATTTAAAATAATATAAATAAATATAATACTTTAATATTATAAATTATAATATAAAATAATACATAAAATATTAATATTTATAAATATCAATTTATTATTATTTTATTATCAGAGTAGCTATGGGAAAATAACTTAACAACAGTCTTGTGTTTCAAGCATAACTCAAAAACTACAATCTGGGTATTTGCGATTTTTTTACAGGGATAAGAAAATTCCAAAGTACAGAAATCCTTTAAATTTCCTGACAACCCAGTTTGTGTAAGTGGAGTTATACATGACGCAACCAGACCATTTTACCATGAAAAATATAACTACCCTGCGGATTTTAAAATCCAATTTTTTAATAATAAACAAAGCGTTTCATTTTCTAAAAACATTCTAAAAACATTGCTCAATCTCTATGTTTGAATCCAAAACAAAATAACCGATTTCCTCAAACAAATTAAATTCAACTGAGGTTTTCACAATTTTCACTCAAGAATTTTCACAAAACAAAAGCTGCAAATTTATTTGATTCTTTTCTTCTAACAACAAATTTATTTTCTAAAATAGATTTAGCAAACAAATCTTTAATCACTACTATTTTAAAAACAATCAAGAACAATAAAAACACAGAAGAAAACCTGCCTCAAGAACCTAGAGGAAAAGATGAATTTCTGATGCAAGCCTCCTCCAAAGATTTCCTGAATTTTCTTCAATCATCCAATGAATCCAATTCAACACCCAACAAATGCAACAATCTTTCCTCCAATCAATTCTACAATCAAAACTCTCTTCAAAGCCTTCTTGATGCAATTTTCCCAAAATTTCTTCTCTGTTGTAAAAATGAATTTTTTTCTAAAGACTTTTTCTGCCCTAAAATTAAAACATGTATTCTTTATAAATCAAAAATACCTAATACAACCCTAATTCACATTACATGCAAATTAGATATTAATTTCAATTTCAATTTTTACAACCCTAATTCACATTGCATGCAAATTAGATATTAATTTCAATTTTTGAAAGCCCACTTTCAATTTAAAATGCAATTTCAAATAATAAATTAATTTCCAAAGTTGATACTCATTTCCCAAATAAATATTTAATTACAATTTATAATTTAATTCTCACACGTTGAAATTAAATTCCAAAATTAATTTTAATTCTTTTATTTCCTTCCATTTTCTTGCATCAAGTTTAATTAATTAATTTAATTATTTAATCACTAAATTCAACCCCCTTGGATTGAATTTAATTGATTAAATAAATTAAATATAATTAATTAATTTTAAATATAAACTTTTATCCACATTGCATTATTTAAATTAAATAATCATCAACATGATTTAAATGCAATTATTCTAAATATCTATTTCCAAATCAAGAATCCTTAGAATTAAATAATCATTAAAGCAAGGCAATGAAAGACTCGACACACACAACTGACGACACACTATGGCTAGGGAGTAGACTTGACACAAGTTACCTAGCTACTATCTCCTATTCAACTTAACTGTTGGATCGACACGCTCAAACCTGTGAACCCAAGTGGAGTCGATGTCATGTACCTGCAATCCTACAATCACATAAACATCATACAATATATCCAGCATATAATACACACCGTGAAGAAGGAATTACGAATTCGTAGGGTGCTCGCAAGCGAGTGATGCGAATCCGTCTTCTTCACCAATACACTCATCGAAACTAACACTTCCATCATAATTCCAATAGTCTCATAATAACATCTCATGCTAACTCTACAACATTATTAATCCATAATGCATGTGAAACAATAATTAGATCAATATATCACACAATAATAGTTGTCACTCAATAGTAGCGAACAAAACATCATAACAAAATGTATCCAGTATCAAAGTAACTGCAACCAAACATAACATAAAGAAAACTGAATAAGGAGCAAAATGAAGGGGTATTACAAGTGTGGTGGATTGGTGTGGATTATTAGGAGGATGTCGAAATGTAGGAGGTAGCAAATTGGCAAGTATAGGTGTGCCCCCAATATTAGGATATGGGGGACGAAGTGGTGGAGCAGATGGGATGTATGATGGCATGCCATAGGCATGGGGATCATTAGGATCTAGTGGTGGAATAGTAGATGTTGTGGTATAAAGATGAGGATACTCTTGGACTTGATGGATGACAACATTTCCAAATTCGGGGTGGTACCAGTTGTCCATGGGTGCACTCTCGGGGGCATAGGAATCTCTTGGAACATTTTGAAAATCTTGTGGATTAGCAGATGTTGGAAGGATATATGGTGAGGCATCAAATTATTATGGTGGTTTGACTCCCTTCATGAGTAGGGTAGCAATGATATTATCCCCACGTTCATTGAGGAGACAATCCATCATTTGGACATTCGAAGGATTATTGAGATATTTGTCAAGGATGACTTCGAGTTGATTGACCATGTTCTCATCACCGGGTGGTGTGATATTTTGGATGTCAGTGTTTGATTGGGATGAGATGCCATTATGGGGATTGTGTGGATTGTTTGGAATGATATTGTGATCTTGAGGGACATTTGGTTGGGAACCTTGGGTTTATTGGTCTACTATTTTCTTTTTTGTTTGTGAACAGGTATGAATGGGCATGAACATGCAAAACAACTAAGTGATTTTAAGATGAAACTCCTAAAGGATGATCTAGGTGATGATTTGTATTGATTGATTCAGAGTGGATTAGGATTGTAGGATTGGGTTGGATGTTGGACCGATTGATAGGATGACGGATCAATTGATGATGTATAAATTAATTTGATGATTTGGATAAGAATTGGATTTGATTAGATGATTTTGATGGGATTTTAATTGGATGATATTGAATTTGGATAGATTGGATTGGATTGTTTGGATCAATTGGATAAGTTTTCTTTGGATTGGATGATGGACTAGGATTGGTTGATGGAGGGGATCCTAAAACCCAATTCTGAAATCACCCTAAGTGACTTAAAATGTTGGTTGATCGGATTAAACTAGTTAAATCAATGATCATGGTGCCAAATCCACCTTGAGATAAAGGGGGATTGATTTGGGCCAATGATGTTGAATTTCAACACAAATATTCCTCAGGATAGAAGCAGATTGATTAGGTTGAAGACAATCATTGATATGCGATGATGATCAAACCTAATGCCTTGGTCAATTCGGGTAATAAAAAAGGTTTAAAGGACTATTGGATGAAAATTAAGGATTTACTAAAGGTTCCTTATATGATGGGGGTGTTGTTGAAGCGTTCCTTTTGGAAGAAAAGAAACTCTTTAGGTTAGACGGTAAGATGGTAGAACGGGTACCCCAAATTGTGAAATGATCAATGGGAACATGATAAATGGATGTTTAAAATGGAGGCTTGGAATGGCCAAATAGATGTTTGGATTGGTTAAATGAATGTTTAGGATGATAAAACGATCAAACAAAGACTCGGGGTGGTTAAACAAAGGCTCAGGGTGGTTAAACAGGGTGAAATTGTCCATTCAGGAGGGCGTATCTACTCTTCTGCAGTCAAAACAATGGATCAAGGGGGAAAATTTGCCCCTCTATAGAAAAATAGTGGACCAGGGGGAAAATCCGCCCCTCTACAAGAAAATAGTGGACTAGGGGGGAAAATCCACCCCTCTGTAAGAAAATAGTGGACTAGGGGGGGAAATCCACACCTCTATAGAAAAATAGTGGAGTAGGGGGCAAATCCGCCCCTCTACAAAAATATAGGAACTTGGTTTATGGAAAGGACTTGAAATGACTCAATGAGGCAAACTTATCAAGATTTATTGGTTTCTCACAGAAAGACACTTTAAGCAAGCACAATCCTATGAATAGTGTTAAGGGGTATGGCCAACAAAGGTCTTAATCTAGGATGTACAAGGTTTCAAAGGAGTCATCGATATACTCTCGGTACGTGAGGCACAACTATGAACACCAGCCCATTAAAAGCATGAGTCAGGAACCCTAATGAGATACTGAAGGGATTAGATCAACTCTTCACGTCTCTCTAGGTATCACCCTAGCTTCGACGCTCCACCAGACATGATGTGATTGGATTGGGGTACAACTTTGGCTCTCCCCCCTTTTTATACCCCACTGGTACACATGGTTGGGATCATCCCTTGGGGTGATAAAATCCCCAAGCAAGTCCCTCTAAAAAGAAGGCACTAATTATTTCCAACTACCCCCCAGTCCGGATAAAGTGCAAGGGGAAGGTGAAAACAAATTAATGCCCCCTTTGGGTAACACAAAAATAGACACACCACAAAACAAGTATTACTTCCTCCTAATTAAACTATGTGCCTAGATGAAAACAACAATAAAACTCTGAAAATATGCATAAATTAACGGTCCTGTAAACAAATGTTAGTTGTTTTATCCTTCGTCTCTTGTGAATAACCATAAAATGCTGCAAAGTATTAGTAAGAAATCCAACTACACCCACAAACAAGAAAATTTAGGGGATTAGAACTTCAAAACAAAAAAAATGTGAGCCAAAACCAAAGCTAAAATTCCTATTTTTACCTTAAAAAATGTGTTGTTTAGGGAAAATCCACCCCTCTATAGTGAAAAATGTTGGAACGACGGGGCATATCCACCCCTCTAAAGTGAAAAATATTGAAACAATAGGGCAGGTCCGCCCTTCTACATAAAATTATTAGAAACAGTGAAATAGTAGGAAAAATCCACCCCTCTACAAAATAACTATCAAAAATGTTGGAATAGGAGGGCAAATCTGCGCCTTTGTTGAAAAACTACAAGAAATGTTGGAACAGGAGGGAAAATCTGCCCCTCTTTAGAAAAACTTTTAGAAACGTTGGAACAAGAGGGAAAATCCACCTCTCTGCAGAAAAAACTATTAGAAATGTTGGAACAGGAGGGCAAATCCACCCCTCTGCAGCACATGGGAGGCCAAGTCTACCCCTCTACGGGGAAAATCTGCCCCTCTATGACCTGGACCTGTAAAAAAATTTAACAACAACAAATATGAAACAAAGAGACCAATTCTCAAAATAGCCTTCAACATTCTCATCTACTTTGTTTCTTCTTCTTTTAGGGTTTCTAGATCTTTCTCAATAGATTTCACATCGTCTCTTCCATTTTCATATTCATAACTATCATCACCATCTCTAGGATTTAGAACTCTTTTCCTATCTTATTCTACAACATCTATTTGGAATTTTATTTCCCCCATCACTTCACACATTATTTGTATCTTTATAGCAATGCTAGTAATAACTTCAACTCTTTGTAGTAGCATCTCTCCCTTTGATCTAGTGTAAATTATCTCTAGTTGACACTCATTCTACAATCACCCCTTGAAACTGTCCTCAATCAATAATATGTTAGCACATTTCTTGTAGGATACCTTAATTCGATGATTTATTCACAAGTAGAACTTGTAGGATACCAACATACTCTCACTTTCTACTTAAGATTTTAAACTTATGCATTCTTCCAATTTTAGGATCTCAAACCTTATGTTGTAATATGACTTGATGTAGTCATGGATGAAGGATTTAATCAAGGATTGTCTAAATATGCAGTGAAATAAATAACTCACAATTGCAAAATAAAACTCAATGAAACAACAAAAAAATTATATGATCTTTATTTATTCCCAATCATGGATAAATTACAATCTACTAGAATGACCTTACAACATGTTAGGTCTCATTCATTTGATTATAATTTGTAAATTACATTTAATTTAAAATATATTGAAATATAAATTCAAACTACTTTCCTTGCTGCTATATAATGATCTCAATAGGTATATATTAGTTTCTTTCATAGGAATTACCTCAATCAACAACAAGGTGGAAGAATTTAAATAAAACAGATACTGGTTCAGTGTTTGTTTTCTTGTGCCAACTTAATGTTGTGTGAAGTTGTAAAAGGAGGGCATGGAATTTTTTTTTAATATAATTTAATTCTTGTAATATGATCCACATGATTTTATCTCATCTCTCTGATACAACTTGTGGTCTTGAGTTAATATTTGGAGGGTTAAGTGTTTGTTGGTTGAATTTGTATTTTGAGGTGTCTGCACAAAGTCTTTTTTGCGTGCACCAACATGGGATTGTGTGTAGATGTAATATAGCTCTTGTTTATTTCTTGGCTTGGACCGCATTCAATTTCTATTTCCCATGGATGATTTTGATTCAACTCTTTATGTCCATTTCACGTTTCATGTTTACACATTTCATTTTGACTAACAAGGAGAAACGTTTTGAAGCTTGCACAAGGTATAAATGAAGTATCAAGTGTTTGATCGAGTTTTTGTTTAAGTGTGTTGAGTATTCAATGTGTTAAACACGATATGTGTTGAAAGTAGTGAGTTGAAGGAAAAGTAATGAGAGTGAATGTGTGAAGAATTATTTAAAGTGTGTGAGTGAATGCTGAAGGTAGTGAGCTAAAGGCATAAATGTGTGAGTGAATGTTGAAGGAAGTGAGTTGAAGGTAGAAGTGTGTGAGTGATTGTTGAAGGTAGTGAGGTTAAAGTATAAGTGTGTGAGTGAAGTGTTAAAGGTAATAAGATGAAAGAAAAAGTGTATGAGGGAGTGTTGAAGGTAGTGGGCCAAAGGTAGTAGAGGTATTGTGGTGGTTGTTGATCACCAAAATTCATCAAGGATTGTATGCTAAGGTTGTAGCTTCTTTTTCTAAGTGTTTTATTGATAGGAAGTTATAAACTTACTTTTTTTGAAGCTCTAAATCTATTTTTTAATCTTATTTTATTTTTGTGAGGCTAGATTTGGACAATAGCTCCAAGCATCTTTCTCACTGTAGTTTTTCCCTTGTAATGTTTTCCATGTAAATTTGGTGTTGTGGTTGTGTGCTTGTGCCCTAAATACTTTATTTGATTAAGATACTAATAAGTTTTGATAGTTAAATTTGAATTGGATTAATTTGAGGGATATACTAATTCACCCTCCTGAGTATATCTATGTTTTCTAACACTAATTTTATTTAAACTTTTAAATAAAAATTTCCATATCTTATTCACATTTATTCAACAAGAATATTTGAGAATCTTATCAACCATTAATTTTAAAATATTCTCGTCAATACCAATCAAAAATATATTAATTCAATGAAAATTTATAGGACGTGTTGTTAATGATAAACTTTCCTCAATATTTGGAATTTCTTCAACTCGAGATGGGAAATATGGGATACCTTTAGCTTAATATAGAAAAGATGGCATACCTTCAACTTGGGATGGGAAACATGAAATACCTTCAAATTGATATAGGAAAGGTGATGCACCTTCAACTGGATTTGGGAAAGATGATGTACCTTCAACTTGAGATGGAAAAGATGGCATGCCTTCAACTTCAAGATTCAATTAATTCATTGCATAATTTTTTTTATAAATTCATTACATTTGTTTCTCCAAATTATTCTCTCTCATGCATTGAATGGATGCATCATGTTCATCTTCAATTGGTAATGATGATATTTCTTCTTCTATGGTGTTCAATATCTTACTTTCATGAAGTAGCCTTATTCCTTCCATTTTCTTCATATTATTGGATTCACACTCATTCAATTCTATATTATTTGGTATTTTACTTGGCATGATGGTGTATTATATATCTATCATGAATAAGACATATAGATTAGTCAATTCATGGTATGATAGAGAATCAAACCATAACAAAAAAAAAATTATTATAGAAAAATCATGGTATGATGAATAAAAGGAATCTCAAAGAGAAATAAAAAAAATTATGAAATTCTTATCAATAAAATTTTTAATAACACATTTAAACCTTGAGTACTCAAAATTTTTAAATGGTATGGTCAAAATTTGAGTACAACAGAGCTACCACCTCACTCTTGCATTGTAACTATGTGCAGGTGTTTTAACCAAGCCTAAAATGAAAAACCAAAAGAAATGCAAACAAGGAAAACACAAACAACACCTCATGAGTAGGCCTAAGTTTAACTTGAAAAATTTCAAGAAAATGAGTGATATTACCTTGTCCAAGTTGATTGGTTGGTTTTCCCTATTGATTTTTCAATTTTGTTGCTCCTAGATCAATTTTGACAGCATAATGACTTGTAAATGCTTTGATGTGGATGCAAAAGATGGTGGATTGAGTGCAAGATGATGGTTGGAGATGAATGGAGTTGAGAGGATTGTGATTGAGTCAATGAGTGTGTTAGGGTTGCAAAATGGATAAGTGTTAGCCATTTAGCCAAGGAGAGATGAATGAAGGGCCAAGAGATCAAGGGTGGAGATCAAAGGTTGACCAAAATGAATTAAAAATTCCTCTTTAATATGCATGGGGAAGACAAAAGGAATAAAATATTTCTTAAGAAACCTTGGGTGAATAAATGGAATTTAAAATTCCATTTGGAAGTACATGGGGATTGTAAATGGAATTAAAAATTCCATTAAGTGTGTTGGAAGAATAAAATGCAATTAAAAATTCCATTGGGATGTGGGAAGATTTGACTAAAGGGGGCTGATTAGACTAGTTGATAAAGGATTAGAAGAGGGTTAGGTGGCTAATGATGATTAGGAGCCAACTTGAAAAATTTGGATGATGTGACACCTCCTAATCATGGATTAGGAATCTGCACATCCTTAATAAAGGATTAAGCAAGCGAGATTAAGACTAGGAGTGGATTATGGTGGATGGGACATAAAAGGAATTAAATAAGTGGATTATTTATTTAATTAATTGGAAGAAAGGGATAAAGGGATAATTTATTTAATTATTTAAATAAATACCTTAAGGATTTAGTGGAATATAAGGATGTTAATTAAATAATAGTAACATTATTTAACTAGTGTGGATAAGAATATATTTAGACGAAAAATGATAAATTTGACTAAATATAAGTGGTCAAATTTAGATGTCTACATTTTTCCCCTCTTTAAGATGGTGTTGTGATACCTAAAATGTTAATTCATATTATGAGATGCTAAAAAAACTATTAATGAAATAAAAGAAATAACATAAAGAGTACACCTCAATATTAGCCTAAGGAAAGAAATTGCAAAGAAGTAAGATAACAAATGGATAAGTGATTATACCTATTTTGTGCTGCTTCTTCCTTGGTTGGCCCTTGATATTTGGATGGAAAGTTAAATCAAATATGCAAAGTGATATGCAAGATGAGTGAAGACATGGTAATGGTGAACTCAAAATAATATGGTAAAGGCAAGAGAGGCTCAAATGGAGAATTTGCAAGAGTTTTGATAGCAAAAAATTGATTGTTCAAATGAGAGAAAGGAGGGGGTATTTATAGAATAATTTGAATTCTATAGAGAATTCAACGGTTGAGATTAAGCCAACAAGGTGAACATGGAGGGCTATGGTGAGTTGAGGACTCACAAGCCCTGACATCTTGACATGTGGAATGTGAGATGGCCTAGGGTGAGATGATGTGGAAATGAGGTGGAAGAGAGGTAAATGATGTGGATGAAGTACAAGTACCTTTTAGGTACTTTGGGGGATGAGAATATTTCCTCAAAAATGAACTCCTTGTCTCCAAATGAGAATGAAAAAGACATTTGAGGAATTTTAGAATTTCTGAAAAATCTCCATGGGAAATAGGAAAGTGGTTGGAGAAATAGATGTGAATTAAAAATTCACATGCTTAAGAGAGTCTAATGGATAAGAGAGGGTAAACAAAAATATGGGGATTTTCCACATGTGAGTGGTGTGACAAGTCAAAATTTCTATAAGTCCTTGGCACATGTAAAATGACAAGTTAATTCTTCTTGAACTCGCATGGGGATATGGTAAACCTTGGAAGGATAAAATGTGAATTAAAAATGCACATTGGGGAGAGAGGAGCATAAGATGGATAAATGTGAATTAAAAATTCACATGGGAAAGAGAGTCAAGTCCAAGAAAGGCAAGTGGAAAGGTTGACTAGAAAATGTATGCTAAATGTGGCTAATGACTTTGATTAAGGTTGTGCAAACACAATATTAGGATAATTAATGAGAGATTAGAGGAAAGTGGGAGATTATGGAGGATGTGACACTAATCTTGATTAAGTGGTGCACATCCTAATCATGGATTAATTAATTTAATGCAAATTAAAAGAGGATTATGGAGAGTGTGACAAGGAGAGAGAAAAAGAGGGATTAAAAATTGGTTTTAATCCGAATAGGTCAAATGACTAAATTAAATAAATTGTCTTATTTATTTAATTTAGAGAAGAAAAGGTGTAGGGTAAATTATTCAATTACATACTTTAGGAACCTTAGTCATAAAATTAAATAATTATTAAATAAATTATTTAATCACTATTAATGAAATAGATGAATAGATTAGACGATTTTGATCATATGGAAGTGATCAAATTTAGATGCGTACAGGTGTTAAAAAGTAGCATCATTTCAAAGAAGATTAAAATATAGCACCAAGAAGAATATGATTAGATTGGGAAAGACGCCCTTGTCATTCAAATGAGTGAATAGGAGGAAATATTATGAGAGTGAAGATAAATATTAGGGATTGAGGATGCCCCCTTGAGAGGACATGCGGGTTCAAGAGAACATGAGTGTGCTCTTAAAATGTATTCGATGATGAAAGAGTAGATGGGGAAGATGAGATAAAATGATGGATAAGAGAGGATGATAAGCAATAAGGGATTGGGAAAAAAATCACAAATGGATTCAAGGACAAATATAATGTTGCCCCAGTCAAGCTACAAGCCAGGGTGGACTTATGATTGGTGGAGTGTTGTTGATGAGTGAATGATATATCCCGAAACAACACAAGGATAAGGGAAGGATACATCTCGATGATGATGATTATGAGAGTGTTGTTTATGAGGGAAGGATACATCCCAAAACAAAACCAAAGGATAGGGGAGGATACATCCCGATGATGATGATGGGAGTGTTGTTGACGAGGGAAGCATACATCCCAAAACAACACAAAAGGATAGGAAAGGATACATCCTGATGATTGTGATGATGAAAGTGTTGTTGATGAGGGAAGGATACAACCCAAAACAACACAAAAGGACAGGGAAGGATACATCTCAATGATGATGACGATGAGGATGATTGGGTTAAGGATTATAGCAAGGTTCAGAACAAGACCAAGGATGTGATTAGATGATGTGCACTAGATTGAATGGATTATTGAAAGGAAAATAAAAGATGCTTAGAATAACAAACCTCTATTATCCTAAGTAGATTGAAAAGATGCTTAGAATAAAAAATCTCTATTATCCTAAGAATGATGGAGGAAGAGATGCTTAGAATAACAAATATCTATTATCCTAAGCAGATTGAAGAGAGGATGAAGCAAATAGGATGGATAGTGATGAAGAATGAATGGATAGTGGCCAAATCAAGCAAGTTAGTTGTGACACATTATGCAACAATGTAATGAGAACTTAATTTGATATAGCACAAGACACAAGATGCCAGGGTATGAGGAACCAAGGTAGATATTTGTCTAATGCAGGAAACAAACAAAAGAGACAAGAAAGCCATCCCAACACCCCAAATTCGCAAGGACTTTGGTCGGGCCAAGTACTAGGATAACCACAAGCACAAAGGATGCCCAATGTAACAAAAAACCACAAGGATCTTGGTGGGTACTACATGGGACAACCACGGAGATAGAAGTAGACAAAAAGATCAAGATACACCCCTATGTTGACCAGTCAAATAACATGATGATATGATGGATCATGGCGACCTTGACGAGGTATAATAGAAAGCTAAAATGATAAAAAAAATGTCAAAAGCATCAAAAAATCACAATCAAATTTCAAATGTCCATTGCCATAGGACCAAAAGGATAGATGGGATTGATGTGGTCTATTAGGAAGGATGCATCCTATTGAGACCAAAGATGAAAAATAAGCTAAAAGATCGACATGATGTAGGATATCTAAAACTGATTGAACCTTTTGATAGTAATGAATTTTTTTTGCAATGACCAATGAGATAGGGATGTAATTGACGATACAAAAATATGAATAAACGACAAGATGAAAAGAAAACAAAATGATGACACTAGACCCTAAAGACCTAGGCGACACAAGACTGGCACACCCTACAGACCTAGGGGCTCGAGGGTTGATCAAAGATTAGCCTTGCCTATGTGAAAGCATAGAGCCCTTGTAGTTAGAAAAAATACCACGGATAAAAGTAGAAAGCAGACAATGGGAACCATGATAAAGGACAAAGACAGATGTACAAATTCCCTAGGGGCGAATCGACTAATTGACCTTGCGTACGTAAAAGTATAGGGACAACGTAGTTTGACACAAGGCCAAAGATAGACAAGGGACAAGGCATGATGAGATGACCATGATAAATGGATAAAAGGATGGAGCAAATACGATGAGCTAGGATAGGCCATGCGGATGGGATGGTTGATATGCCTATGATGTGGATTACATGAAGCTCAGGGATGGGATAATTATCCAAATCATCAAAAGATGAATGGGGATGATGGTATGATGGATAGATGAGTGATGAAGAGTGATAGGAGGTTAGTAAGATGTGTGAAATAGATAGGAATGATGATAATGAGATGAATGACATTGGATTTCCTTTTTGTATCCTATAGCTAGATACCAATGACAAGGTATTATGAGATGTAAGGAAAATAGAGATAAATGAATGAAGTGATAAAGATAGGGGGATAAAAAGATGCTAGGATGGAGGTATTATTAGAATGGATGGATTATGCAAGAGAATGGATTAAATGGATTTGATGGGGGAGATATGAGGGATAATGGATAGGATGTCGGAAAGTGTATGGATGGAATGACAGAGTCAATGTGTGATGGGGGAAGGTGTTTAGGACCAACATTGACACATGTGGTGGTGGATGTGAAAGGATAGGAGGATGAATGGATAGAGAGTGCGGAGATAATTGAGGAGTTGGGATAGTGAATTTTGGGACATAGGGACCCAAAATAGATTTAGGAGATAGAGGAGGTGAATGATTTTTTGGTGGATTAGCAACTTTGGATGTCATTATGGATTTTTCATTTGAAAGCATTCAATCTTTTTTCTTTGGGATCCACATGATTTTATTTTTGCTTTGGTGGGCCTTTGTGGTCTTTTGGATTGATTTGAATTTTGGATTTGATTTTTATTTTCTTCAACATGTCATTTTAAGGGGACATGAGGAGCTTTAGATTCATGTGGATGTTTGGATTTATGAATTTTTACTTTGTCATCCAAAGTGCTTTTAATAGCAATGAGATGGGTATGAGGCGATGGAATGATAGAGGTAGGATATTGATGATGATGTGTGGGTGGAGGATGTGAGATAGAATGCATGGAGGGATGCCTTTGTTGATCTTGATAAGGGATTATGAATTTAGGATTCTTAGGATGCATGCTAGAGACAAGTTATGGATGGATGAGAGGATGAAGAGGATAAGATGGAGGAGTTGATTTTAAAATATAAGTCCCTAAATGGATGTTGTATATGGGGGATGTATGAGGGTTGATGGAGGAACATAAGGACCCAAAATAGATGCAGTAGATAGTGGATGAGCGATGGTGGATGGAGGGACATAAGGACCCAAGATGGACTTGGAGCATGAAGGATGAATATGGAAAGTTGTTTTGAGGTAATATGATGGAGGAGGGGGGATAACAACAAATGGTTTGGTAGAGAAATGGGAAGCACCTCTCATTCCTTTGGAAGATGCTCATTGGGGATGTATAGAGGTTGTACCAACATTTTTGGATTGTGATTCTTGGGAGATATATCCAAGACCTTGTGCACCTGGATGTTCTTTGACTTGGATGGGATATAAAGTACCTTTCTCACGAAGGCCTAAACCTATTCCTTGATAGTTCATGTTCTAGAGCATTTGATCTATGGTAGGATGCTTATTTTTTTGGAAGCATGATGAAAGTTCAATAGTAGGTGGAGGAGGAAGGGTGGTGCATATGATTTTTTTTTATTCTAAAAGAAGACCACCATGGATAAGTGTAATGTTACCCAAGTTATATAGAAATGGTGTCAGGATGGTAGGGCTAGGTGGCAATGAAGGATCATGAGGTGGAGATGATGGGATTAGAGGATCTTCATTAGGAGGAGTGGGTGATAAGGCCTGGTGAGATGGAATGATTGGATCTTGAGTGCAAAGGGGATCATGGGAGGGAGAAAATGAGTTAGTGTGATCTTAGGATGGGGTGGATGGGATGGTAGGATCATGACTTGGTCGAGAAGATGGATCTTGAGATGAAATAGATGGAGGGCTATAATCTTGAGATGGAGTAGATAGGATGGCATGATCTTGACTTGGGGAGGGGATATATTGGTAGGATCTAGATCAAGATCTTGGCATGTCTCATCTTTTGTGGGAGGGACTACTTGGCTGGGGAAGATGGGAGGACAAAGGATTCATGAAGGTCGTGGGATTAGATTCTGGTGATACAAGGACTAGAGGGAGAGGATTGGATTTTGGTGTCTTCACTAGTTTCATTGATTCTAGGAGTAGAAGATGGAAATTCAATGAATTTGATGGGTTTGATAGTTTCAACCATTTGGATGGTGTTAGAAATGGTAATGGGAGTGATAGGTGTAGGATGGAGGAGGGCCTCATCATTAGTGACCGAACATGATAAAGTGGTATGGCATGGTTCTACAAAATCAAGATGTAGATTTCAGGATGTCTCTTCTATCATGAGTCCTTGGATGACACATGGAATGAGTGTAGGATTAGGTGGGGTGATGGGAATGGATGGAGGACTAGGATTAGGGACCGGTGGATTAGGATTCGATAAGGGGATGGGATTGAAGGGAGGAAAAAGAGGAGATGGTGGATTAGGATTGGATGGAGGATTAACATGTGATGGATTGGAGGGAGGATTATGATATAATACAATGAAGGGGGGAGTGACACGGGAGGATTTGGATGATGAACTAAAATAGGAGGATGTGGATGCTAAATTGGGTTGGGAAGATTGGGATGGTGGATTCAAATAGGTGGGTGTGGATGTTGTATTATGATGGGAAGATTGGGATGGTGGATTTGGATAAGAGGAAATGAATGGAGGATTAGGATAACAATATGTGGATGCTGGATTAAGGTGGGAAGATGTGGATATAGAATTAAGGTAGGGATGTTGGGATGATTGATGAGAAGGATAGGAGTATGTGGATGGTGGATTAGTATAGAAGGATGTGGATGTTGGATAGGAGGGAGATGTGGAGGGAGTACATGATGGATATGTGGATGATGAGGATAATAGATATCCCTTGTCAAGGGTAATATAAGGACTTTTATTAGGTGCGAATGAAGGCATAGTGAGATAGCTCAAAGGAATGAATAGATTTTGGGAGGTGGTCAGAAGAAGCTTGCTAGAAATGATAGCATCCAGGGGATCCATGTTATACTCATCTTGATCAACAAGAATTTCATTATCATCATCAATGTAGGTAGGATTCCCTTAAAAAACTATTATTAGTTGCACAGGAGGGGTATAAGGATTCTTGATGTTAGATGAAATGGATACGGATTGAAAAGATAGGAATAGGTTTCAATATCAAAAGATCTCAGATATAGATGGATGAAATCTCAATTTGGGATTTAGTTTAAGCTCATGTTGGGATTGGATTAAAGCTTAGATTCAGATTTGATTGAAGCTCAAATTAGGATGATCAGAGGATGTGATGGGATGTGCTAGGATTGGTGAGACAAGATTGGATGATTGATTAGCTAGGAAGATGTGAACAAATTCTAGACCTAGTTCAAAGATTTGACTTAGATGATGCAAGGTGTCAATGATCAGATTGGTTGCGAAAGGGATAGTTACAAGACCAAACCTACCTCAGGATAAAAGTAGGTTGATTGGACCGTAATGATTATTGACTTAGAACAAATAAAAATCCCAAGTAAGTGTGATTGATGACAATGATCAGGATCAGAAACCTAAGCTAACTTGAATGAAAACCTCAAAAACAAAGTCTAGGGGCTTCGAATTGACAAATCGATGGTGGATATGCAATCTAAATATGATCCTAGATGATTTTATTGATGGAAAAATGATAAGTGGAAAGTGAAGACGAATGAGAATGATGATTACGAAAAGATGAATGATGATAATTTCCTCATTTAGAGAGATCAGATTCACCCAAAATAGCAGATTCGCCCAAACCAAAAGGCAGGATCACCCCTAGGAGTAGGTTCATCATAGAAGTAGAGCAAGTTTACCCAAAGAAGAAAATTCACCCAAATAGAAAGGAAGGATCACCCAAGACAATAGATTTTCCCAAATAGAAAGGCAGAATCACCCAAGACAGTAGATTCGCCCAAATAGAAAAGTAGAATCACCAAAAACAATAGATTCACCCAAAAAAAAATGTAGGATCACCCCATGGGGTAGGATCACCCAAGAAAAACTACAATTTTCCCAAACAGTTGGCAAGTTCAACTAAATAGCTGCTAGGTTCACCTAAACAGCTATCAAGTTTTCCTAAACAGATGAAGACACTAAAGGATAAGCAGATGTAACTAGAGAGTGGGCACGAGTGATTGAAGAATGAGTAAGTGTGATTTTTAAGATTTCCTAATGGGATGAAAACTTAACCTAAAGTTATTTGAATAGGGACTTAGACTAAGCTCAAGATGGGAAAGAGTCAAATGGACACCGAAATGGACCCAAATGGGGCCCCGAACAATGAACAAGATAGTAGATGAAAAGAATGGATTCACCTAAACAGATATAGATAAAGACTCAAATAAAGGATAGGACTATCAAAAGATAATAATATTCACCTAAATGGATCCGAATGAACAACAAGATAGAAAACAGCTAAATGGACACCAAAATAGGCCCAAACAAGGCCCTAGATAGTGAATGAGATAGTAGATGAAAAGAATGGATTCAGCTAAATGAATCTAGATAGAGAATAAAATGAAGGATAAGACCACCCAAAGAAAATTGGATATTCCCAAAGGGATCGGAACACAAACTCGAGCAAAGAACGGGACAAAACGATTGGATGGACCCCAAAACGGACTTGAATGAGGTCCTGGATGAAGAAGAAAAAGAAGATTCGCCCCTTTATTAAGGAAGATTAACCCCTATACTAAGAAATTTCCCCTATTACAAGGGGATGGAAAAAATTTCAAAAATGGGGATGAAGAATGAATGTCAGAATGGACCCGAACGGGGGTTCAAATGGAGAACGGGATAACAAAATGGAGGAATAGGTCTAACCAAATAGACAAAGGTAGAAACTTAGATGGAGAATGGGACCACCAAGGGACAAATGGATACACCCAAAGGGATATAAACGTGGAATCGAATGAAGAACAAGCTTAAAAATGATCGAATGAACACAAAAATGGACCTGAACGAGGTCCCAAATGAAGAAGAAAAAGAAGATTTGCCCCTCTATTAAGGCAGATTCACCCTTGAGAGTAGGATCACCCTTGCAAAGAGGCATATTCACCCCTTAAGGTAGGTTCGCTCCTGCAGAGAGGCAGGTTCACCCAAAGAACAAATAAATTCACCTAAATAGTAGAAATTGTTGAGGGACGGATGGGTTTGACTGTCTAAACAGTGTAATGGGGTAAGGGGCTCACCTAAATGGACCTGAATCGATGAATCAGACAGAGAAAAAACACCTAACGAACCCAGATGAAGACTCATAATGGGGAACAAACTTCCAAGCAGAGTCAAACAGGGACTCTGAATGGGAAACAAACTCCCAAAAGGAGTCACACAGTGACATGAAATAGAGACAAGATGACAAATGGGACGAGAACTAGGAGAAATATCACATCTTAAGGCAAGGAGGGACTATGGTAGAGGACAATGAGTATGAAAAACAATAGACAAAAGGCTGGACATATTTGACCAAAAAGAAAAGCAACCAACACAATCCTAAGACTAGTGATAAGGATGTCTATCTAGGCTGAACAAGGTTATCTCATGAGTCCTTGATATACACATGATACATGGGGCACAATCATGAACACCAACACATCAAAAGCATGAGTTGGAGCCCCAACAAGGTACTAGAAACTTAGATCAACTCTTCACGTCTATCTAGGTATCATCCTAGCTTTGATGCTTTGCCAGACACGATGTGACTAGATTGAGGTATAGCTTTCACTCTGCCCCTTTTATATACCTCACCGATAACACATGGTTGGGATCATCCCCTGAGTGATGATATCCCAGGTAGGTCTTGCTAAGAGAAGAAGACACTAGACGTCTTGGTTGGTCCCTAGGATCACATGAAGCGCAAGGGGAGAGCTAAGATGCACTAGAATCTCCTAGGTGGACTCAACTAGACAAGAGTGATTTGTGATTTCTCATCACCCACTATCACCAAGTGGTGCAATGGGAGTGGATATGTCAATAGCCCACTCACAAGCACAACAAATAAGTGAATTGACCCTCTAATTAGAGCTATGTGTGCCTAGCTAGTATGAAAAATGACAAATAAACTAAGGGTCTCAAACCGATTGTCCAACAAAAGATGCATTAATAGTTTTTTGACCACTGATCTTGGATGAACGAGAAACAACTGCACAAATTTTTAGGAGAAAGTGAGGACACTCACAAACAAAAGAGTTAGTAGATTAGTGTATGAAAATGGAAGTGAAGCAACACAAAAAATGGAACATTAGGGTTTCATATTCACCTTTGAATGAGACAAGTTCTCTCCTCCAAAATGTCAACTTCACCTATCCATTAAAGTAGGCTAGCCTATTTGTTAAGGCAGGTTGGACCGTCTATTAAGGAAATTTTTCCCCTGTAGGGAGGCAAATTCGACCCTCCAGGGAGGTAGATTCACCTCGATAGGGAGGTAGATTCACCCCTGTAGGGAGGCAGATTCACCCCTATAGAGAGGTAGGTTCACCCTGGCAAGTAGGTTCATCCCTATGAAAGATCAGATTTGCCCCTCTAGGCAGTTTCACCTCTGTAGCTATAAATTTGAACATGCAAAAGTGAAACAACAAAAAACATGAAAGACAACACCCGTGATGTGGGTCCCACCAGGCGTGCCATAAATGTGTGCAGGTGTTTTTACCAAACCTAAAATACAAAACCAAAAGAAATGCAAAAAAGGAAAACACAAACAACACCTCACGATTAGGCCTAAGTTGAACTTGAACAAACTACAAGAAAAGGACTCATATTACCTTGTCTAAGTTGATTGATTGGTTAGCCTTGTTGATTGTTCAATTTGTGTGATCCTAGATCTATTTCGACAACATAAAGACTTGTAAATGCTTGAGTTGGATGCACAATATGGTGGATTGAGTGTAAGATGACGGTTGGAGATGAATGGAGTTGAGAGGATTGTGAGAGATTATGATAGAGTCAATGAATGTGTTAGGGTTGCAAAATGGCTAAGTTTTATCCATTTAGCCAAGGAGAGATGAATGAAGGGCCAAGATTCATTCTTGGCCAAGGGCAAGAGGTCAAAGGTGGAGATCAAAGGTTGACCAAAAGGAATTAAAAATCCCTTTTTAATATGCATGGGGAAGACAAAAGGAATAAAATATTCCTTAAGAAACCTTAAGTGAATAAATGGAATTTAAAATTCCATTGGGAAGTACATGGGGATTGTAAATGGAATTAAAAATTCCATTAAGGGTGTTGGAAGAATAAAATGAAATTAAAAATTCCATTGGGATGTGGGAAGATTTGATGAAAGGGGGCTGATTAGACTAGTTGATGAAGGATTAGAAGAGGGTTAGGTGGTTAATGATGATTAGGAGCCAACTTGCAAAAGATGGAGTATGTGACACCTCCTAATCATGGATTAGGAATGTACACATCCTTAATAAAGGATTAAGCAAGGTAGATTAAGACTAGGACTAGATTATGGTGGATGAGACATAAAGGGAATTAAATAAGTGGATTATTTATTTAATTCCTTGAAGGAAAGGGATAAAGGGGTAGGGTATTTAATTATTTAACTATATACCTTAAGGATTTAGAGGAATTTAAGGATGTTAATTAAATAATAGTAACATTATTTAACTAATGTGGATAAGAAGATATTTAGATGAAAAAGGATAAATTTGACTAAATATAAGTGGTCAAATTTAGATGTCTACAGTAACCAAGAATAACTTAAAAAATAAAATTAGTCTTATGTTGTATAATAAAATAGAATTACCTTGTGAAAAAAAAATGAGACCAAGGTCAAAGGTTGGGTCACTATTTGCACATGAAATATGGATGTGATGAAAATGATAGTCATAAATGTGCCCAATCCTATATACTAGTAAAATTTTATACTTGTGGTGAGGCAGGCCAAACATCTTGAAAATGTGAGAAGCTCCATATCTATGGTTACTATAGTGGTAACCATATCATGTATGATTTTATTATTTTGATTCAATAAGTATACAAAAATAAGAAGGCACCAAAAATGAATAAAATATCTTGTAGTAATAACTCAAAAGATAAATATATACATGTGGTCACAAGGAGTGACATTAGAGAATGATGTAAAATGGATGTGCCAAAATATGTAGAGAATTCATGAAAAAAGAAGGTGATTTTAGTTTGAGATACTCAAATTATGTTAGAACCCAAGGATCAATACCATGTTTAGATGAGATAATGTATTTTATCTACACAACTTACTAAAATTTAGTTGGACAAAAGCTAGTTGAGGATGACGGCCTGAATACTAGCTATGCGATCCTTAAGCTTCTTTGTAAGGGATGAGGAAAAAAGTTAAAATACCTCTTAGAGAAGTGGCCTTGGAAGAGGAAAGAGAACCATCTTACAGTAATGCTTACAAGGAAAGTGACATGAAATATAATAGAAATACTTATTAGGTTGCTTCAAGATGATAAAAATGGTATTCAAGGTGTAAGTTCTACATGAACTTTAAAGTTATTAAAATAGTTGATGTTAATATAAACCTTGCACTATTAGGATGATGATTTTTCTCCAAGGAAAAAAATTGATATATATACTTTAAGAAAAACACTATGAGCTTTGAAATTGATGAATATCATGTAATAATACAATAAGGTATCTTTTTTTGAAATGGTACATATTAATGCATCTTGAGGAGAAAAACTTGGAGGATATTTATTAGGTAAAAAATGGGAAAATAGATAAAATCCAACCTAACTTTAAAGCATAAAATGTAGAGAAAAATAGAGCATGTGGGTGTTAAACCACATGATCCCCATAATTTTTAACCATTTTTTGTTCAACACACACACTTGTATTATAATATGCTTTGATAATTTCAATAGGGATATAGGGGGATAATTAGAGAGAGAGAGAGAGGTTAGATACAAATAATTAAAGAGGGAGGGAGGGAGGGAGAGGTGGATATATATAGAAAAAGAGATGAGAGAGAGAGGTGAGATATAAAGAAGTAGAGATGGAAGGAGGAAGGGAGATAGGGAAGGGGAGATCTAGAAGGAGAGATAGGTGAGATATAAATAAGTAGAGAGGGAGTGAGGGAGAGGTAGATAGATAGGTCTAGATATCAAGGGAGACAAAGAGTTGATATAGAGATAAGTAGTGAGGGAAGGAGGGAGGGAGGGGGAGTTAGAGAGACATGTATATATATATAGATAAGAGAGAGAAAGAGAGAGAGGTAGATATATAAATAAATAGAGAGAGATAAATAGGGAGAGATATAGAGATATAGAGACATAGATGTGGAAATATATTGATAGAGATAGTGAGGTCTAAAAATAGACAAAGAGAGGGATAGGAGGGAGATATATCTCAATTTATAGAGAGATATAGGGGAGAGGGAGAGATATTAGTGCAGGAGAACGTGGGTGGATGAGCAATAAACACCAACCAAAAATATTGTTGGTTTTGGTTTTCTCAAATTTGGTTTGATTTAAATTCATTTCTCTTCTTGCTTGATCTTGTTCTAATGATGATTTGGGACATTGTGGAAGATGTTGTAGCTACAACTGCATTGGTCAATGAAATCCAACATAGGGACATTGATCAATGCATAAGCTCTTTGACATATCATTACCAAACCAATTCAATATTTAAAGAGATGCATTTCATTTTAAATTTTCCACTGGTTTCAAAGAGTGGTCTACATTATCTATGGTGTCGCTTTATTTCATAGAAGAGTTGATTGCTTATGAAATATTAAAATAATACCATCTTAATTGATTTTTGTTTTAGCAAGAGCCTTTTCATCTTCAAAGCAACAAACAATGAACATAGAAGGTGAAAGAGTGTGCGCACAAGGTAAATGAATGATGTCAATCAAATGGAAAGAGAAACAATGCAATAATTAAAAATAAAGGGTTGGCCTAGTAAAAGAGAATAGAGGAAAAATATCAAGTAATAACACATAGTGAGGAGATTAAGAAAATAAATAATTTCACATTGAAAAGGTGGTGCCAAGTAGTAAGATACAGATAGGTCAATAAATTTAGAGAAAAGGCTAACAAACATTATTGAAAAGGATGATAAGATTTAAGGAAGGTAGATGGACAAAAAAAGAAGGTCGTTAGTTAGAAGAGAATCAATCAAGAAATACAAGAAAGAGACATCGAGCAAAGGTAGAGGGAAGAGTCATCCTTGAAAATGCTAAGAAAAAATAAAATAAGAAAGGAAAATTTAAATGAAACAAGGAAGGGGGTGGTGAAAGAGGATCACAATAGGTGAGTAAGGAGCTAACTAGGCTATGGAGTAGAGGATGCAATGAATAGATAGGGGGAAAAAATTTAAGAGAGGAAGAACACCTATAGAAGAGACAACATGAACTAAAAGAGAGGAGACTTTAATTGATGTGTAGAGAGAATACATGCATATTGAAATAAGGAGAGATATGCACCATTGAGAGAAGAGGATCAGTCAAGTAAAGAATGTGAAATCACCAAATAAATGGGTATGTGTGTGTACAACAGAGGAAGGAGGTGAATGAAATTCTGAAAGTTAATAACAAAGCATCAAATAAGTGAAAACCATGAGTGATCAATGAAAGAAGGAAGAGGAGATTACATTCCAAGAATTGAGTCGAGTCTATGAGAGAGGCCTGTGGCCAATGATTGTAAACTTTGATTAGTTTAATTTTTTTTGAAGGGAAAATTTAATAAAATTGAACGTATCGATTTGTGGTTTGCTACAGTTCTTATATTGTTTTGAAATTGCTAAGTAGAAATAATTTGTCAGTAAGAACTTGTGAAGTGTGAGGGGGAGTTGTGACATAAGAGGGGAGTTTCCTCTTGCATCAATTGGTATCAGAGTAGAGAATCCTAAGAGTGGAGAGTATCCACCAGGACCTGTGGGAAGTGTGAAGTGGTAGTTTTTTTAGGAGTTTGAGAGGATTGTTGCAGGTGAGTGTGGAGTCCTAGACAATTGAGAACTGAGAGGGAAAAACCATGGAGATTCAAAGAATGTGAGTTTTGGAAGATTGCAATATACAAAAATGGGTTGGGTTGTGAGGAGACCCATGTGGACATTGTTTTGGGAGAAGTATTGGGAGAAAGTGGAGGGTGAAATGTTTGAGAAGTTTGGATAGATATTTTGTGAAGTGGGAAAGATGGTTCGAGAAGAAGTAGGAAAGTATGTTGGAAAGAGAGAGAAAAGTGGTGAAGAAGATTGAGACAAAAAAAAGAGGACAACAAAAAGGAGTATTGTAACCCGAGTTGGATGGAGAAAGCTGAGAGATTAGCCCCTACAAAAAAGTTGCAATAGAGACATGTCGTGAGGAAGGAATGAAGAAAGAAGAAGAAAGGATAGAGGTTAGCAACAAAGAGGTCACAAACAAGAGATAAAAATGAGAATTTGTAGCCGATGAGGACATGGAAGACATCACAGTGAAGTTTGATGTTGTAGCTCTAAATGCAGATGAGGTAAATTAGTTATGTGATGTTATTTTTTTCAGATATGGTAATAAAAATTGAGTTGGATAGAAGACAAGAGTGTGTTGTAGATCCTGCATATTTTTTGGTAGAAATTGTGGAGGATGTCATAGGTTTTTGGTGGAGGTGGATGGTCAAAGGTGGGTTTGAACCCATGAAAGAAGAGAGGAATGTGAAAAATATTTGGTGGAGGAGTTTTGGATTTGTTGGACATGAGTCCACAAGGGGGATTAGGAGGAGTATGAGGTGTTATTGGAGAGAAATGGTGCATGTTCTGGCACGATGTTGGAAAAGGTGGAGGAAAGATTAATTTTCAACACTTTGGACAGTGAAGGAGTTCACTGTAGGTTGGTGGAAACATGGAAGAGTAGTTCGACTACTCAACTCTGCTATTGTGAGCCTATGCTCACAATATTTCTACCTGGCATGTCTAGTGTAGGAGCATGCGGGTGGATAAGCAATCAACACCAACCAAAAATATTGTTGGTTTTGGTTTTCACAATTTTGGTTTGATTTGAATTCATTTCTCTTCTTTCTCGATCACATTCTAATGATGATTTGGGTGATTGTGGAAGATGTTGTAGCTACAACTACCTCGGTTGATGAAATTCAACATAAGGAAATTGATCAGTGCATAATTTGTTTGACATACCATTACCAAACCAATTCAATATTTAAAGAGATGCATTTCATTTTAAATTTTCCATCAATTTTAAAGACTAGTCTACATTATCTATGGTGTCGCTTGATTTCCTAGAAGAGCTGATTGTTTATGCAATATGCAAATAAGACCATCTTAACTAATTTTTTTTCAGCAAGAACCTTTTCATCTTCAGAGTAGTAGACATTCAACATAGAAGGTGAAAGAGTGTGCACAAAAGGTAAATGAATGATGAAAGCCAAATGGAATGAGAAAGAACACAATAATTAAAAATGAAGGGTCAACCTAGTAAAAGAGAATAGAGGCTGACTTTCAAGGAAGAACAAATAGCAAGGAGATTAAGAAAAATAATAATTACACATTGGAAAGGTGGTGCCAAGTAGTAAGATACGGAGCAGGCTGATAAATTTGGAGAAAAGGATAATAAACATTATTGAAGAGGCTGATAGGCTTTAAGAAAGGTAGATGGATAAAAAGGACATTATTTAGAAGAGAATCAATCAAGAAAGACAAGAAAGAGACATCAAACAAAGGTAGAGGGAATAGTCGACCTTGAAAAGGCTAAGAAAAAATAAATAAGAAAGGAAAATTTAAATGAAACAAGGAAGGGGGCAGTGAAAGAGGACCACCTCAGGTGAGTAAGGGGTTGAGTAGGATATGGAGTAGAGGTTGTATTGAATAGATAGGGGTAACACAAATTTTAGGGAGGAAGAATACCCATAGAAGAGGTAGTTGAAATCACTTATAGAGGAGAGACATCATAACTGAAAGAGAGGCAACTTTAATAAATGTGCAGAGAGAATACATGTATATTGAAATAAGGAGAGATATGTGCAAATGAGAGAAGAGGATCAGTCAAGTAAAGAGTGTGAAATCACCAAACAGATGGGTATGTGTGTGTACAACATAGGAAAAAGGTGAATGCAATCCCAAAAGCTAATAACAAAGCATCAAATAAGTAAATTCCATGAGTGAGGTTGGAGTGAGCAGTGAAAGAAGGAAGAAGAGATTGTGTTACAAGAATTGAGTTGATTCTATGAGAGAGGCCTGTGGCCACTAATTGTAAACTTTGATTGGTGTATTTTTTTTAAGGAAATATTTAATAAAATTGAATGTATCGATTTGTGGTTTGTTGCAATACTTATATTGTTTTGAAATTGCTAAGTAGAAAGAATCTATTAATAAGAACTTGTGAAGTGTGAGGGGGAGTTGTGATGTAAGAGGGGAGTTTCCTCTTACATCATATATAGAGAGATATATAGAGGGGTGAAATAGAGAGAATTAGAGAGGGAAGGAACGAGGGATAGAGAGATAGAGAGATAGGTCTAGAGAGAGCTCAATATATAGAGAGGGAGAGGGGAGAAGGAGATATATAGAGATATATTTAGAGGGACATGGAGAAATATATCTAGAGGGATAGGGAGAGAGAGATGAGATAGTAAGAAGTAGAGAGGGAATGAGGGAGGGAGTGGTAGAGACATGGGTCTAGAGAGAGAGGTCTACATAGATAGAGGCGGTTAAGGAGATAGAGGAAAGGATGGAGAAGGAGAGATATAGATATGGGGACATATAGATATTTAGAGAGAGATAGGGAGAAAAGTAGAAAGATAGGGAGATCAAAGTAGCAAAAGATATGGATGCAGAGAGATACTTAGAAATGGAGATGAATATGTAGGTTTAACTTTTTCTTCACATAAAAGTGAGTACATAATAATGTGACTGTATAGTAATGTGAGTGTGTTATAATGTACATGTATTGTATGTGATTTGGGTATTTCCAACCCTTAGGGTCAGAATTAAATATTGATGCTTGAAAAGGTGTGTTTTTTTCAAATTTTTGAGAAATGACATAATCTGAAGCATTCTTTCCATCAAGTTTTCATATATTTCAGTGTCAAGTTAAAAATTACCACAATAATGTCAAGCTCTCTTTTAGCTTTCTTACCATGTAATTTTTTTCTACATTTCAAATATGCTAATTCTATTATCTCTAATTTCTTTTATTAGTTTCTCTATTTTTTGTCAAAAACCTATGTATGGCATTTATTGTTTCATTTTTACATGTTATCAAAATTTGAAACAATTTATGTTTTTACAAAAAATATTATATTCTATGCAAATTCAAAAAATGATTTTTGATTGGTTTTGAAAAGGTTTAGGGGACATGTAATAGACCGAATGTTCTCTGAAGTAAATATCCTAAGTTTTATTGTGCAAGTAAAAAACTATGTACAAGCCATTGCAATTATATTTTTTCCTAGTTTTATTGAAAATGTATTTGAACAAAGATGATATAACAATGTAAAAAAGTATTTCCATTCCATTACAATAATTTTTAAAGTACATTATTCCAAAAAAGTACAAAATACATACATAGCTCCTTCGAGCTTCATAGCATATGATATAGATGGTCCACGAATCCACCTTTCAAAAAATTTATCTTTTGTCGCTTGGTGAGGAGGAGAAGCATCACTCAAGCAATTTTCCGCCAACCTTGAAATCATATGTGGTCCACCACACATCTATCAATGATAGATGGCCCTTCCCTTCAATGAATCTATTGGTTGAGTAACCCTGTACAACATACCATTATGACCTAGTGTTGTGTCCTACATGACTAGGATTTATAACCTACACTAGGTAGCCCTCATACATTAAGTAGACATAGTAAAATGACAATGGAGTCTTGACAATCTCTCTACCTAAAGTGTAGTGTTTGGACATTCCCACTACTTTGGTCAAAGTGTTCTCACTCAGTACTTTGAGTGATGGTCTACCATTCAATTACACTATAGCAACTCATTTTGACTTAAGGCCATTATATCTATGCTTAGACAAGGGATAACTTTAGTAGGGAATTCCAAGAATTGGGCAAATCAAATTTGGTGAATTCTATGTATCTAGCAAGGTGTTCAAATCGCCCAGGTTTCACATACTATCGGTCCAATGCATGTCCATTCTCCAGCAGTTTTTTTTATGAGGCATGTTTAGGCAATAAATTCGCCATAACAGACTACACATTTCCAATGGACCGATCAATATTTTCCCCTGTAATCCCAGGGAGCATGTCATAAAATACCAACATATTCGCCAATACTATTAAGACAACATTATATGAGGACCCAATTTCCCAATTAAAATTTACAAATATTTTCTTATGAAGACCCATTTGCCAATTTAAATTTACAAATATTTGCTTATGAGGACCTATTTCACCTTGAAAATTTCAAGGTATTGTTGTATAAGAACGCAAGATTCGCCAAATTTTTAACATACCATTTCAAAATCCTGCAGAATTCACCAAATATGGATTGATATAAATACAATTCAAACTATTATTTGTTCTTACACATTTTGTTCGATTATGAGGTTATACTTCTCGATTCAGAAGTCAGCAAAACCTGAAAACGTAGACTCAAAGGTGAGTGATCATTTCTTCATACTATTATTAGTTATTAGACTATTAGTTATAATAATAAGATTTCTTTATCTATTTTCCATTCTTGCTTCAGTCTTAAACATAATTTTAAGTAGGGAATGGGATCTATATTCTTTGTCGGTCTGTCCTTATTAAACAAGAATACATTTTTTTCTAGCTTTTATTCGAGGTGAGATCAATATGTCGAGCAGCAAGGGTAAGACTCTTGAGCAGGCGGGTAATGAAGAGACTGGGAGGCCATCAAAATGCCCAAAATGGGGAGGTACCATATAGTCTTACTTTGGAATTGGCAAAGCTTCTAATCCATTAGATCAACGTGGAGCTACACCATCAACTCTTCCACCAAATATTATTGAAGATGGAGATACATCATCAACTCTTCCACCACAGGAAGGTCAAGGTGAGATTGTCATTGTGTTAAATAAAATATATCAAATGAGGATGGAAATACCGCAAAAGATGTTCCAAGGGATACCCTGGATAGCCAAAATGAGATAATCGACTTGGATGAGGATAATTTTGGTAGCAAGAAAAGAAAATAAAAAGAAAAATTAGGGCACAAGTGGGAAATGACAAGGAATTTTCAAATTGGTTGGTTGTCGAAGTACCCATTCCTTGAACTAGTGGGGGTATCAAACAAAAACAATATTGAAAGGGAAATAGAGGTCAGATGTAAGATTTGTAGTTGGAAATGTGGAAGAGACAAGACGATGCAGCTAAAGCTTGACACTATAGAAAAAAATATCGGCAAAATTTATGAAAAACAAATCATAAACGGAAAGGAACAATTAGTCGTATGATGGAAATCAAAGGAAGAATGGCTTCATGTTAAGTATGCCATAGATTATGGAGAGCATAACCATAGAATGTTGAAGATTAAAAAATGTGAAGGTACACTTGAGGCTCATTTTGGAAAAGCCATGGCAGCAGCAAATCTGTCAAAAACTATTCAGATGAGTGTTATTTTTCATATTTTGTCCAGGGGGTGTCCTATGATAGATTACCCAAAATATTTTGATTTATCATCTTATTTTAGTGTTCCCCACTTTCCCTTCTCACATTGGTCAGTAAACACTAGATGGGAATGGGTGAACTATCTTGTTGTAGTGGAAAAGCAAGATTTAAAGGAGAAATTAAAAGAGTCAAATTTCATTGCATTACCTTTAGATTAAGTTACTGCGGTAGACAATACTTCTTGGGTTTGTATGCATTTGTATACTATAGAACAACATGTTCACCAAGCTCATGTTCTTTGTATTCGTAAAATGACGGATAGTTCAACATTGCAAAATCTATTTAAACTAGTCAAGAAATATTTGAATGAAATTGCAGGTTTGGATGAGTTGACAATTGCCAAAAAGTTGGTGTGTGTAGGAGCTGATGGAGCTACAGTGATGCAAGGTCAAAGGAGTGGTCTTTGCAAAAATTTACAAACTACTTGTGCACCATACATGCTTGGAATTCACTGCATGGCCCACAAAATGAATTTAGCATTTAAAATTGTAAGCAAGTTTCCAATAGTATCAAAAGTTGAAAATCTAGTTCGCGAGATCCACGCATACTTTTTCCGAAGTCCCAAATGTTTCCTTGAATTTCAACATTTTGCTGAGGGAATAACACCTGGAAACAAGCTTCTCAAGGATGTCGATACTAGATGGATCTCCTTGCATGGACCAACACAACGAGTTCTTTCAGAATATCAATCCTTGATTGGGTCGATGTACGAGCATTGCAACACAGTAGACAAAGCTCCTGAAATCTTACATAGGTTAAGCAATATAGAGACATGCTTGACTTTAGCTAGTCTTCTCCCCATGCTGGATGAGATGAAAAATCTTATGAATAAATCCCAAGATAGAACTATGTATATTTATGAATATGCCAATCTACATAAAATTACATGCTTGGCCCTTGATCATCTATATCTAGATCTAACACAAGAAGGTGCAAATTATTTGATGTGGCAGAAAAGTACTGATTTGAATAATTCTGATAATTATTTACAGTTTAATGCAAGTGAGCACTTATGTATTTGTGTACGTGGATATGAGATACCAATGTACCATTGCAAGATAGCCAGGCACTCTAGAAAAGAAGTACCTATTAACAAGGAAGATTTTAATGACATTGTTAAATCTGTTAGTGATAATTTGAAGGAAATTGCAAAATCTCTTTCCTCAGAGATTCATGAAAGATTCCCTCAACATGAAATACTTGAAGCCATGGGTATTGTGTATCCTCAATTTTGGGTAAACTAAGATAACCCAAAATATTTTCATGATCAAGTAAAAATCGTGATCGAATAGTTCTCAAAAAAGGTAACATACAATGAGCAGGCAATAGAAGGAATTTTAAATGAAAATAAGCTTAGAAAGCAATGTCAGGGTTTTGCAATAGCTATGAGGGACTAGTCTAATTCCATGGGCAATGAGAAGGCCTTTGAATCGGGATCAATAAAAAAATTTGGACAAGATTAGGGCAGAGTGAAATATTGCGTGGTTCGATGTCAAAATATTTCAAACTTGCTGATTTATATCAAAAAATGATATTGGGGTCGATGGAGGATGAGAGAGTTTTTAGTACATTGGGGTATAATTTGGAGAAGAATTTGGAAAATTGCTTGAGGATGAAAGGAACTACATATAATGTCAAAAAAATTCCTTTTGAAAGGGCACTCGCAATCTGGAGGTCCACATGTGAAAGAAGAGGGGTTGGGTTGTGCAAAACAGGTTCTCCAATTCTAGGACCTATCGGTACTGGTAGTGGTACTAGTGGAAATGGCAATGGTCCTGGGATAGATCAAGATGATAGTGATATTGAAATTGACACAAATCAAACAATGAATGTTGATTTTGAGACAAAGGCCAAACAAAGTGCAGAGAAGTCTCTGAATCAAGATGACTCTTTTACTTTATCTAAAGATGAGCATCGGTTTGAGGACCTTGACTCCATTTGGGAAATGGAAGAGAATTAGCAAGTTTTAGGTATTTTTACTGCACTTCTTGAATCAATTTCCATTGTTCCAAAGTCCAAACTCTAGTTGATGATATTTTATATTCTATTAAATGAAAATTGTGAATCATTGCACTTCTTGTCCATGATATCTTATAATCTTATTTTATATTGCACTCAAGCACTGCATGAATCATATTCCAAACAGTAGTTGATGATTTTTTATATTGTATTCAAATAAATTGTGAATCATCGCACTTCAAGTTTAGGATATTTTATTTAATATTTTATATTGCACTCCAAGTCTCCATGATATTTTATATTATATTGCACTTCATGAATCAAATCAGGATTTTCAGTCAAAACATAACATAAGCTAATAGACTAACAGTTCAACATCCATAACTTAGAAATGAACAAAATAACCCTTGATCATTATATTAAAAATAATGATTTGTTTATACAATGGAGAGACATGAGTTAGAAATGAGTAATTTCCATTCAGATGCTAGTACTGTCTTGAAACATCAAACTCTAATGAGTTTAAAACCTACTATAGAATGACACAAAATCTAAAACAACATTTTCACTAAAATAACATGCCCTTTACAATTTTCTTTGCAACTTAGACTTGACCTAAAATTATCCAACTTGCTAACCTATATTTCTGGCCTTGAAATACTTCTTATAGAGAATGAAGAAGCAAACAAGCATTGGGCCAAAAATACACATGTCATGGGTCACTTGTACCCCCCTATGATATTTCAAAAATTTGTTACAACAACTGAGTCTTATGAGAATCTTATTGTTCTTCCCATCCACTAGAAAATGGCTGATGCACTGGCCAACTGTCAAACCTAAAGAAACTTGCACCAAAAGTGGCCTAAAACTGTCATCAAGACACAACCAAAATCTGTTCTAATTTTGTGGTAAAATAAAATGAAGGAAAATTACTTAATGTCAATTGAATTGAGCCAAAAAACATCTCATCCGCCATTAAAGCTCACTTGCATGCCGCGCTAAAGGCTCCAAGTTTCCAATCGCATTTGATGTGAATTCAAATCCCAAATGTAGATCTATCACTTTCGTCAAAGCATCAAATAGTTTCCTTCGAAAAGGCTGATGCAATCTCCATCTCAGCACAAAGGGCCCACCACACTATGCATCACCAAAGGAATACATGTGGTGCTCGTCGTGATATCGCAATCAATAAACACCTCGCATCTTCCGATCACACGATGGTGAGCAACTGTTGATCTCCGTCATCGGCAATCATGTTCATTCATAACAGTCACCATTGTTGAACATAACCATCAAGCAACTTTTTCATCAAGATTATAACACCTCCATTAATTTTGAGCACGTGCATCTCGCAGCCGCTTTAGTAAGCTGACATATAATGTATATCTTTGGGTTGGGTCTTTTCTGACATCACCTTTTTTAGGGTGGTTTCAAAACAACTTATGTCCCATTGAGTCGTCTAGGTTGGGCCCCTTTTAATAAAAATGCTAAATATTTCGCTTGACCTTTTATTTCTCAAGTTTGGGTCAAAATGTGCCTTGTGTTTTAGAACAACTTTGAGCCATCGTTTGTCATTGTCCTAAGCAGTGTCCCCTTCCCTTCTTTTATTTTAAGTAATTGTATTATTTTGCAGGGGTTATTTTTAGTGACCGTTGATCTCCCTACAGTTGATCTTGACCGTTCACCGTGATCTCGTGATGACATCACCGTTGGTCACTTGGTGATTGCGATATCACGGGCGGGTGCCACGTGTCCCAAGTTGCCAATGTTGAAAAGGAGTAAATAAAGTGCTTAATATTTGTATTAGACTTTAGTACGTTATAGAGTGGGTTACTAAACTAGATGTGAGATGCATGTGCTCAAGATTGACGATGATGTTTTAACCTTGATCAAAAGTTGCTCGACGGATAGGTTTTGGTGCTGCTCATTGTTGTGAATGATCAAGATTGCTGATGGAGGGAATCAATGGTTGCATGCCATCGTGTGATCCTAAAGTGAAGGGTGTTTAATGATTGCGATATCATGGGCGGACACCATGTGTATTCCTTTGGCACTGTGTATTATGGTGGGCCCTCGATAATGACATGGAGATGTTGTCAGCCTTTTGAAGATGGCCATCTGATCATTGATGATCTGACAGGAACAAGAGATTGATGACGAGGATTTAAATTTTCATCAAATACAATTGAAGCCATTGGCACGACATGCAAGTGAGCTTTAATGGAAAATGAGACATCTACTGGCCATTTTTCATTGGCTTTAAGTAGTTAATTCCATTAAATCTTCACCACAAAGGCATTCAAATGTTTTCTAAGCGATCCAAGACTCCAGAGCCAGAGATTGAGTTTTTCAAGCAATTACAGCGAGGTTTGGTTTACTGCAAGGTGCGAAATCCCATGAGTTACCTTCTATGCCACGGTTTCTATTTGAATGTGTTTTTTGTAGAGGGTTGTATTGTGTTGGTTAGGGGTCTTGTTGATTAAGACTGTAAGGTTACTAGTTCTTTTGAATTGTGGGAAATTGCAAAGTTTTGGTGTAATTTCGTTTTGGGTAGCCCTAGTTTGTTCAAGAATTTATTTTAGGAGAATCCCTGGTTGTTCAAAATGGTGCCATCAAAGTAGCATTCTGGCCATATTGATTATTTGCAAAGGAATTTATACAAAAATTTCCTAGATCAATTCCCGCTATCAACAAATGACAAGAAGAGGGGTTTGGTTTCAATGAATGGGAAAGCCTTAGGCGAGGGGCTAAGGTGTAAAACCTATAATATTGAAGATGCTAGGGTCCAAATGATGGGCCTAGAAATTTTTAAGAGATGTTATGGGCAGTGAAATGTGCCTCATCCTTTCTGTAATGGTTGGAGGTATGATATGGGGAAACTAGTTGTACCAAATGTATTTCCTGATATTGACCTACTCAAAGCAATGGCAACACGATATGATCCCATTACAAGGATTATCAAGGATAATGATGGTGGGGTTCTACTGAATATAAATGCAGATGAGATTCGGCAAGTTTTCGATTTGAGTGAATATAGCCCATTCTTAGTCTGGGTAGATTTTGAGGAAATGAAGTAGAAATATGCCAGGACATAGCCTCTTTTCAGATCAAAATTGCTTCCTCCTCATTTAGCCAAGGCAGGCAGTTCAACGATTCTCATTAGCCCAACTAATAAGGAGCCTTTCAAGCTGAGCTATTTTGCTGATCACTTCTTGGCAACATTTTATTCACTTTGCCAGATTTTAGGTTTTGGCCCTAATACCGTGATGCCCATTTCTTATATGTTTATGGGGGATCAGATTCAGCATCCCAATTTTTTTGTAGTGTACAACTATGCATCTTTTCTTGCTGAAAAGATACATGAGGGTTTGTTGAAGTTGCATATGGGGGACACTGGTACTCCTTTCTTTTGGTACTCCCTATTAATGCATATGTTCCTGTATAAGAATGCCGACTTCTTCTCAAAGAAAATGGAGTTGAGGAAAGAAGTGAATGGAGAAATATTACCAGTACAAGTTTGGAGTGCAAATTTATCTTGCAATAGGGGAGGTGCTAGCTTTGTGCAGTTTGATAACTATTTTGCTTCTAGACTTAGAGCTAGATTGGTGGTAAATGTGTCAAGGGTCTCTAAGGATTTGCATGTTTTCCTCCGACCCAAAGTGAGGAATCCTGATTTGAAGGTGTGCCAAAATTGGGGTGACATCATCTTATACCCCGTAAGCACTATCCTAAGGGTTTATGGTTTCTAGGGAGCTCCTCACATTCTCCCATATAATGCACCATCAAGGATGGGATTTTTCGAGGTCATGTGGCAACTAGGTTGCATTCATGAGGATAATTTAATAGGGAAAGGAAAAGGGACTTTGTTCCCTAATTATACTGTTGTTTCAGATTTTGTCTTTTCCAAGGGAGGATGGGTGCACTTTGGAAGGTTTTTTGATGATTATCATTTGAAGAGTGGATCTAAGAGGCAGCATGAACTTGAGGGATTCTTTGCCCTATTCAGGAAATGAATTAAAGGTGGCAAGTTTTCACATGTTTTCAATTTTCCTGAGGATCTAATCAGAAATGAGTTTGATTTGAGCAGGCAGGAATTGAATAAAGAGAAATGGATTGCCTATGAGAAACTGTTGGCTATGGTGCATAAAATGGATCCAAAATATGATCCACTGATGGAGTTCACTCCATTTCAAAAAAGAATAGATTTTTTAATGAATAACTTCAAAGATATCATGAGAACCTTGAAAACCAAGAAATTCAATTTGGAAGTGGACTTGGAAATTCAAAGACCGAAGGCGAGGCCTGAAGAAACAAGGCCAACTTATCAACCACCAGAGGACAGGCCTCTATACAAGAGGAAGGGAGATGATAGCAGTGATGAGGAGGTAGGAGATAAAAGGGGAAAACAAATAATGCAAGCATCATCACAACCGGATCAAGGGATCAGTAAACCTAGAGGGATAAGGATTGTGGAGCTAGATTCACCACCAAGAAATGATCCTGTAGAGTTACTATTAGAGCTAAGCCTAAAGAGGAAAAGGGTTGAGGAAACACAAGAGGATCTAATGGATGAAATAATTATAACTGATCAAGACATGTAGGTTGGTATCCCTTCTCCTCCTAGATCAACACAACTGGTGTTAACTGATATTGATATAAAGGGGCAGTATGTATAGGATGCCAGGATGGAGGCCTGCAAGGCATTCCTGGATGATGATGCCTTTGTGAAAACTCTTGTATTCTTGCAGTTAATTTGGAGAATGAAATTAGAGGAATATCAGGATAAATGCAAGAGAAAGAGAGAGTCAAGACCTAATAGGTCTTAAAAAGAGAATGATGATGAAGTTAAGACCGAACTAATGGAGGAGTTCAAGAGCATTATTCCTAAGGAAGGAAGGAGACTTGTGACTCAGGCTGGTGTCTTACTTTTTCCTAAATGGGACATAGCTGACGTTGTAGCATTCAATGCTATCCTACAATCCAAGTATCTTGTGCAAAACAATGAGGAAGAGGATAAGGCAGCTCTGCAAGACTCTGCTTTTAGTGAGGAATATGAAACTCTGGCCATATGGGCATTGGCACCCTAGGGTAGAAAACCAAATGTGGTTGATATTGGCCCAAGTCTAAGGGGAGGTCTCATCATCAAGATAGCTTCTGAAACCTCAACAACAAAAGCCACAAGCTTGACATTGAATGTGGCCAAATTGGCCCAAAAGATAGCTGAAAGGGAGGAAGCTGAAAAGAAGAGTCTGATGGAGAAATACAATGTAAATATTGGGGAATATAGTAGAATATAGCAGAGGAATATTGAGATGCAGTTTGAAGTTGATAGAATGAAATATGGGCAAGTAGGAGAATCCTCCAGTGCCCCTGGTATCAACGAACTACCCACTACTTGAGGGTCAGTTCCCCTTAATATCCCAATAATTTCTACTATTGGGTACCCCATTCGGACACCTGCTCGTAGCCCTGCACCAGAGCTAGTTGAAGAGGAAGTTGAGTATTCTGTGGATCCTATCAAGAAGCAAATATTGAATAAAATCATAGAATTGTAGGCTTCCCTAAAGGAAAGTGAGGATTATGCAATTGATAAACACAATGATGTGGTTGACACCATTTTGAGGCATTTAAATGAGAAGTTTGATTGTAGGTTGCCATATGTACATTCTTTGTATTCTTTGTTCTTGGGTGGAATTAAAAACATTAACAGAGATCGGGAAGTAGTTTTGCCTTTGGTTGAGAAGTGGATCCCTCGGGCCACTGATTTAAATGTTATGTTTAAGGCTTCTAGGTTTGATGCAGACAATAGGCCTCAGTCATTGAAGCCTACTCAATTTTTTGTGAAATCATTGAAGGGATTCCAAGCCCTACCTGATGATTTGAGTAGACAAATTAGAGAACTAGTAAAGAGTTTTTATGACTGGATTGATATTTTTCTGCCAGATATAATAGATGCACATGGAAATATCTTGCCATTGTAGTAGTGGCAAGATAGGGTAGAAGAGGTTATTGATGCACAAATCAAATTGAATTGTGATGACTCAGACTATGACTTGTTGGTGAGCAGTATGGATAAAATAATTAATACCAGCATATTCTTAGAGTCTTTTGAGAGAGAGGCTAACGAGTTTGCGGTGAAGTACACACCTTATGATACTAAGGTGATCGAGGTGGTGAATTTTAACTAGCCAACGGATGAGGAATACCAGAAATGGGTGGACAAGTACTTAACCGAAGAGGAGTAAAACAGTGTCTATTATCGAAAACTAACAGCTCAACGGTTTTAGTATAATTGATTATGGTTTCTCTTCCATGATGGATTTTGGTGCAGGTTTTGAGATATAGCTAATGTAGCGGCTATTATGTAATGAGTGGAATCAACGAAAAGATGCTCTGGGACTCGGTGGTTTTAATCATATTTTTGAATTGGCACATAGCGGTCCAATTGACCAATGACATGTGTAATTTATGGCCTGATGCTTGTTTGCTCCTTCATTTTGTATAAGAAGCATTTCAAGTCTAGAAATAGGGGTTGGCAAGTTAGATATTTTGAGGTCGAGTCTAGGTATAGTTGTAGAACAGATTGTAAGAACCATTTATTTCAATATTAATATAATTTAGGTTTGGGGTTATTCGGTAATGGGGTTTTAGGTCTATGAAGATTTGATGTTTCACAACAGTACTAGAATTTGAGTTATGATGTTATGTTTTGAGCTCATGTCTCTCCTTTGTATAAACATATCATAATTTTGAATAGTATAATCAAGGATTATGGTGTTCATCTCACTACTCTGGTGTGTATGTTTTTCATTTTGGCTTTAATTCAAGGAATTAATTAAAATACTTGGATGGAATCATGGATGGATATGTTTGTCAAGGGATTTAGTAAGAAGTATTGGGTTAGGATATGGATTGACACTATTGTAATGCAATATTGACAGGGATCTTATATGCTATGTATTTGAATCTGTTGTTAAATTTTAAATGTTTGTGAATTTGACTCCCCAATGGTATATGGCACTGGTTTAAATTGTACGAGTTTGTGAAGTCCTGTGTCTGTATGTCTTTACTTATAGCTTTCTACCAAATTGCAAATAAAATGACTATCATAAGTTACAAAATATTGTTGTAATCATCCCATGCTCCAAGTAGTTGATATTATTGGTGAAAGGCTAGCTCATTTCAGTATTATCCTATTCTGTTGAGCTATTTGATGGGATTATTTGTTAATTGTTAATGATTGTAGATTAGGAGACAAACTTGGTTTACGTTAAAAAACACCAACAAAACCCACCCAAAAAAGGTAACATTCGAATAGATTTTCACCCAAGGTATTACATATGACATTAGGGTTTTCATGAAAACCAAAATAAAAACCCCAACCTTAGGTTCTTTCCCAAAAAATATGACACATTGATAGACCAGGACAAGGTCAAGAAAAAGAGGAATTCAGAGAGAAAAATTTGAAGTTTCATCAAGTTCATCAGTAGTTCAAATGATAAAATAAATAATACAGATAATTGAACATCATCACATTACTGAAGTATGAATTTGAGCTTTTTAATTGAAGTTCACATGAAGGAGTACATATTGGCATTGGCAATGCAAAATCTTGCCAATGCCCAAAGATAAGTCTGCACAGAGCTGAGTTGGAACTTGGAAACTCATATTATCAAAGCTTGAAAATAAAAAATCAAGTCACTGTATCACCTTTTCTAGCAACTTCCACTCTTCAAGAGGTGGAATTTCCATTTTTCTAACTAATGTTGTTTGACTTGAAGTTTTGTTAACATTTCATGATTGTAATTAGAAGTGGAACCTGTCTTGAATTCTTCAGTCAATTTTGCATTCAAGGTTATCAGTGTTCTAATTGAATCCAAATAGTTCACATCTGGGTTCCAAGGAAACTGGTCCAAATCAATCTTCCTTGCACCTTCCATGTTCTTTCTGAAACCATCATTTCCAATGAATCGCTCATTTGTGGCCAAAGCCTCTGGAAAACAAAGCTCTACGAAGTTCCTTACCTTTTCATCCACCACCTTCATCTTGTCTGCAACCAAATGCAAATATTCCTTTGTTCCACACATTCTCCAACACTTTTCAATGATAGATGACAACTTAATTGAGGTTTCAATCCGATTAGTAATCCCTTTTGATTTCAAATCATTATCACTGGCTTTGTAGACTGTTTGTAGAACTTGATTTGCAGATTTCTCTAATTCCAACACCTTTTTGTTGTCCACTAAATATTTGCTGAGTTTCTTATAATGTTGTCTGATAGCATCAATCAGTTGAAACATGTCACAAAAATGATCAAACCTCTACATTATTTCATCCCATATCTTTTGTTTCATATGCCTCATTGTATCTCTACAAAATGCAGAAAGCTTATTTTGAGAAGTCTTAATTTCTTCTTTTGCTTCCATCAACTTTGTCTCCAATCTTTCATTTGTTTTTCTTTGTTTCTCCAATTTTTGTTCCCACTATGCATTTCCATTCGCAATGTTTAGTCTTAATTTTTCTGAAGTGGATTTTTCCTCATCATATTTCTTGTTGCTCTCATCTAGCCTTCACTTCAGGTCATTCACTTCTCTCTCATTTGATTTATCCTCTTTGCTTGTAGATGTAGAGGTAAATTTTATTATTCTTTTTTCTAATTCATTGCTTTGGTTGTCTGCTGCTTTCCTCTTTGCTTTCTCACTTGCTAGGTCTACCTGTAACTTTTCTATTTGGGTCTACAACATTTTCTTCTCTCTATCTTGCTTTAGCAATGATGTGTACACCAATTCATTGTTCTTCTTTGATACATTAATTTTGTTAGTATTTTTCAGGCCAGAAAAATCCAATTGAAAATTGGTTACCTGGTATTCAGATCAATCCATTTGATTTGTTGGTTTGTTTTGAATTGTGGGAACAACAACTCCATGATTTTTTTATTTGTGTCAAATGTGGGTAATACCATGGTTGTTGCATGCTCTAAAGTTATAGCAGATGCACTCTCTGTCAATTGCTTCTTTTCTTTTTTATTCAAGTCTAATTTCTTTTTAAACTCTTCAATGAAATCATAACTTGGGGAGGCAGGAACAATGGAATGCTTGAATGGTGAAGGAATAGGAGTACTTGCAGTTGCTAATGATGTCGTATCCACACTAACTGGAATTGGGGGAGTTCTTGGAAATAACTCCTTTGTGGTACTGGTGGATCCACTGATAGTGTGACTTGGACCTTTCAAAATCCTTTGCCTCTTTTGATTGCCTTGATCACCTGGTGTTTCTGTGGTATCTTTTTTTGTTTTCCTCTTAGTATTTTGTGTAATTTGTCATTGTAGCATATGTTGACCACTACTAGTACTACTACCCATACCATCTCCACCAATGGCTCTCCCAATTGCACTAAGTTGTCCACCAAGGGCATGTCCTAGTTTTGATTGTATCTAACCATGAGGATGATGACTAGAAGCTCTAACAAATTGAGTTTGTCTTGTATCCCCTTGGTCTACTTGTTCACCTCCAAGCCCAAGGCCAGATTTATCAACTGTTTTTCTATGCTCACCACTTGGTATTGTCCAAGGGCCTTGTCCTTTGGACCCCAAAGGACCACCTTCATAACCAATTTTGTCAATTATGGCTGCTCCTGAAGTATATGTTGAAGAATATTCTTCTTTTGCAGTCTCACTTAAACCAGATTTGTAATTGGCATGGCTTTGTTCTTCTTCTTCCCTATCAATATCATCATCAGATTCATCACGTTCATCAAGATGCTCTATATTCCACAATTTCCTAAAATCTTCATCTTCTTCATTAGCATCATTCTCTACAAGAGCTCTTGGATCACCTAGGTCCTTCCTCATACACCAAAAGGCAGTAAATTTTTATCGTGACCAATTTTTATCTATGAGTTACTTCTCTAGAGAACTTGAAATTTTTACTCTACTAGATGGTTTATCACTTTTTTCATAAAAATGTTGTATGTCCTAATTGAATTTCGGTGCAATGCCATAATTTATATTGAAAATTGTTCAAAATAAATACCATTCTCAACAACACTTTTATCCATTTCTATTTTGACCTCATCCCAAGAATCCTTGTTTCTCAACTTTTCAAGCAAGGGTTTACTTTGATGTTGAATTCTATTTGCAGCATTCCTATTGGCCACAATTATTGATTTAATGATGTCACATGGATCATACTGCTAGTGACAGATAATATCAAATGCAAAAAAATTCAAAATATTATGTGCCACACTAAATGCTTTTCTCTTGAATGTGAACCCTCCACATGAAAAAGGTAAAGAAGGAAATAAGGTCTTCTTTTATTGACTGAGAAAGTGTAGTTCATCAGCACTCTGCACCTGCCTTACATATTCCAATGAAAAACCCCTTTTTGTCACATGTATTAGAAATTTGTATGGTTGTACTCCCGATCCATAAAATCTTAACACAGTATATTCTTCCATTAAGTACCAATCAGCCAAATGTATTTATTTTCCTAGTTGCATGCAATTTCTACATGACATAGGCAATCTAGGCATTGGATTATTTTTAATTACTTGATGCGATGAAGCCAAAAAGTAGTCTACAAAATGACTATAGTTCCTTCGAGAATCATGCATCCTTATCTCAGTGGTCCATTCATATACTAGAGCCATTTTATTTTCCTTTGCATTATTGTAGGGCTGAGTCTGAAGCTTGTTGGTCTAAAACATTCCTCTAAATTTGAATAGAAAAAGATAGCGCAAGTAGGTTGTGAACCTAAATGTCTTCATGGAACCTGATTTAATCATTACAATTTTTTTATGCATGGATTCTACAATGTGTCAAGTATTATTATATTTGACATGTTCATGAGCATAATGGATATTATATACCATTTCAAGGAGGCTTGTACCCACTTCCAAATTTCTATCTATTACAATGAAAAATGCTAGCATGGAAATAGTATCCTGAATCCATGGTTTAAAAAAATCCAAATTATAAGGAGGCTTATGATCACCTTTCAATTTGTTTCTATCCTTAACTATTTGATTTAAGAAATCACTTTTCAGCCTTTCTTCCACTACTTCATAATAATTAGCAAGCTTTTCTAGGTCAATGTGGTGGTTTCCAAATTCTTCGATTGTAAACCCCAACACTTTTCCAAGTTCTTCTACATTAATGGATAACAATTCTTCTTGGTTATCTTTATTAACAATTTCTCTTTTCTTATCATCATAATTTTTGGCATAGACCATGATAAATTTTGGGCAAGGGAAAAATTCATGTAACATCACGTGCCCTAATCCAGTTACCCACGATGCATTGATACTATCAAATTTTGTTTTCTCTGTAGCCTTATTCTAAGATGAAAATCTAAATTCTAAGGTATGCCTACCATAGATTTCTGGATCATAAATATCATGGTACCCATCGGTGAAACCTGGGGTTTTAAGCAATTCTGCATAATGTATTTTTTTATCGGACATTGCTCTAGTGGTACTAGTGGTAGACATGCTTGTAAAAATGTGAAGTTGTGAAATTTGAATTCCCTAATAAGTAATACCTATTAGTCCTCCTTAATTTTAATGAATTCTTGAGTCTCTAAAGTCTAAAACCAAACTTCAAACTTTGACAAAATAAGATTTTAAGAAATGTCAAATGATGAAACGTAGCCACAGGAATTCTTTCACTTACCCAGATTCTGAGTCCTAACACTTGAAAACTATAATGGCATTGTTGGAAGTGGAACTATGGAATCCAAATTCAAAACAGGGTGGTGCACTGCAATGGCCAATGAGCAATTTGAAGATTGAAGAGTTTAAAAATCACTGTACAATTTCAAACTACAAAGTGTTTTAAATATTTTTTTTCTCGTAATTGGAACGTTAAAGTGAATGACATGTCTTAGGAGTTAGGTCTACAAGACTACAAGTTGAAAATTCTTAACCGTTGATCATTCTAAATCTAATGGTTATAGGGTGATTCCAGAGGTTTAAGTTGGGAAGCCCATCGCTCTGTGCATTTCATTATGGAATGCAACTACAACCATACATCAAATGTTCATCCAATGGTTGAAACTTGAGTAATTTATGATATTGACTTTAAAGTTTAAAAATAAACATTAATCATTTGACAATTGACACTTAGCAGTAAAAAGTGCTTTAAATGCTTTGTTTCTCGAAATTGGAACATTAAAGTGAATGACACGTCTTATGTCTACAAGTTGCAAATTCTTCACTGTTGATCTTTCTAAATCTAATGGTTATAGGGTGATTCTGGAGGTTTAAGTTGGGAAGCCCATCACTATGTGCATGTCATTACAGAATGCAACTACAACCATACATCAAATGTTCATCCAACGATTGAAACTTGAGTAATTTATGATATTTACTTTAAAAATAAACATTAATCACTTGATAGTTGACAACAGGCCTAGAATTTGATGGCCTATTAAATATTTGACCATTTTTTCAATTTTAGACCATATATTATAGCTATAAAATTTATTAGACCATATAGTTTGACTTGCTATATTTTTATTAAACCGTAAAAAAATATTATATAGTATTTTAATTCATAATATATATCATTTTATAATTTTTATTATAAAAATAAAATAGAATATAACTTTTTTGAATATTTTTAATATGAATTTAGAAACTTTTGACTTTTTTATAATATTAATAGCTATCATTTTTTATATTAATATATGTGATTTATAATATTATTATAAAAATATATATTAATTTAGAATCTTTTCAAAATAAAACATAATTATTTTTAATTTTTAGAATATATTTAACAAGATTTATTTTTAATACGATTTTAGAAAATTTTGTTAATTGGTAATTATAACAGTAGATTTTTATATTTATCATTAATAATTATCATTTTCTTCTAATTTTTCAAGATATTCCATTTATAAAAGATTTTATATAAAAATTCGTAAATTAAACAATTTTTTTGATAGGCATTTAAATGATCAAACTGTCATAAAATTTTCATATTGATTGTTTGCTATTGTCATAATCTTAACCGTTGATCTTTCTAAATCTAATAGTTATAGGGTAATTCCAGAGGTTTAAATTGGGAAGGCCATCGCTCTGTTCATTTCATTATGGAATGTAACTACAACCATACATCAAATGTTCATCCAATCGTTGAACTTGAAACTTGAGTAACCATGAATTCTCAAGTGCATATTGCATAGAGTATATTACTTAATTTCTCAAAAGAAAAAAAAACTAATTTGAATATATTAAATTATTAATAGACACTGAAGTTCTGAACTCAGAAAACAACTCTTTACTTTGAAACGTAAATGAATAATGAAGATTCAAGAATAACACAACACAACCATTTATTTTATTGCAACTGAATTTCAATGTCACATTATTACATATCTTTTTACAGACAAGTAGCACTGCAACTCCTGTTTTGTATAAATAACATATGTCAGTGTGTCACTTTAGTACTTTACATAGACAAAATTTAATAATTTATTCCAAGTTGTTGCTCATTACAAACTTACAATGGATTACAAATTGATTCCAATTTCCAAGCTTTGCTACTGAAAACTTACTACACATCTTTCTCTAAAAATAAATCTAGCTCTGAAAATAAATTCATGATTCCAAGCTTCTACTAGTGGATTTTCCAACCATGCTGGGGAAAGGGGGTTCCAATCAGTCCTGGGGAAATGGGAGCCATGAAGATTCAAAATTTACTTATCCCCTTCGAGAACCAGAGTCATACAGAAGATGAAATACAAATGTCTCTTTGAAAATAAATGCATGGGGCTTGCCTAGCCAACCATGCTAGGGAAATGGGAGCTGTTAGAATACACGAGGAGAAGAAAATATACTCCCATATTTTAATTGTAGCCTCTATGCATTGGGATAACACTTATCTCCATCAAATCTCCTCACCCTACTTCAAAACCCATCTAAAAATTCAGGTTAACTAAATCAACTTCTTTCCAATTTCACCCATTCTGAACTTGAAGGAAATTCATCTTTTACTGATTACTCTATAACTACATAATTGTAGGTAGGAGAATTTACAATATCCCCAATACTGCATCATCTTCTTCATGAATCCTTATTAACCCTAGAAAATAAAAACCCTTATGGCACTATCTACTAATCATTGAATCACTATCCCTATTTATGGGCCACCAGTGCCGCTACCAACCTATATAATTAAAATTTCTAATTTTATTGATGTCTTGCTACTTGCCAACTTGAACTCTACCTCAAGCTGACAAGCTATCAAAATCACTCATTCAAACGATATGAAATCATTACAAATCTTGTTTCATTAAAGCTATGAGCTGTCCAAGAAATTGCTTTGGATGTTCATATCACATATGGCATTAATCGTTGCCACTGCCTGCACTAGCAGTACGACAACTACACTTTCTTCAAAAAGAATTAGAATATCAATTAAATAAAATGGACAATGTCAAGGCATTGAAAAGATAGAATGAGTGATGAGCGATGAGCCTTGATCTCGCCACATGTCCTCATCTAATGGTTATAGTGTTATTCTGGAGGTTTCAAATCGCAAGTCTAGTGCTTCAGAGATTTACTTCCAGAATGCAACTACACTCGTCCATCGAACATTCAACGAACGACCCCTATGATTTTTCATTGGTATATCTGTTTATTTTCCCAATAGATTTTTTTACTATTTTGAGATTCTTTTTAATTCGCCAATGAAAATATATTTTTTTCTTTCAAAAAAGGTTTTAATCGCCAATGGAAAAATAATTATGGTTTGAAAAGTGGTTTTATTCTCCAATGAAAAATATTTTATTCTATTAAAACAATTTTCAATTTTCCAAGATTTTCCATGAACTTCCAGGGATTATAAAAGATTCACCAATTGGGATTTTTTTTTCCCCATAAAATGAACAAAATCGCCAATAGAAATAATATTTTTCATCAGGAAGTATACAAGATTCGCTAGGATTTTACACCTGCGCCAAGGGGGGGTTTCTTAAAGTTATCCCTGGCTTAGACAATCCCTTTCCATGGGCAAGATAATCCCCAAGATAACCTATCTCTTTAACACAACCTAAGGTAGCACAACTCATTAAACAAAGTGCTAGTTCCCTCCCTTCACAGGATAACAATCCCAGGAGTAACTTACTAATACTCTGGCATAAGTAAATATTGAGGTATGAGTGTACCTTAAGCTACCCACATTTAAACATATATAGTATTAACATAATAATAATACTTATGCCAAGCAATCTCTCCTATCATGGAGTAACTACAAACAATTCACAAAATAATTTCCACTTTTCTTTCAAAGAAAACAATTTTTTTCCCTATGTCAGTGTATCAATAAAAGACTAGTTTAAAAAATCAAGACATAGCTCTTCCAAACATAGAATAAACAAAATTAGAAAATCCTCATGCCTGTGATAAGCTTTCCAATTGATTGATTGCGAACAAAAACTATCTTGTTATTGTTCCTCCAACAAAGTCTCATGGTTCTTATCTCTCAAGTGGAAAAATTCTACTTCTCAAAAGATAATAAACTTAGTCTAATACTTAAGGATTCTTCTCACTATACTCGACAAAATATTGCAGGTAGAATATAATTTAAATTCAAAACTTGCTCATAAATAATGCATAGAAAAGTGCGTAGAATTGTATAAAGAAAGTATTCCAAATAGATGAACTCATTCCTCTATTTATACAACAAGTGAGTGATCAAATGACCTATAAAATAGGCATGATTCTTGACAGAAAAATGCATTCATAGCAACATATTTAACTTACCAAGTGGCAAATTTTCAAGCACTTACTCAACTTAAGCAGCTACAGATCAACTCTTAAGTTTGAAAACAAATAGAGACCAATTCAAATATGCATATTGCTAGAATTATATTTGCACATCGAAATAGATATCTACTGTTAAGAGGATTCAAAGGTGGAACCAATATAATAACTATTTCAGAGATGGCACAAATTCCTTCATAATAGATATAGTAAAAAAAAATTGAATTAAATTTAAGCTTGTATCGACCAAGTCAAAGGATGAGTTGATTTCTTCATTTAATCGGCTTGACATAGTAGTTGAAATGATTTTATAACTATTGAATATATCATGATAATTATATTTACTAATTCAAGGTTTCCTCATAAACAAGCGTCGACCTTTTCTATTTGATCATCAACTTAAATGGTTGTGTTATTCAGATTTACAAAACTCTTTTTATTGATGAGAACAAGAGCACAAAATGTGGCCCAAAGAATACAACCATAGCTATTAAAAAATCATCCTCCAAGTCATTTATGGTAATCAACTTTATAACCATACAAATAGCATAAAAAATTGGCTGTTATACATTGCTTAAGATAATCGATCTTAAAGAAATTAACATTTAAACATATATGTATAACATATACATATATACTTATATATATGATCAATCATATATATATTTATGTATACGTATATATGTATGTGCTAGTATATATATATTCACATTTATCATAAGTCAACAAAGAATTTATATATAATTGATATACAAAATAATATATCAACATAACAATCACATTGTTATATTAGTATATTGGTTGTGTATATATATATATAGATATGCCTCTATGTACATGCATGCATATGTATACATGTGTCGATACACTTGTATTAGCATGTCCGTTTTCTATGATACACGTATATGGATACACATATACATATGGATATATGTATATATATTATATATATATAAATATAAACATTCGATTCGCAACCAAAATCATACACAATTGTTGTGGTGTTGATAAGAGACTATGAGCAATATATCTATACATATACATATGCATGGCATTGGTTCCATCAGATAGTTCCAAGTGCATAAGAAACTTGTGCATAAGTGTGCATAGGTATGTCTACCTATGTAGCCTTATGTACAGGTTCCTTATTGCGCATAGCCTATCATCTTCATACATGTGTGTACGCATACATATATCTCATATGATCCTCATACCAATACAAGCATGGTGATCAAAGAAAGAACTCTCAAGATCAAATAGATAAACATCATTCATGTCTGCAATCAATAGTAAACTAAACTCTTACTAATGCAAACATAATGACTAGGGGCGACTTACCTATTTCCCACTTAATAACCTAACTCAATTATTCTAATGTGGTGTGTGTAGGCTTAGATAGGTTATGTCACTTGTTACCCAACCGAGACCTTCTCCTGAGTGATACTCCCCCTCTGCTTGGAGGAATTGAACATGTACCTGTAAAAACTAACATATGTACATGACAATCACTTATTCATAAAATATGCAAATATACACATTGTTGACACATGATTTTGCAGGTAGTAGTAGTCTCATGGGAAACTTAGCTATTGGGGGACATTATGCGCACAGTTAAGTGACCTCCAGATTTTACCAAAGCCGGATCTTTGTTTTTGTGGGGGAGGTAAAAGGTTAAGAAGATAACTAAGAAATTAAATCTAAGCTAAAGGAAATGCGCCAAATCATAAACAATATTACTTGAGCACAATGCTAGATGCAAAGGCTCGAACCACCGAATGTTGCTTATTTAGATAAATTTTCTCAAAAGAACTTAAAAAACATAATAAAACCTCCTAGTTGCATAGAATAATTAAGTACAACTTTGGCCAACATAGAAGAGTTGAAAACATGATCTGTATCTATTAAGCTATAAAAGATTATAAAAGTTGAAGAATAGGCATTCATATATTATAGGAAAATAACAGCATAGTTTAACAGTCTTATCAAATGCATGAAAAAGAGGAAAGGTCAAATTGATTGGCACAGTCTGCGAACTTCAAGTTCAATAAAAAAATTACAAAGGCTATTCCTAGTGATCGGGAAGGTTTTCTATCTATCTAATCAACAACCTAATAAAAGAGAAGTGAGGCAGCCTATATAGGCCAGCCCACCACCTGACAACCACAGATAAAGATGCCTTGATCAAACATCGACTCCCCAAATATTCGTGAACTGACACTGAACAAAAGGAACACTCAGAAATGCACTAGCACAACCGCCTCAGAGAAAAGAAGTCCATGCAATAGAAGAAATGAACACGCGACATCGAAGAAGAAAATGTAGCGGCAAGCAAGAAAAATCGGCGCAACAGCAACTCCAAAAAAATCGACACATAAGAAAATGCCACACATCGAGCAAACGAAGCCCGAAAAAAAGAATAAGGGATGTCCAGTGAAAATCTCCGAGAGGAAGCCACGTGGGCAACGCCGAGCAATAGTAACTGCATGGTGGGCCCAGTTCAGAAAGCAGCTAGAGAAAGCCACACGTCACACAAATGAAACTCAATAAAAGTGAAGCAATATGGAATAAAAAAAATCTCTGTTAGGAGGCCACATGGAAAACACCGAAGGTTACGAGCGATAAAAGATAAGGCCCAACTATGAAGGAAAAATAATAATCGCAAAGGTCAGCGGTTTTTTGTGAAACACAGATTACATCTCCAAAGGTAGAATAACACAATATTCATCCAACCATATAAATCCATTCCTTCATATTTATATGAGATGAAATTCATTCATAAAGTAGTGATAAAAAAGTGCACACACAATTTATTCATCCATTGAATTCACATTACATTCACATTTTATTCTACATAGTAATAATAAATAGTGATTACACAATTGGGGTGTAATATACTTCTCCCCTTGTGAATGATCATCCCCAATGATTTTATGTAACATAAAACAAAACAATAATCAACATATTGTTCAAACATTCTCATAAGCATCCAATACATGAGGAAGCTTTTGTTGAATTTCAACATAATCTTCCCATGTGGTTGAGTCTTCTGCATACTGATCCCACTAGACTTTGCACTGCAAAATCTCCCTATTATGTAAGTGAAGCTTACATGTTCTAAGCACGTTGACAGGCTCGAGGGTTACTAATCTGGGGTCCTATACCTATAAATCAGTCCAATCAATCACATGATTATCATTGGGTACATACCTCCTAAGGTAAGACACATGGAAGACATTATGCATTCTAGCAAGAGCTTGTGGAAATGCTATTTGATAGGCTACCAGATTCACTTCCACAAATATCTCAAAAGTTTTGACATAACATGGGGCTAGCTTGGAAAATTTTCTAAATTTAATGGAGATTTTGTGAGGTCTTATTCTCAACAACAGTTTGTCACCTATGGAAAATTTTTGGGGCACTCTCTTAGCATTGACATAAATTTTGTGTTGATTGTTAGCTTCAACCAGCCTTTTCTTCACAATCTTAACTTTCTCATCCATCTCAACCACCATCTCTATGCCAAGAGTCACTCTATCCTCAAGTATATCCCAACTTATAGGAGTTTGACACTTTCAACCATACAATGCTTTGAAAGGAGCCATCTTTATTGCAAAATGGTAAGAATTGTTATAAGAAAATTCGACTGAGGGTAAGTAGTCTTCCCACTTTTACTGTTGATCTATGCAATACATTCTTAGTAGGTATTCCAATACTTGATTCACCCTTTCCACCTGTCCATCCATTTCTAGATGATATGTTGAGCTAATATTTAATTGATCCCTAGTGTGGAAAATAAGGTTTTCCAAAACCTAGAAGTAACTCGTGCATCCCTATCTAAAATAATTTTCTCCAAAATCCCATGCAACCTAAACACTTCCTGCAAAAAAAATCTTGCTATGACAAGTGCTCCATTGGTTAGATTCCCAGGTATAAAATGTGTGACTTTGGTTAACTTATCTACTACCACAAGAATGGCATTGTGCTTATTCCTTGACATTGGAAATCCTTGCACAAAGTCCATTCTTATGACTTTCCACTTCCTCTCTGGTATGTCATGTGGATATAACAAAGTCGTAGGATGATGATTCTCTGCTTTCACTCTTTGACATTCTAGAAACTTATCTACAAAACTAGCAGCATCCCCTTTCATCGCTTTCTAAAAATATAATGGCTTCACATCCACCATAATTTTGGTCACTCTAGGGTGTCCAAAATATGGTGCTTCATGTACTTCTTTCCATACTAGATTTCTTAACTCTATTACATCATGTATATACATCCTACCTTTATACCTAAGTAATCCATTGGGTTCAAAATGAAAACACTCATACCTAAAATCTTGTGGGTTACTAGCAAGTGCCTACTTGACTTGCAAGTAATACTCATCTTCTTTTCACTTTTGCAACACTTGACCCTTAAAGTTAGTTTGAATTTTTACTATTAAAGAAATATGGCATCTTTGACTCAAAGCATCAACAGCTCAATTGTCTTTCCCTTTTATATAGTTGATATTGAAATCATAGTTATCTATTAACTCCAACCATCTTCTCTGCCTAGAATTTAGATTAGGGTGAGTGAAAAGGTACTTTAACCCATTACAGTCAGTTTTTAGTTCAAAGGGTTTCCCTAGCAAGTATTGCCTCCACATTTTTTATGCATGAACCACAACTACTAACCCTAAATCATGTCATGCATAATTTTTATCATAAGGTTTTAGATTTCTAGACTCATAAGCAATCACTTTCCCTTCTTGCATTAGTACACCTCCTAAACCTTCCCCGCATGCATCTATGATAACCACAAAATTACCCTCAAGATTTGGTACTTTCAAGATTGGTGCAGTGGTCAAATTTTCTCTAAGTAGATCAAAGGCTTCTTAACACTTATCAGTCCATTCATATTTCTTCCCTTTTCTCTGTAAAGAGGTGACTAGAAAGGCAATCTTAGAAAAGTTCACAACAAACTTTCTATAGTACCCTACTAGACCCATAAAACTTCTTACCTTAGACACATTCTTGGGTACATGCCACTCAAGTACTACCTTGATCTTAGTAGGATCTATGGAAATTTTGTCTATCAAGATTACATGCCCTAGATAATGCACTCTCCTTTGGAAGAAAGTACATTTAGATAGTTTACCATACAAATTGTGCTCTCATAACCATTGTAAAACTATCTCTAGGTGTCTACAATGATCTTCCTCATCCTTAGAATAAATTAGGATGTCATCTAGAAAAACCAAGACAAAGTTATCTAGGAAGTATCTAAATACACTATTCATCAAATTCATAAATGTGGCAAGTACATTTGTTAACCCAAATTGTAAAATTGTGAACTCATAGTGTCCATATCGGGTTCTGAACGCAGTCTTAAAGATACGTTCATCTCTAATTCTCAACTAGTGATATCCAGATCTCAAATCTATCTTTGAGAATACAACACCTCTCATTTGATTGAAAATATCATCAATTCATGGCAATAGATACTTATTATTCACTGTGTATTTGTTAAGAATATGATATTCGATGCACAAACACAAAGTACCATCATTATTTTTCACAAAAATAATCAGTGTTCCCCAAGGAAAAACACTTGGTCTTATCAACCCTTTTGACAATAGTTAATCCAACTGTGCCTTAAGCTCCATTAACTCGGTTGTCATCATCCTATAGGACACCTTGGAAATCAGTTCAAACCCTAGAATTATATCTATAGAGAAATAAAATACCCTCTTTGGTGGTAACCCAAGTAACTCCTCTGGAAACACATCAAAAAACTTTCTCAATATAGGATATATTTCCATGTCCAACAATCTAGTATCATCTATTTCTCTGTCTTCCATCTCTTGGAAGCTTTGAGAATTAAAGTTATCATGATATTCTCTATGTTCTTCTAACTTAATGGAAAATATTTTGCATTGTTTCTTCTCAGCTCTTACTAGTTGCACTACTGAGATTTGATGAATCTTCACCTCTCTAGGTATTCCTTGGAACTTCACTCAATTTCCAAAATTGTCTAGACATTCTAAGGTTTTTGCATGACAATCTACTTTAGCCTTATGTCTCCACAACCAATTCATACCTAAGATAGCATCATAGGATCCTAATGGTGTGACATAAATGTTTAATTTGGTAGAGAATCAAGGTAGCTCTATCCTAGCCTCAAATAAACATTGTTCCACCTTAGCTCTTTTCTGGTTTGTATACTCTACATCCCAAGATGTTGCCATGTGTCCAACCTTTCTAGATAATTGTTTAGATACTCTAGATGAAATGAAATTCTCAGTTGCACCAGTATAAATGAGAATTGAAATAGGTAAACCTATTGGATATTTTTAGATATTGTTGATATGTGGTTGTCATTGATTTCAACACTATTGGAGTTAATGTCTTTAAGGTTGTATATGTTGAGGATATTGAGAAAATTGTAATAAAATAAGTTGCACGTTGTCAGTGATGCAGTGAAGCTCAGTAAGATGGCTAGCTTAGTATATTGAGGATAAGGAGTTCTAGATTAAAGGGTTTGTTGATAAAAATATCTAGTTTATCCACTTGAAGTTTTAGAGGTTTGCATGAAGAGTTGATCAAGTTATGAGTATCAGTGTTCCAACAGTTGTTCTGCTGTTGTAGCTGGTGTTCCTGAAAGAAGATAACATGATTCTAGTAATTTGAGTTGTTGCGGATGCTTCTATGGTTATTCATGATGCTTGTGGATGTTTCTAGATCATTCTTTATCTGTGTTGTTGTTTGGCATCGATTGTTGTGCTTGTGATTGGTGATTTTCTTCTGAGAGTTCATGTTTTTCATGATCATGGTCGACAGGGTGATTGTAGCATGTTGTGGATCTTTGAGGCTAATTTTTAAAGGTTTTTCATGTTCAAGACATGTTGTTTTGGGCCCTTGCTATGTTTTGTCTAGCATTATTTGATTTGCATTGATAAATTGTTTATTAATTTGGGACGAAAGTTTATACAAATTTCATATTTTGTTGGGCCAACATGTAGTTGATGTTATCCTTAGTTGTGGATATATATGATCAATTTTTTATACCATTTGATGCATGGTGTGAAGTGGAAAGCAAGATGTGCAAGTGCTATGTGTGAATAATGTTCTAATCTTTCAAAGGAAGAAGTAAAGTGTGAAGAAGAGTGAGAAGAAGGAAGTGTTCATGTGCTTAACTGAAACTGTAATTAGGCATTAGCAGATGCTATCTTCTCAGTTCAAGATCTCTCGGATGGATGTAATCCGAATGTGACTGTAAAACAGTGTGTCTTCCTTTAGGAAGTAAGCCTTTTTTATTTGAGTAGTGAGCTCTAGGTAGTGTGCCTGAATGCATGTGTGTTTCCCATTTGTAATACTTGTAACAAAGTATAATCTTGTGGACTAACCTCTACTATGGTTTTTCCCCTAACAGGGTTTCCACGTAAAAATATTGGTGTTATGTATGTTTTTGATGTGATGATGGTTTATGCTTTCATTTTTACTTATCAGATCTGAGATTAAGATTAATAAGTATAATTTATGTGATAACTGATTTAGCCCCCCCTCTTAGTTGTCTTTCCTTGTGTTGCCAACAATTGGTATCAGAGCAGGTTCTCTGGAGAAGCTTGATCTCTTGAGGTGATCAGGGATGATGACATATAAGAAGGATAGTTCGAGATTTGATGGAAAAATTTATTCTCTGTGGAAGACTCGAATGGAGTGTCATCTAAGATGCATTGCTGAACCTTATTGGATGATTACAAAGAATAGATATATCATCCCACATAATGGTCCTTCTATTGCAGGTGAGATTAAGGAAGCTGAGTACACTATCAGGGCTAAGGAAGCATTATTGAGTGCTTTGTCTGATTCTAAAATGACAAATGTAATGGAGCTGAAGACTGCTTATGAGATATGGGAAAAGTTGGAAACTTTGTATGAAGGTGATAACCATGTGAAGATTGCTAAGCTATAGATCCTGAAAGGGAAATATGAAACATTGAGAATGGGTGAAGATGAGAACATCACTTCTTTTATGTAGAGAGTGAATGAACTTGTGTGTAGTATTAGATGTGTTGGTGGAACATTGCAAGAATCAGAGATTGTTGCTAAAGTGCTCAGATCCTTGCCTGCTACATACAAACACAAAGTTGTTGCTATTGAGGAGATTTGAACTATGACAAATGTAACCAAAGACATGCTGATTTGTAAGCTTGTTAATTTTAAGTTAAGTGAGTTTGGTGAATCTCTTCCTAACACATAATCTACATTCAAAGCTACTATCTCCGGAAAAGATAATAAGAGATATGATTTGGGAGAAAGTTCTTCTACAAATATGATTAGGAAATGAGAGATATTGAAGAAGAAGAGAGAAAACTAGATGAGCTTGAATCACTTCTTGTCAAGATGGTAGCCAAAGGAGACGGTAAGTATAAAGGGAAATTGCCTCTTAAATATTTTTTTTACAATAAGATAGATCATTTTTCCTCAAGGTGTCCTAAAAGAGTTCCTAAGCCAAGATTTGCCAAGCCTAGATTCCAAAGAAAGTGTTATTTTGCTACTGATGAAGGTGTGACAGATGATGAATCTGATATAGAAAATTCAAGTGAGGATAAATGGGTATTTATTTCTATCAAGGAAAATAATCCTATACCTACTGATTCTTCTAGTTGCATGAATGTGGAAAAAGCTCTACCTGCTAGAGTTAAAGAAAAAGGTGAATGGGTGATTGACAGTGGATGCTCTCATCACATGAAAGGTGATAAAAGTAAATTTGTGAGCTTGGAAAAGTATGATGGTGGTGTTGTAAGATTTAATGATGATAAAGCTGGTGTAATCTGTGGCAGAGGATCCATTTCTTTTGATGGTAAGCATAATACTTATGATATTCTATATGTAAAAGGTTTGAATCATAATCTCTTAAGTGTTGGATAGATGGTTGTAAATGGATATAATCTTCAATTCAAGGATGGAAAGTGTAGAATATCGGGGAGTTCTAGAAATGTGATTATATCTAGTACAAAAACAAAAGGTAATATCTTTCACCTAAGTACTACTAGTAAAAGTTGTCTAATTACTCAAGTTGATGAAAATTGGTTGTGGCATATGTCATGTAAAATTTGATAATATTATCAAGATAAGTTATACTTAGTCAATGAGAGATCTTCCTGAGTTGATAAAACCTACTAATACTATATGCAAGGAATTTCAGTTAGGGAAGAAAAATAGAGTTTCATTTTGAAGAAAATAACATTGTTCAAATGAAGTGTTGGAGCTTGTGCATACTGACTTGTGTGGTCCTTCTAGAGTCAAAAGTCTACAAGGAGATAGGTATTTCATGTTACTTATTGATGATTATTCTAGATTGATGTGGGTTACTTTCTTAAGGGAAAAATTTGAAGCTCTAGAGAAATTCAATATTTTCAAGGCTATGGTTGAGACAGAGACGGGTCTGAAGATTAAATGTCTGAGATCAGATAGAGGTGGAAAATTCACTTCCACTAAGTTTAATTATTTCTTTGAAGAGCATGGGATAAAGAGACAATTACCTACCCCATGGACCCCTCAACAAAATGGAATTGTAGAAAGGAAGAACATGACAATTTAAGAAGCTGCTAGGACTACGATGTTGGCAGGAAATGTCCCTCATATCTACTAGAGAAAAGCTGTGAGTATTGTTGTTTATACTCTCAATCAGGTACATGTCAAAGGTGATACTAGTAAGACTCATTATGAGCTATAGTTTGGTCATAATCCTACTATTAGATACTTCAAAATATTTGGGAGTAAATGCTATATCAAAAGAGATGAAGATATAGGAAAGTTTTATGCTAGAAGTGATGAAGGAATCTTTCTTGGTTATTCTACTAAAGGTAAAGACTACCAGTGCTACAATAAGAGACTAAGGAAAGTAATTGAAAGTGCTAATGTAAAGTTTGATGAAGATAGATTTAGACCATCCAGAACCTATGGATATGATTTAGATGGTTAGAATAATAGTACAAATAAAGGAAAGAAAGATCGGACTCTAAATCAAGAAAATCAAGAAGAAGAAACTAGTGAAAGTGCAAAAGTAAGATCACAAGAGTCTGAAGTTCAAGAACAACCTAAGACTTTAAGGTATGTAAGACTAAATCATTTAGAAGATCAGATTATAGGTGATAATAACAAAGGTGTTCAAACTAGGAGAAGAATTATTGAAGAATATTGTTTGATCTCAAACACTGAGCCTAATAGTTTCAATGAAGCATGCAAAGATGAACATTGGGTGGAAGCAATGAAAGAAGAACTACTGCAAATTGAGAAGAATGATACATGGATTCTTGTTCCTAGACCTAAGGATAAAAATGTAATTGGAACCAAATGGGTCTTTCAAAAAAAATTGAATGAGAAAGGTGAAGTTGTTAGAAACAAAGCAAGAGTGGTGTGTAAAGGATATTCTCATATGGAAGGAATTGAATTTGAAGAAAATTTTGCTCTTGTTTCTAGGATTGAAGCTGTGAGACTATTTCTTGCTTATGCTACTTACAAAAACTTGAAGGTTTATTAGATGGATGTCATGTCAACATTTCTAAATGGCGAACTAGATGAAGAAGTGTATATTGAGCAACCTGATGGATTTCAATTGATTGATTAGGGAGATGTGGTTTATCGATTGAAGAAAGAATTGTATGGACTTAAGCAAGCCTCGAGAACATGGTATGCCAAATTGGAAAAGTATTTGTTGAAGCTTGGATTTAATAAAGGTACTGCTGATAATAACTTGTAATTCAAGATAGATCATGTAAAGATTTGATTGTTGATGTCTTTTTTGATGATATCATTTTTGGAGGAGATGATACTTTGTGCATGAAGTTTGTTGATGAGATGTAGAGTGAGTTTGAGATGTCTATGATTGGAGAAATGAAATTATTTTTGGGATTGAAAATTCCTCAACTAGATAAAGGGATCTTTATATCTCAGTCCAAGTATATGAAAGAATTGCTAAAGAAGTTTGGTATGGAAGATTCAAATCCAATTGGTACACCTATGGTGATCGAATGTAAGTTGACACAAGATGACTCTCCTAAAACAAATCAGACTAGATAAAAATCCATGATTTGTGGATTTCTCTATTTGAATCAAACTAGAATTGATATCATGAATGAAATATGCATTGTTGTAAGATTTCAAGCTGATCCTAAGGAACCTCATGTGATAGCTGTGAAGAGGAATTTTAGGTACTTGAAGGGGACAATTGATTTTGGCCTATGGTATCCTAAAGAAGATGACCTTACTTTGAGTTTTTTTACTGATGTTGATTGGGCAAGGGATTTGGATGACATAAATAGTACTAGTGGTGGTACATTTTTCTCGGGAAAGAAGTTGATTTCATGGTTAAGTAAGAAGAAAAATTCCATTTCTTTATCTAATGCAGAGGTAGAATACATTGTTGTTGCTAACAATTGTACTCAAGTATTGTGGATGAAGCAGATGTTGAAAGATATTAGAGTTGTGTATGATGAACCTATTGCTATATTTTGTGATAATTCAAGTGCTGTTAACATTTCTAAGAATCTAGTGCTGCATTCAAAAACCCAACATATATCTATCAAGTTTCACATTTTGAGAGAGAAGTTGAGTGAAAAGGAAGTCAGATTGGAGTATGTGCCTACTACGGAACAAATTGCAGATATCTTTACCAAGCCCTTGCCTAAGGATAATTTTGAGTATCTCAAAGGGAAGCTAGGGGTGATTTCCCCTCCTAATCAAAATTAACATGTAATGATTTGCATCAATTTGTGCATTTCATAGTCATATCCTATAATCCAGATTGATGTTGTGGTGGCTGCTACTCAGCAGGAGTACTCAAATGTTTAGATATGGGGTTTAGAGCTTGTATGGAGAAAGATAATGTGTACCTTTGTCATTGATGTCAAAGGGGGAGAAGATTCATGTTAAAATTTGTGAAAGAGTTAAGGAGAAAAAAATCAAAACCTAAGGGGGAGAAAGTGTTAAGAGAAAGTATCATTGATGGTTTTTTCCACATCATGTGTTTCCATCAATTCGAAAGGGGGAGATTGCTGGATATTTTTGATATGTGGTTCTCATTGATGTCAACACTATTGGAATTAATGTCTTTAAGGCTATATATGTCGAGGATATTGAGAAAATTCTAATAAAATAAGTTGTAGGTTGTCAGTGATGCAATAAAGCTCAATATGGTGGATAGCTTAATATATTGAGGATAAGGAGTTGCAAATTAAAGGGTTTGTTGAAAAGTATATCTAGTTTATCCACCTGAATTTTTAGAGGTTTGCATGAAGAGTTGATCAAGTTATGAGTATCAGTGTTTCAATAGTTGTTCTATTGTTTTGGTTGGTGTTCTAGAAAGAAGATGATGTGATTCTAGTAATTTGAGTTATTGTAAATTCTTTTGTGGTGATTCATGATGCTTGTGGATGTTTCTAGATTTTTCTCTATCTGTGTTAATGGTTCACATCAATTGTTGTGCTCACGATTGGTGATTTTCTTTTGAGAGTTCATGTTTTCATGATCATGGTTGATAGGGTGATTGTAGCATGTTGTGGATCTTTGAGGCTAATTTTTTAAGGTTTTTCTTCGAGACATGTTGTTTTCGGTCCTTCCTATGTTTTGTCTGACATTGTTTCATTCACATTGATAAATTGTTTATGAATTTCAGCCGATAGTTTATACACATTTTATATTTTGTTGGGCTGACATGTAGTTGATGTTATCCTTAGTTGTGGATATATATGATCAATTGTTTATACCATTTGATGCATGGTGTGAAGTGGAGAGCAAGATGTGTGAGTGATATGTGTGAATAATGTTCTAATCTTTTGAAGGAAAAAGTAAAGTGTGAAGAAGAGTGAGCAGAAGGAAGTGTTCATGTGCTTAACGGAACTATAATAAGGTATTAACAGATGTTATCTTCTCAGTTCAAGATCTCTTAGATGGATGTAATCTAAATGTGATTGTAAGAAAATTTTCCTTCCTTTGGGTAGTAAGTCATTTGTATTTGAGCAATGAGCTCTAGGTAGTGTCCCTGAATGCATGTGCATTCCCCATTTGTAATAATTTTAATAGAGTATAATCTTGTGGATTAACCTCCATTGTGGTTTTTCCCCTAATAAGGTTTCCACGCAAAAATCTTGGTGTCATGTGTGTTTTTGATGTGGTGATGGTTTATGCTTTCATGTTTATTTATCAGATCTAAGATATAGATTAAAAAGTATAATTTATATGACAACTGATTCACCCCCCCCTCTTAGTTGCATGCCCTTGTATTGCCAACAAAACAAAACAAAATACCTAGAGTTTCAATGAGAGTTTCCTGATACTCTGATTGGTGGTCAGCCACTATAGCATGTATCCTTTGTTGGAACATTTCCCATTGAGTAGGAAGTGAACTACCAGAAGGCCTACTAAGACAATCTCTAGCAAAATGATCTCCCCCACAAGTGTAGCATACCATAAATGGTACCTTCTTCTTTGTGGGTTCTCCAGATCCACTAGCATTTCCACCAACATTATTGGTATTTCCACGATTGGAACCAATCTTTCTTTGCTCCATTTTTTACTCTTTTCCAGAATTACCATTACTTTTCTCTCCTTGCTTAGGTACATTGTGTGAAACCTTCACCTTCTTTGGAGTTGGCCCATCAGGAATTTCTGTAACTTTCTTACATTCCTTACTTTCTTGTCGATTGGAGATAGCCCTAAGCTTTTGCTCCTACTTAATTGCTTTCTCATATACAATATCCATAGTTGTTGGACCATGCATATCCACTTTTCCTCTCATTTTATTATTAAGTCCCATTATAAATTTTCTAATGTGGAAGAACTCATCCTTTTGATATATAGGAACATAATGCAAGAGTCGAGTAAACTTCTCCCAATACTTGTTGACAGACATATTTCCTTGTCTCAAACTCTAGAAATTTATGTGTTTTTTATCATATTATAGTTGGGGAAACCATCGCTTGTGGAAAATCTCAACAAATTCCCCCCATGCCAGTTTCCATGAGTTGATTTTAAGTTCCAACTTCTTGTTCATCCACCAAGTTGAAGCTTCTCCAACTAACTAGTACACACCCCAAGTGGCTTTAGTGGTCTAAGTGTAATTCCAAATTTCAAAATACTTTTCGATTTGAACTAGCCACACCCTGGCAACTTTATCCTCACTAGCACTTCCCTCAAACTTGGGTGGAACAATCTTCTCATATCTTTTGAAATTTTGGAAGCCATACGCTTCTTATTTCTTTCCTCATATGGTTTTGGAGATCTTTCTTTTTTGTTATCATGGGTTCCATTATGTCCATGAGAAGAGTTTTCACCTTCATTCTCATTAATGGGCACCTCTTTCTCAACTCTAGCTTGTGAACTTTCTTGCTCAAGGTTATCTAACCTTGCTAGAATTTGGTCAAGTCTAGCTTCATTTCTTGTTGGTCCTTGGCCAGCTTCTTGGCTACTGCTAGGATTGGTTTGCATCCTTACCATCTTCACAAGATCGAGTTTTACCTAAATTTTTTATCCATGTTAAACTAAATTACGTTATTAACTATCTTATGAAATACATTAGAAATGGAATTCATATGCACATACAAAATTCCACATAAGATTTAGCACATGCTTTTTGATAAACAAATAATTTTATTCATTTCACAAGGATTACAATATCCTTTGATTACATGGAGTGACTATTCAGATAGTTGAGTGGAGAGTATCCCTCAGATTTAGTCTCTGACACATAACTTAATGGAGTATATCCTAAATATTGAGATTGTTTCTTAACTCTATCTTTTCTTTATCCCTTAATTGTTCAAATCTATCCCAAAATGGATATTAGCCTTTGGATTTATTATCCAATACATAGTTATGAGGTTCAATGCCAATATAGTGTTCATCGACAATGTAGTCTACCCTTTTCATAGACATTTGTTGATGAGACCATTTCTTGTCTAGCTGATCTTGAGGTACATAGCCCCCAGACTCATTACATGAGTAAATTACTATTGATTTAGATAATGGAATAACTCTAGCATCTCTAATTATGAATGTTGGGTTGACATTTCCTTTTGAGGGCATATCCTTGAAGAGTGATAATGACTCAGACTTTTCTAGTGAAATGGAAGGTAGATTGTTGTACATAGCCTCCATCTTCATCTTCCTCTTCACATCACTAATATGAGAAAGTGCTTGAATAAATGTCTTAGTGTCACTCAACCAGATGAAATTTTCATAGTTCGTTCCTTGTATGGTTCTAATAGGGGATTCTTTTTCCTTCTTGGCCTTGAGGTAGTGCTCATTTTTTTATTATTGAATTTTGATCCACTAATCTGATACACACCATCCCAACACAAGAATTCACAATATTAGATAATTTTGAATGAAAATAATGATGAGCTTATAGGTTCTAGAGCTAAACGTAGTAGCTCTGATACCACATATAATGGACTAAATGTTATTTGAAGTAAATTTCCTAAGTTTTACTGTGCAAGTAAAAACAAACTATGTACAAGCCATTGCAATAAAATTATTTCCTATTTTTATTGAAAATATATTTTGAAAAAATATGATATAACAATGTATAATAGGATTTCCATTCCATTACAATACTTTTAAAATTACATTATTCCAAGAAAGTACAAACTACATACATATCTCCTTCGAGCTTCAGATCATAAGATATAGATGGTCAAAGAATTCATCTTTCAAAACCTTGGACTTCTACCACCTATTGAGGAGGAGAAGCATCACTCAAGTGCTTTTCCACCAATCATAGACTCATATGCGGTCCCACACACATCTATTAATGTAGATGTTCCTTCTCTTTGATGAAGGTATTGGTTGGGTAACCCCTACGACATACCATTCTGAGTTAGTGTTGTGTCCTACATGACTAGGATTTATAACCTACACTAGGAAGCCCTCATGCATTAAGTAGACATGGTGAGTTGATAATGGAGTCTCAACAACCTCACTACCTAAAGTGGAGTCTTCGGACATTCCCACTACTTTGGCCAAAGTGTTCTCACTCAATACTTCGAGTGATGGTCTATCATTCATTTACACTATTGCAACTCATTTTGACTTAAGGCCATTGTATCTATTCTTAGGCAACCCCTCTCCATGGGCAAGCTACTACCTAGGATAACCTATCTCTTTAACACAATATAAGGTAACACATCCCATTAAAAAATGTACTAGTTCCCCCCCTTCATAGGATAACAATCCTAGGAGTAACTTTCTAATCCTCTAGCATAAGTAAATATCTAGGTATGAGTGTACCTTAAGCTATCCATATTTAAACAAACCTAGTATTATCATAATACTACTACTTATGTCAAAAAATATATCCTATCATGGAGTAATTAAAAACAATGCGCAAAATAGTTTTCACTTTTCTTTCAAAGAAAACAATTTTTTTCCCTATATGCATGTATAATAAAAGACTAGTTTAAACAATCAAGACATAGCTCTTCCAAACATAGAATAAGTAGAATTAGAAAATCCTCATGCATGTGATAAGATTTCCAATTGACTGATTGCAAACACAATACTTCAAGAAAAAAAAAATATCTTGTTATTGATCCTACAACAAAGTCTCACAATCCCTATCTCTCAAGTGGAAAAATTCTACTTCTCAAAAGATAATAAAATCACACTAATACTTAAGGATTATCCTCACTATACTCAACAAAATATTGTAGGTAGAATATAAATAAAATGAAAAACTCGCTCAAAAATATTGCATAGAAAAGTATGTAGAATTGTATAAAGAAGGCATCCCAAATAGATGAACTCATTCCTTTATTTATAGAACAAACGAATGATCACATGGCCTATATAATAGGCATGATTCTTGATAGAAAAATGCATGCATGGCAACACATTTAAATTTTCCAAAAGGTGACGAATTTGTAAGCACTTACTCAGCTTAAGTAGCTATAGATCAACTCTCAATTTTGACAACAAATAGAGACTAATTCAAATCTACATATGCTAGAATTTGATTTGCACCTCCAAATAGACATCTACAGTTAAGAGGATTCAAAGGTGGCACCAATATCATAACTATTCATTTTAGAGATGGTGTGAATTCCTTCATAATAGATACAGTAAAATATAAGTGAATGTCATTTAATCTTGTATCTGTTGATGGGTGTTTTTGCACCTTCTCAACATAGGAAACACACAAGCATGCTACCTCTCTTGAAAGGTAACTTGAACAACTAAGCTGGAGAAATCACCCCAAGGTCTCTCAGGTGTCAGGTCATGACTTGCTTGGAATGTCTCAATTGGTTCATGTACTTTATTGGTAATCATAGGGAAGCCTTACACATGTTAAGTTGGAGGGAGATTGGTTCTTTAAATGGAGTTCTCAAGATGTTGGAATTGATGTGCAATAGTTGCAAGTTCAAAACAACAGTTTAAACTCCACTCTTATCATCAGATTTGGCTTTACAATGATACCCGAACTTTGCCTAAATTACTATTTCAAAGAAAGTTCAAAAGTGAAGGGAAAGGAAGAAGTTCCTAGAACCACAACTACCAATGAATAGTGATAATGGAGGATGCTATAGTGGACAACCTTCTTAAAACTAAGTTCCACTTAACCAAATTAGCTAACAATATCATGAAACTAGCGCTATCTTCTAAGGTCTGCAAATTTCAATTATTCATTCACAATGAAACATGAATGAAGGATGAAGTGTAAGTGCAACAATTAGTTTATGTTCAAACTAGCTTTAAACTGCTATTTCTCATCAACAAACAACAAAAAGCATTAACAAGGAAGGGCATCAACACAGTAGTATTCTTTAGCATCAATGAACAACATCTACTAATCTACTAAAAAATGTAAAACACATGGAACAACAAAGTAAATATACTCAAATATATCAACTTGTATAAACATGAATTTGCACCCCTAACGCAAATTCCCTTTTACCCCCTTGCACTTTAGAAAACCTACGGTAGGGGCTTAATTCCACTTAAGCTCATTGTCCAAATCACACTTGGCGTCTATTTTGTGTGTCAGTGGGAGCATTTCTATCGGGGATGTCCGTACGATACGCAGACATCGACATAGCATGCTTATGTCCCTAGCAGATTCTTGCAATTGGAAACTGTAGAGGTCTTACATTTTTTATTGGAATTCGAAGAGTAATGTCCCTCTTCAACTGTTCGACCTGAATATGGTCGTTTCTTCATCTTCATTCTTCATATTCATTATTCCATCACCCATTTTCATCTCTTCACCATCTTTGGACCTCTCCATCCTTTCTATCTCTCTTCACTCTCAAGCAACACTTTGCACTTCATAACAACAACATCAACACTCCATCACTTCAGTAGAGCAAGTGTGGAACAAAAAACCATGGCAATAGAGGCTTGAGTTCCTCTCATTTTCTCTCCCACTAGCCTTGAGCACTTTGGGTGGAGGTGGTAAGCTTTTACTCCTCTCCTCTATTATTTGGTTGAGTAACATAACATTGTTTTGTAGTGCTTTAGTACTCTTTACTTCATTTCCTACATTTCTCTCTATCTTTCTGGCTATCCGTGGAGGTGGGAACATCGAAACAGGGGATTAACTGAGGAAAACCCCTATATAGCCCCAACACACACTCTCTCTCTCTCTCTCTCTCTCTCTCTCTCTCTCTCTCTCTTGTGTGCAGGTATTGAAGATGTTCATGAGCTAGAGGCCTCATCAATCACATGGTTGTAAGCATTTCCTTTCCTTTCTCCTCTTACTGTATCATTTCCTTTACTTCATTTCAGTTCTATCACATTCTATTACTTTATCACATTCTAGAAGTTCTTAGCAATTGGAGTAGAAGTAGTCACTTAGTTGTTCTATGTGATAAAATTTATTTCTGGTTTGTACAAGATGCCAACGTGCCTCAAAGATGCCAGCATGTCGCACAGTTGTCTATATTTTGCACTATCGTCCTTTGGCTGAGAGCTTGTCAGTTTATCTAGATAATCTATGTGACCTGCTCTTTCTAGTTCTAGAACTCTTGCCATTGTCCTCTAAGGTAATTTAGGGTAGTTCACCCTGTGAGGCTCTTTGAGTGAAGAGAACTCGTGAGTAGTGAATCCCCCTTCTCTACAAAACTATGAGGAGAAGAATCATGAAACATGAAGGAAACTCAAGAATCCACCAAAATCAATGAATTTCTATTAGAATTTCAGTAGCATTCCTTTACAACAACTCAACTCTCTCTTTGAAAATGAGAGGAGACTCCCTATTTATAGTCCTCAAAAATAAAAATGAATGGCCAAGATTTAATCTCATTGCGTAGCCAAGATTCACTAAAAATTAGGGCTTCACCTACCCCCAATATTTTACAATTTAAAATTACATTTCTTGTCTCATTCCTATTTTTTCCTTTAGTGCCTGGCACTGTAGCACTTTTTCCTTCTAGCTGATTGCCATTTTGTTGTAGTTATATAGTGAGAAAATCATCATCAATAACTGGATTCCCTTCATTCTTCTTTATAGTGGCATACTCCATGAATTTTCCCATCAACGCTTGAAGTTTATTCCATTCTAGGATGTCGGATTGGAGCACTTGGAAGGTCAATTTCTTGGACCTACTAGTGATCAGCTCCCAATTATTCGTACACTTTGGTATATTCTTGGTCACTTGTTTTGATTGGGTGAAGGCTCAGGTGGAAAAATCCATAAAGTTCGGTGTTAGTGAGTCCACAACCCTATTTTCCATCTTCTTATGAAAATATGACCTTATTTTCTTAGGATCAAGCTCAACGATAGGCATGTCATAGTCCGTCATGAGCTTCAGATATTCTTCACAATCCCTCAATGTTCTTTGACCCATTCCAAGTTGATTTCTACTTCATGGAGCACCCGCTCCAAGACTTCTTTTCTATCGTCTAGACCCATTTTCCATGTCTCGACTAGCCAATGATCATCCTTTACCAAACCCTGCTTCTTCTCCCAAGTTTTCTCAGGAATTTTGAGGATATACTCAAGCTTAGGATATGTAATCCTATATAATTTTGAGAAGTCGGTACAAAATTTCTCTATGCCCTTGAGATACTTTTCCACTTCTAGAAACTTGTTTTTCATTTGGATGACATGACCAATGCCCATATCGCCATTATAGACTACCCAACGAAACCAATCTTTAGTAACTTTTGTCCAATTCTTTCTTCTCTCCAACTTGCTTATATGATCCTTGGAAAACAATAGTGTCGGGGCTGATGATGTCATGGGTAGCTCCTCAGCAGAAGACCATTGTTGTATGTAGGCAGTAAGGTATGCCACTTGTGCCTTCAATTCCTTCTTGGAGGACTGTTCCTTGTTTATTTGGTGCATGATCGTGGTGACAGACCCCTGGAGATGATCAATATTTTGTTCTCTTGTGGTTGTACCTAGGTCGATGGTAGAGATATTATAACTCACCCCCTCTTCTTTGTCTAGCATTGGGGTGGCAATTTGTATTGTTTTAGATCCATTGCATCCATCATGATACAAGATCTAACTCTCAACTTCTTTTCTTTCTTTGCTCCTATTTGAGTTTGTGCTAGGATAACCGCTAGTCTCTCCTTGGGATCCATGGGAGTGGGGGTCTTCTTTTGTAGCTACTTTTCTATCCACTCAGGCATCTGATATCCCTCCCTTGGTGATTCATGATCACCTTCTTTTCTCTGAGCATGTTGGATCTCCCTTTCTTCATGTTACGAAGCTTCTTGCTCTATTTTCTCTTCCTCTTCTTCATCTGATTCTCAGATGAATATGGTCTTTCCTTCTTGTGACTCAGTAACAACTATGTTTTCTTTGGGGCTATCTTCCCTTTCAGATGCCTTTTCTTCTTCTTGTTTGAGCTTTGTATTATGTTTACCTTAGGGCTTCTTTTGATCTCAACCTCTTCTTCAGGCTTATCTTCTTCTTCAGACTCATCTTCTTTCTTCTCCTCTTCCCTCTAGGGAGGTACTTCTTCTTGTTGGTTGAGGCCTTCATCTTATTCCTTGGTCAAGGGCTCTATAGATACCTCCATGTCTTCATTTGTTTCTTTCTTTTCCTCGGAAGACTGCCTCTCAACTTCCTCTTCAATATACTTGTTGTTTAGACAACTCCTCCTCAAGTTCTTGGTTAAAGGATTCTATGATTTACTTGACATCGAGGTCTTCAAAATCTTCCTCTGAGGACTACAACATTTCTTCTTTATATACCACTTTATATACCACCTCATCAATGACCAAGTTTTGATGTTCCAAATGCTCATGGTAGTCATCCTTGAATGGATCCTCAAGTTCATCATCTCCCCTTTAGGCTACCTCCCTCTCTTGTCTCTCCAATTCTTCTGAGATTTGCATTGTTGCCTTCAATTTGGGTGGCTCTGTTAGAGGAGTAATAGGGAGACTGACAACAACCTGAGCTAAAGAAGCCTATACTATGAGGCTCATTAGTACTCCAGAGAGCTCCATAGGGATATTATGCATATGTTAGGCAAAGGCCTCTGGAAGTGTGAGGGTAGGCATTGTTGTCATGGAGGGTAGAGGAGGTGCAGTTGATGCAGACATTGAGGAGAATGAAAGTGGGGAGGTTTTTGCAAAGGAGGAATCTCTCACCATAATAGGTGTAATGGGCGAGGTGGTGGCATGGCGAACCGAGATTTTCCATTCCGGGTGGGGAGGAAATAGATAATGCTCAAGATGCTAAAGGAGGAGTAATAGTAGTGGCAGTGGTGGTGGTAGCAAAAGTAGAGGTGGTAGGTGGTGAATTAGGTTGCTTGACCTCTTCTTCTTCTCCCTCATATAGTGGATCCTCTTGGATCGGGGGCATCTCAGAGAATCCACCCGAATTCTTTGCTTTCTTTGAGGTCTCACCCTTTGAAGCCTTCCTTGAGTACACTTTATGCTTTGGTTGGCATTCTGATACTTCCTTTCTTTTCCTTGACCTAGTGGTTGAGGGAGATTTTGGGGCCTCTTTAGTTGGGGTAACAATAGTCCAATTGTTTGTTTCTCTCTCGATCTTATCTTTGAGCACACCATGGGTTTGAGTAGCTCCTTGAACTTTAACTGAGAAATCTACGCATCGATCCATTGCCTTGTCCTATGCTCCACTAGCTTTGTTAAGATATCAAGGTTGTTTAACTCTTCTTCATTCCAATCTATAAGGGGCAATGATAGGTTGGTGACAACATCAAATCTCAGATCTATAATAGTTTTCTCATCTTCGACGATCTGATCTAGCATTGGAAATAGTTTGGCCATCTTGACAAAGTAAGTAGTCATACACAAATAGTGTCTCATGTGTACATCCTTGTCATCCCGAAAGTTCACCCAAAAATATTCAACGTTGTTACGCTTTAGGTAGGAAGGAAGGCATCATTAAGATTCACAATTCAAGTCCTTCAGAAATTTGTAGGCAGGAACCCATGGGATGCTGTTAGGCAATGACCATTGGGGGACGACAGAGATGGGACAATGGTCCACACTACTGAGTTTGCATGAAGCATCAACATGCAATATTTATTCAAGGATATTCAAATGACTGTAGAAGGCTTGGACCTCGCAAGGCAGAAGGAATATTAGGCTCAGATGTTTAGAAATGAAGGTTGAAGGTCAGTAGCTCGTAGACGGCTTCCCGTAATAGAGTGCCTACTCCCAATAATTACATAGAAATTTTTTGTGTGAAGGAAACCAAAGGGATACAAATGATCGGATGGGCGAGAGTAATCAACCATTTAGAAATTGTGAGGAGCATAGATGGACCCTCGTAGTGCTTCATCTACAACGAAGCCCAACCTTAGGGAAATTATGGGCGATTGGGACGATGACAAAGGAAGCAAGGTCCGCCAAGTGTAGGGGAGCAAGGGTTTCACCATTTGGGATGGTCATTGAGACGACGTCGAAGAAGCAACGAAAAACCATGTCAAATGTCTTTTGGTCAAAGGTTTAATGATTCATTGGAGCAATGAACAAAGATCCCGTGGAACCCGCTAGGTGAAAGGTCAAGGTTAAACTACCATTGAGAAATGATGAGAGGAAAGGGGCTATCCATGTGCGGAAACCCACACTCATGGACCTGCAAGGGTCATGAGGATCCCTGATTAACTTAGAATTTTTATCTAGTTCAATGGTGATGAGGAGGATGTGGCATCTACCCGCATGCACAGGTCCAACAAGGGTGATGACCACAATTTAAAGTTTGCTATTCTGAAAGCTAAGGCATCGACGATGAGTGACCTATAGGTTGCAAAGCCATAGAGGCTCTAGTAAAGAATGACAACCAAGGTGCTAGGTTTCACATGGCCTAAAACAACTAATTTTCAAAGGGTTTTCAAATTTTAAAATATGGGTTTTGTGCAGAATTTGGCATTCTAGTCGGTTTCAAGCTTTTCCTTTTCAATATTTTTAACAACTTTCCAAAAATCAATAAAAACACATGATTGGGGTGGTGGTGGAAAACCTACTTGGATATCCTGCAAGAACCTGTGAATAATATGAAGGTTCTGACGTCTGAACGACAACAAGATCATGCGGGTGCGAAGGTGGTGACAAAAGGTAGACCTGTGACATGTTCAAAAGGAATGTCGGTGAAAATGACATGTCAACTTCACTATTTATAGGATTTTTTCCATTAAATTCCTGTATTTAATTCCATTATGACGGTCAACAGGGTTGGTGAGCATGAGTTTCAAAACAGTTGGTGGCGGGAAAGGCAAAGCCCCTCGGGCTAGCGACAGTCAGGAGTTTGTTGTTTGGCAGTCCAATAAAGGGAACGAAAATGAATAATGCGGGTCTTGTAGTGTGAGTGGACACACCAATTTGGCTATTGTGGGGACGGTGAAGGAGAAACAAAATTTCATAGAGGGAAACCCACAAGGGTGGACCTGCATCAAGAAAAAGACGACAATTTTGAGGACTTAAGGAAAACTGCCAAAGGAACTCTACGAGGGCAAAAGACCTAAAAATTCCAAGACATCACCCATGGTTGAGTAGTGAAGTGAAAAGACATCGCCATACTAGAGAGGGTCATCAAAGCGCCCGCGGTAGAATGGTAGGGAGAACAACCCATGCCGATACCGCTATATCACGTAGAGTGAATGGTTTGACCATGGTAGAGTGGTGGAAGGAATAGAGCGAGGAGAAGTTAGACACCAACATACTGTAGGAAGAAAGAATGTAGTGCATGGTTCGGGGGTAGAGAGAAATGCAAGGAAGAGACTATGGTAGAGTGGTGGAGATGACAGTGAAGGAAAAGTCACCGCGGTACCGTGGGGAGGTGAAAGACAGACCGCGATAGGGTGGTATATAGACCTGTGTAGTATAAAATGTCACTGCAACACCGCAACAGAGGAAACATAGGCATGAGATGATGCAGTAAAGTGACCGTTGCTGCTGTGTTTGTTATTATTTTCATATTTTAGTTATCTTCTCTCAAATGGCGTGAAGTTTAGCCTTTGATGAGAATGTGAATAGACCAAAAACCAAAAGGCATGGGAAAGGGTTGTCTAAAATGTATAAAATCATGAATTCAAGATAGAATAGGGGTTAGAAGTTAGAACAGTTAGAATAGAGATAATTTCAGAATTTTTTATGCAGTAGAGACCATGATGCAAGTTTAATTTTGAGGAAGATAATGAAAGACTTTTGTTTTGGTGGTTCCAGTTTGGTACCAACTGTTTGTTAAAATTATTTAATTATCTGATTGTCTCCAACTTGAAGTTTTCTGGTTATTTAAGTTGATATATCCAATATATATTAAATTTATCAATGCACGTTTGTTGTATCTGTGTGATGTGATTATTTGGTTTCTTCAAGGAAGAATTAAATTCCTTTTGGTCAATCATAGTAATTTGGGAATATTATTTGGATCATTAAGAAGAGTTAGCTAATTAGGATTGGTATTCTACCTCTAGTAGGGTTTTTCAATCATTATCTTGCATGCTTATACAAGTTATAAATAGATACTTGTGTGCCAAACAATTTCAATTTATGCAAAATTGAAGCCATCTATCAAATATTTTCATTGGACTTCGTTTTACCCAACACGGCACTGGTCTCACCTATTTTATTCAATTAAATTCATTAAATATTTTTTTGACATCTATTAACTGAACATATTTAATTATTCAATTTGTACCAAATAGGTTTGTATCCTTCCACTTCCAATTTCCATTATGGATAGATTGTTTAGAGGAAACACATAGTTTAAGTTTGCCTCATTTATATAGGTTTACCCACCTAGGTTTAGCAGAGCCTAAAGAGTAGAAGGTTCGGATTTAGTGTTTGGCCTTGTATGTTAGCCAGAAATGTTGTGAGAGTTTGGCAACCTCTTGTGGTTCAAACCTATGTTTTTGAGTCCTAATAGTTTGGTGACTCTGTTGGGAACCATTAAACTAAACCCAAGCCTTCATTATAGGGTCAGTATCTTGCAGAAGACTCTGCTGGGAACAACTAATTATAGAATTTTCTCACTTTTGAAAAGTGAGTGGCGACTCTGAATGAACAAGTACATTTAAACTGATAAAGTGAAATACACATCATAAAGGAATCATCCTAGAGTTCAGAATATCAAAATTACTCACAACATGCATGGCAGAAGATCTTTGTATAAGGAGGATTCTAATAATGAAAAAAGTAAATGGACTCAAAAGAATGATAAGGGCAAGAATGTGTCTGATGACATGGGCCCAACAAATAAAGACAAAACATCAAAAGCACCCCTGGAGACACATAATTCATATGGTACATTGGCAACTAAAAATATCCTGTCTAGAGAACCTCACACTCCTGAGGAAAAGAGGAATCCATTCTATCAACCAGACCCCAAGAAATTTGAGGAGCTCATGGCTTGATTTGATGTTGAAAGGGAAAGGAGACAACATGAATATGATTAGAAAATGGAATTACTTGAAGAGAATTAGGATGGACTTGGCTATAAAGCAACCTCTGAAGAGAACTATGAACACATGGCTCAGGATGAGATAAAAGCATGATTGGAGTATGAAAGACAAGAAGTGGAAAGAGAAAGAATAGAGTATGAGAAGAGGCTCCAAGAAATAAGAGATCTTGAAGAATTGAAGTTGCAAAAATCTCAAATTAATGCTCAAATGGCTAGATTCCTTAAATATGTGCCACCTCATAGGTAGAGGAATAATAATGCAGGACCTTCAAATCCCCCAAGAGTACAACAAAATCAATCGGGGAATCAATATAGACCCCCAAATGCTCCACCACAACATCAAAATACTCAGCTACTGCCTCACTAGCAATACATGCCTCCACAAGGTCAACAATGCAGGCCCCCACAAGGTCAACAATATGTGCCATTACCTTACAATAATCCATTGTACCAGTACCAGCATCATCAAAATCCACCTCCTCCACCATACACAACCATGATCAAATAGTTTGATTTGGCTAGATTTCAAATATATCCTTATCCTATGAACAATAGTTGGAGAAGCCTCATCCCAAAGTTCACAGGAAGTAGTGCAGTCACAGATGAAGAACACCTAAAGATATTTAATGCATTTATTCAAGATTTGGATATGCAATATGAGGATATACAAATGAGATTGTTTATGATGTCATTGATTGAAGATGCCAGAGATTAGTTTAACAATTTTCCAACAGCTTCTATTGACTCCATTCACGAGTTTTATTAACAGTTTCTTGAGCAGTATGGGAATCAATATGCACCCTAGTTTTCCTTGCATGAATTGGTAACTATCCAGAAGCATCAAAATGAGTCAGCTTATGACTTCAACCAAAGGTTTTCTAAATTGCATAATAAGATAGATCTTGGATCCAAATTAGTTGATCTTGCTACATTGAGTATCTATTTAAAAGATTTTGATCCTAAGATAGGATATGAGCTTAGGAACACGTGTCCCAAGAATTTAGCTGATGCTCAAAAAATAGCACTAACTATTGAAAATAATAGGAAAGCTGCAGGAATGATTGGCAAGTGGGATAACCCTAAGGTTCCTTAATATGTTCCTTCAAATAGGTGGGAAATTACATACTGAAATGAAAGGCCAAGGCTACATGACATGCCATATAATATAAATTAGAAGGATTGAAAGCCAATGATGGATAGGCCAAGGAATAAAGAGACACCTGATCCTTTAAAGAAAAGAGGGGAATATATGGTAGATAATAGTCCTTGGTGCTTAGTTTGCGACTTTCCGCATTCCCCAGAGCATTCTATCATAGCTCAGTCAATACCAGGAAAAGATATGCTAGAAGACAACAATGAAGAGGACCATAATATTTATTTAACTTGCCACACTCTTCACTTTGTTGAGTAGTGATACTCATCTTTAGAAGAAGGAGGGTATGAATATGATGTTGATCATCAAAAGTACAATATCCATATGGCAAAACATTACATTTTTTCAGATCATGAAGAAAGTGATAATGAACAAGGTCCTCCTACTACATCATATCAGACTAATAGGTGCAATATGAAGAGACTAACTGAGGAAGAAATTAAAAGATTGACCGTTGTAGTAGTTGAGCACGCCAAAAGAAAATACTGGTTGAGGAATAAAATAGTGAATGAGAATGAAGGTGTTCCAAGAGGAATATTTTTGAAGAATAAGAAAATGCCTGATGAAGCTTCAAAAAGAACAGATGATAAGCACTATGATAAAAAAGAACAAAATTATGTCCCTAAAGAAGACAAGAAAGAATTTCCCAAGGACAAACAAAATTTAGATCAGACAAACAAAAAGGAGAAAGAGGAGAACAAAGGAGAATCAATAGAGCAAAAGAGGATGATCAGAACAAAAGGTGCCTCTTTTGATTTCATTCAAGCTTTGTTCCAGGTAAAAATATCTATCCCATTACTTGAAATGATGAAGATTAAAGAGTATAGGGAAAGTTCTATTCAATTAATGTCTAGTAGGAGTAATCAAAATATAAACCTTGAACATAAGGAGATTCCTGAAACTACTAATAGAAAGGGAAAGATAAAAGTTCCAGAAGTTGGTCTAGGTGATGCATTGATGAATACACCATAAATTGATCCATTCGTTACTACCCTACTCATAAATGGCAAGCTGGTAAGAAATTGTATGATAGATTCAGGTGCTTCTATGAACATTATGCTAGTAGGGGTAATAAAACAACTTGGTATGTGGGTAGATGTTGAGGGTGGTAAATGTTATGCCATGGATAGTAGACCTGTCCCGGTTGTGGGAACTATGAGAGATGTGGAAGTGAAATTGGCAACTTACCCATAGGTGACTTATAACATTGATATAACTATAATTGACACACCTCCTCAGTTTGGAATTCTTTTGTCAAGACAATGGACTACAAAAATTGGAGGCAATGTATAGTTTGATTTATCATATGCTACAATACCAGTCAATGGTGAAGAAGTCAAGTTGTATAGAGAACCCAAGATGAATTAGATTGTTGAGTATATTCCTCAAGAACACCTCAATTGTTTATGTGATGTGGATTTAGGGAGTTTCAGAGTGGAACTGTCGCAGCCTGAATTTGCAAATATTGACCCAATTGATAAGCATGTTTCTAAATATCACCAGGGTGTGTGGAAACTGTATTTTGATGGGGCATGCAACCAAGAAGGGAATGGAGTTGGAGTGGTTTTTATATTACCTAAAGGTGTAACATTCAAATATTCATTTTTGTTAACCTTTGTGTGTACAAACAATGTGGAAGAATATGAGGCCTTATTGATTGGTTTAAATATGGTTGTCAAGCACAAGATCAAATTGTTAACTGTCCTAGGAGATTCTGAGCTAGTTGTCTCACAAATCAGGTCAAGATATGCTGCAAAGAACAAGATGTTGAAACAATATAGAAATGTTGTGTGGGAAAGAATTGAATTATTTGATGCTTTCTCAATTGATTAAATAGATAGATCAAAAAATTTGATGGCCAATTTTCTGGCTAATGTAGCCTTGAAAAGAGATGATATCACTTTGGCTGGAATATCTCAAGTTGAATTCAAAACAAGACCTGCTATCCCTAACAACATATATAATTGGCAGATTTTTAATGATGATACTGACCTTTTGAAGTTTCTTCATTGTATAGATCAATATGAGGCATATGAGATTGACTTCAATGTTTTTGTGGAGGAAGTGGATGGGAAACAAACTATATTTGGGAAGGAAGTTTTGTAGCTTAAAACCAACAAGCTCCCCAAAGGGCTTGTGGCATTGGAAAGAGTGTATGATGGGAGTGATCACTCTCTCATGAAACAAACACCGATCAAGAAAGAAGATATTGAAGAAGAAAATCTAGGAACCGAGTTAGCATCAAAAAGGGTCTACATTGGAAAGAAGACAAGTCCAACCATCAAGGGAATGTTGATTGCATTATTGAGAAAATACAAACATGTGTTTTCTTGGTCTTATGAGGATCTCAAGGCATACAGAGAGGACCTTTTCTAGCATGAGATTCCACTTAAACTAGACTCAAAGCCATCCAGACAAAGGCAGAGGCCTATTAACCCAACTTTGGAACCTAAGATGCAGGAGGAACTAGCAAAAATCAAAGATGGAGGCATTATTAAACCCATTAGGCATTCAACATGGGTCTCGATCTGGTTCCAGTAAGAAAGAAAAATGGGGACATTAGATTATGTGTAGATTTCAGAAACTTGAATGTTGCTTCCCTTAAAGATAATTATCCTCTCCCAAATATGGAGGTAATATTACACAAAGTAATAGGGTGTGAGCTATTGTCAATGATGGATGGATTTTCTTGATATAACCAGTTTAAATTCAAAGAGTCTAAGCAATACAAGAAAATGTTCGCTACACCATGGGGAACATACGTTTATGTGAGAATGCCATTTGGTCTCACAAATGTAGGGGCCACTTTTCAAAGGGCCATGGATGTGGCATTTGTAGATATGATTAATACTATAATGGTGGTGTACCAAGATGGTCTTACCACTTATTCCAAAAAGGCAGAGGATCATGTGGGGCACTTGGAGAAGATATTCATCAAGGCTTTGGAATATGGTATTAGTCTTAATCTTAAAAAATCTCATTTTTTTGTTATAGAGGGTAAAATTTTGGGACATATTGTATCAAAGATGGGATTAGGATAGACCCTGAGAGAGTAGATGTCATAGATAAAATTCCCATTCCCAAAACTGTCAAAGCAATCCAATCGTTTTTTGGTCAAATTAACTTTGTTAGAAGATTTGTATCCAATTTTGCTGAGATTGTTAAACCTATATCCAAGATGTTGAAAAAGGGAGAAAAGTTAGATTGGACTACTCAAGCTATGGAAGCCTTTATATATATCAAAAGAGCTATCAAAGAAGCTCCCATCCTATTAAAGTCCCCTGATTTTACTAAACCTTTTCAAATATTTTCTTTTGCTTCATGTTTCACACCATAGCAGCTATTATGTTGCAGAAGAATAATGAAGGTCATGAGCAGCCTGTATCTTTTTTCAGAAAATATTTGCAGGGGTCAGAATTGAAATATGACATTATGGAAAAATAGGCCTTTGCGTTGGTCAAAGAAACAAAAGCTTTCAGACCATATCTTGTTGGAGCTAAAGTAATTTCTTATGTCCCACATGCAGCTATCAAAGATATCTTGGTACAGACAAAGGTGATAGGAAAAAGATACAGATGCATTAATAAAATCCAAGAGTTCAATATGGAAATTTAGGTTATCAAGTTGGTAAGAGGACAGGGTTTGGCCAGGCTAATGGCAGAAACGAACATAGAAGCAAATCAAATCTGCAATATAGGAGGTGAGGAGAATGCAGTTGCAAGTATTGAACGTACCTCTGGGTACACAAATGTAATGTATTATCTCAAGTACATGAAATGCCCTGAGAGGTTGAATGATAATCAAAAGAGAACTTTGAAGCTGCAAGCATCTAAGTATGTTTTTATAGAAGGGGACTTATTTTGGAAGAATAGGGATGAAATATTGCTATTATGTCTAGATGAATCACAAGAAAACTATGTCTTGAGGGAGATGCATGAGGGAGTGTGTGGTGGACATTATTCTTTTAAAACTACTGCACATAAGATTCTCAGGGCTGGCTATTACTGGACTAAAGTTTTTATTGACTCTTTTGCACATGTAAGGAAATGTGAGGCTCGCCAGAATTTTTTAGGGAAATTGAAGTGGGTAAACCCATAATAGTGGTGTACAATTTTTAAGAGGAAGGAAATTTGAGAAAATTCTCACGCATTGAAAATTTCATGTTTTAAAGGGTTCGTTCAAACTAGGGGGTTCACACGAACCCAAAAGAGGGGTTCGGTCGAACCCCTAGTTCGAGCGAACTCCCTTTTGCATGGTGAGTTTGCTCGAACCCTGTGATACCACGTCCCCTTATGGGGAATTCAAAAAAAAGGGGGGGTTCGAGCAAACCCTCCTTCGAGTGAACCCCTCTTCACCCTTTTGAGCGAAGGGGGGTTCGTTCGAAGGGGGGTTCACTCGAACCCCCCTTTTTTTCCATTCTCCCCCTCTTCCACCAAATTTTAACATAATTCTACCCTTTGAAGCTCGGGTTGAGGATGAAAATGAAGAATAATTCACAAACCCAACTGGAATATGGTAGTCCTCAGAATGAGCTATCCAAAGAAATAAATTTTAATATGTTTTGGTTTTATTATGTATGTGTTTTTTTAGTTTTATTAAACATAGGTTTTTCACCGAAAGTCAAGCTCTTTGTTTTGCACATGTGGAAAAATAGCAGATTATCAAAATAAAAATTTTATACGTTGAGGGTAGGTATTGATGTCCTTGATCCATTAAAAAAAATAAAAATGAATTTTGATACATACAAAAAAAGTTATGTTGTATACAGTCCTCCTATGTCTGAATTGCTATTGGTTTGACTTCGAAACTTGATTAAGGAAAAAATATTCAATAAAAAAATATGAGACCAAATGCAAGTGATAGATATCGTAGTTACAAATCTAAATTTGAAAAAATTATAATTTTATCCTTTATACATAAAAAGTTATGTTGTATATGGTGAGCGTCACTTTTTAAAAATGTTGTTTTCTGAAAAAAACCAATTTTCGTGGGAGATGGAAAAAAAAGTGCAATCCGATTCCAAAAATTTTGAAATTTTTTTTTTAGAATCTACAAACAAAATGCGATGAGAATCTAGTTTTCATCATCAACAAATTCCTCACGATTTAGCTGCTATAGGTGCCCAAATATGAAGATTTAGTTAAAAATAATAATTGCAGTGTCTAGTTTGGCCAAAAATTGTAAACCACTATTGAGGGATCACCCAAGTATCAAGGAGCCTTACCACTTAGACCTTTGCATGTAGAAGCCCCTTTCCACCAATGGGGAATTGACTTCATTGGTGAAATATAGGAAATATCAAGTGGAGGAAACAAATGGATACTAGTGGCCACATACTATTTTACTAAGTGGGTGGAGGCTATCCCAACTAAACAAGCAACAAGCAAGGTGGTGGTGAACTTTCTGATGGAGAACATTATAACTAGATTTGGCACACCAGTAATATTGATCATAGATAATGGGATGTGTTTTAGATCTGATTAGTTTAGATATTTCTGCAACACATATGGCATTAATGTTTCCTATTCTTCCCCTTATCATTCACAAGCAAATGGTCAGGCATAATCAAGTAATAAAAGTCTTTTAAAGATAATAAGGAGGCTGTTAGATACAAATAAAAAGGCATGGGACTCAAAGTTGAGAATGGTTGTGTGGGAAGATAGGATTACAACAAAAAAGGAAGTTGGAAAGTCTCCATTTGAACTGGTATACAGGACACAAGCCAGGATGCCACTACAAAACCTTTTACTAGTTTACAATTTTATTCTACATGAGGATTTGGATATTTATGAACCAATGGAGGAAACAATGGAGAAACTTGTGAAACTTGATGAAATAAGGAGAATGGCCCATAAGCAAAATGTGAAGTTGCAGTCATAGATGAAGTATCTTTTTGATAAAAAGGCCAAAGAGCAAAAATTTGCAGAAAGTGACCTAGTGTTGATGTGAAATGCTCAATGTCAGGAGAGGGGAATGCATGGCAAGTTTGAAGCTTTGTGGTTGGGTCCTTTCATGGTCATTGGCAAAGGAGGATAGGATTCTTAGTTCTTGCATAACATTTATGGAGAGGAGTAGGAGTTCCTTGTACATGGGCAGTTCTTGAAGCATTTTTTCTCTTAGGAAATAACAGAGGATTAAGGATTTCTAGTGTATGGACAATTCTTTACAAACCTCTTTAAACATTCTTTTTCCATGCACAATAGTTTAGGATTTTCAAAGGGGCTGGGACTTTCTAGTACATGGACAATCCTAGAGTTCCTTAATTGAAAACAATGTTTTATTTCCATGTACAGTAGTGTAGGGTCACCTCCATTTTCCATTTTTTGTCTCCTTCATCTTTCCACTTCCTACGTTTTCCCCTCTTTCATTTTTTCATATCCTTTGGTGTCTTGGTCTGCTCTCCTAGTGATATTCTAGTTTCTTGTAGTGATTGGCAAATCACTCATCCCCAACAGGAGCCATTGTTAGAACCAGAATTTTCATTTAAAAATTCTAAGGGTTTTTATCCATCTGTACCCAAACTTTTGCTACCTTTTTCATGAAAAATTACTCTTTTATCATCCATAATGCCAAAAATTCCTTTTACTGCCATACCATTGCCTTCACATCCACCTTTCTTAGCCAACACTATTTACCTCCTTACCGCAGCCCCTTGCAAGGTGGCTCTTGATGTCACGGTTGAGAGAAGTCACATCATATCTTTATCATTACACCATAAGGAGTTTGAATTAATCTCGCAATTGAACGGTGAAGTGAAAAGACATCGCCATACCATGGAGGGTCATCAAAGGGCCCATGGTAGAGTGATAGGGAGAACAATCCATGTCGATACCACTATATCGCATAGAGTGAATGGTTTGACTGTAGTAGAGCACTGGAAGGAACTGGTGAGGAGAAGTTAGACACCGCCATACTGCAGGAAGACAAATGTGGTGCACAATTGGGCAGTAGAGAGCAATGCAAGGAAGAGACCGCAGTAGAGGGATGAAGATGATAGTGAAGGGAAAGTCACCGTGGATGGGGAGGCAAAAGACAAATTGTAGTAGGGTGGTATATGGTGGTGTAGTATAAAATGTCACCACAACACCACAATAGAGGAAAGATAGGCACGAGGTGACACGGTAAAGTCACCGTTGGTGCTGTGTTTGTTATTATTTTCATATTTTAGTTATCTTTTCTCAAAAAAAATGACTTTTGGCCTCTCATGAGAATGTGAACAGACTAGAAACCAAAAGGCATGGGAAAGGGTTCTCTAAAATGTATAAAAGCATGAATTCAAGACATAATAGGGCTTAGAAGTTAGAACAGTTAGAATAGAGATAATTTCAGAATTTTTTATGTTGTAGAGACCATGATACAAGTTTAATTTTGAGGAAGATAATGAAAAACTTCTATTTTGGTGGTTTCGGTTTGGTACCAATTGTTTGTTAAAATTATTCAATTATCTGATTGTCTCCAACTTGATGTTTTCTAGTTATTTAAGTTGATATATCCAGTATATATTAAATTTATCAATGCACGCTTGTTGTATCTGTGCGATGTGATTATTTGGTTTCTTCAAGGAAAAATTAAATTCCTTTTGGTCAATCATAGTAATTTGGGAATATTATTTGGATCAGTAAGAAGAGTTAGATAATTAGGATTGGTATTCTACCTCTAGTAGGGTTTGTCAATCATTATCTTGCATGTTTATACAAGTTATAAATAGATACTTGTGTGCCAAACAATTTGAATTTATGCCAAATTGAAGCCATCTATCAAAGCTTTTCATTGGACTCCGTTTTACCCAACAAGGCACTGGTCTCACTTATTTTATTCAATTAAATTCATTAAATATTTTTCAGACATCTATTAACTGAACATATTTAATTATTCAATTTGTACCAAATAGGTTTGTATCCTTCCACTTCCAATTGCCATTATGGATAGATTGTTTAGAGGCAACACGTAGTTTAAGTCTACCTCATTTATATAGGTTTACCCGCCTAGGTTTAGCAAAGCCTAAAGAGTAGAAGGTTCATATTTACTGTTTGGCCTTGTACATTAGCCAAAAATGTTGTGAGAGATTTGCAACCTCTCATGGTTCAAACCTACGTTTTTGAGTCATAACACACACAAAATGAGATAAAAGAAAAAGTGACTCGACAAAAGTGAGAAAGAGATGGTCCCCATTCTGAATGGGGTGTGTGTGTTGTAGGCACAATAGTATCAACAAGGTCAAAGGATGATTTGATTTCTTAATTTAATCATCTTTACATAGTCGATGAAATTCTTTTAAAACTATTGAATATATTATGATAATTTTGTTTACTAAGTCAAGGATTCCTCATAAACAAACATTGAACTTTTCTATTTGATCATCGACTTAAATGGTTGCTTTTTGTAGATTTACAAAACTCTTTTTTATTGACGACAACTAGAGCACAAAGTGCGACACAAAGAATATAGTCATAGATATTAAGAAGTCGGCCTCCAAGTTATTTATAGTAATCAACTTTATAGCCATACAAATAGCATTAAAAATCGGTTGTTACGCATTGCTTAAGATAGTTGATCTTAAAGAAATTAACATTTTAACATATATGTACAATGTATACATATATACTTCTATATATAATCAATCATATCTATATATAGTGATGTAAACATATATATGTATATGTTAGCATATATATTCAAACTTACAAAATAATATATCAACATAGCAATCACATTGTTATATTAGTATATCGGTTGTGTATATATATGTCTCTATGTACATGTATGCATATGTAATACATGTGTTGATACACTCATATGAGCATGTCCATTTGCTACCATATGCATATATGGATACACATATACATATGGATATATGTATATACATTATATATATTCATACACATTCGATTCAAAACCAAAATCATACACAATTACTATGGTGTTCATAAGAGAATACAGGAAATATATCTATTTATACATATGCATGGCATTAGATAGTTCCATGCGCATAAGAAACTCATGAATGAGTGTGCATAGGTACGTTTACCTATGTACCCTTATGTACGTGTTCCTTCGTGTGTATAGCCTATCATCGTCATGCATGTGTGTGCACATGCACATATCTCATATGATAGGACTCATACCAATACACACATGGTAATCAAAGAAAGAACTCTCAAGCTCAAAAAGATAAACACGATTCATGCATGCAATCAATAGTAAACTAAAATCTTACTAATCCAGGCATAATGACTAGGGGCGGTTCACCTATTTCCCACTTAATAACCTAACTCAATTATTTTATTGCGATGTGTGTAGGCTCAGATAGGTTACATTACTGGTTACTTGACCAAGACCTTCTCCTGAGTGATACTTCCCCTCCGCTTGGAGGAATTGAATATGTACCTGTAAACACTAACACATGTACACGATAGTCAGTTGTTCATAAAATATGCAAATATACACATTACATCTCTAGTTGTTTAGTAGTTAAATATCATAACTAAAAAAATGTTTTCTAACAATACCTCATTTTTTTTCATTTTTTTAATTATATTTATGATTTAATTAACTATATTTTTAATTTAAATTATAAATATTTTTACTCTCCATATTGAACTGATAAAAATCTTTCTCCTTTGTTGTCACATAGCCTTGCTTTCCTTAATTGAAAAAAATACACTTGAATTTAACTTCTTAATATGTATATTTACAATTCAAAAAAAAAGTTAGAATAACACAATATTCATCCAACCACATAAATGCATTCCTTCATATTTAAATGAGAAGACACTCATTCATAAAGCAGTGATAAAAAAAGTGCACACACAATTTATTCATCCATTGAATTCACATTACATTCACATTTTACTCTACATAGTAATAGTAAATAGTAATTACACGATTCGGGTGTAATAAGACACATGCTTATTTTTTATTTTTTGAGATGTGTCTAGTTTGGAAATTAGTAAAAAATCATATGTTCATATAAAACTAGCAAAAAAGTAAGCATAAACTACATGGTGTTATCTAATTTATTGCTATTTAATCTACTTTTAAATACTAAAAAAGGTTAATATTTTAGGGGGAACACACTAGGAACTATATTATATTTTTACAAATCTAACCCTAACCCCTTCAAGACCTACAATTTCCTCATACTCAAAATATTCATATAATGCATTAATCCAAAGAATAAATTATGTAGGATTCAAATATCTAGAATAATTATAAATATCAATTCTAGGTCTCTTACCAATTGTCAAAATAGCCTTCAACATTCTCATCTACTTTGTTTCTTCTTTCTTTTAGGGTTTCTAGATCTTTCTTGATAGATTGCACATCTTCTCTTCCATTTTCATATTCATCACTATCATCACCATCTATAGGATTTATACCTCTTTTCCTATCCTCTTCTACAACATCTAATTGGACTTTCATTTTCCCATCATTTCACACATTATTTGCATCCTTCTAACAATTCTAGTAATAGCTTCAACACTTTGCAGTAGCATCTCTCCCTTTGATTTAGTGCAAATTATCTCTAGTCGACACTCATTCTACAATCACTTCTTGCAACTACCTCTCAATCAATAATATGTTAACACATTTCTTGTAGGCTACCTTAATTCAATGATTTATTCACAAGTAGAACTTTTAGGATACCAACATACTTTCACATTCTACTTAAGATTTTAAACTTATTCTTTCTTCCAATTTTAGGATTTCAAAACTTATGTTGTAATATGACTTGATGTAGTCATGGATGAAGGGTTTAATCAAGGATTGTCTAAATATGTAGTGAAATAAAATAGCTCATAATTGCATAGTAAAATTCCATGAAACAACAAAACAATGATATAATCTTTATTGATTCTCAATCATGGATAAATTACAATCTACTAGAATGAGCTTACAACATGTTAGGTCTCATTCATTTGATTATAATGTGTAAATTACATTTAATTAAAAATATATTGCAATATAAATTCAAATCTAACTTCATCCTACTTTCCTTGTTGCTCTATAATGATCTCAATAGGCATATATTAGTTTCATTCATAGGAATTACTTTAATCAACCACAAGATGGAAGATTTTAAAAATGCCTCATAACATATGTAACTAACCAAAAATCTAGATGGACCTCCTAGATTGATTGTGATGATGATGGATTGAATCTTCTTGTGATTCACATTATAAGTGCTCCTAGGTCCAACATACATTGATATGCATTCTTTTGTTTCTACAAAGTCTAGGAAGTTATTGCAAGCTATGAATAATTCAATTGAGTTTAAGTCTATTAAGCCCAATAATAGTTTAGAAACCCATTTATCCATTTACAATTATCAAAAACTTATGAAAAGTGAAGATGATGTTAAAGGACCATAATAGAACATACTATCCAAACAACAAGGTGAGTTGCATGTAAATGCAATAGATTTCATCATGATTGAGTGATGATTGAAATGTAAATGAAATTTACAAACCAAACAACCAAGTAAAACTAATATAATATCATTCAATAAAAAATAAAACATTTACATTTCTTTAGATTTTACACTCCATTAACATCTCACATTTAAAGTTGTATATTCAATTATGTTCATATACCTACTTAACCTAAAGATTTTTTTTTTTCGAAGAATGTGTTTCCATTTGATAATAAAAGTTATTTATCTTGATAAATTTTATAAATTTTATCATTATTTAAAAACACTTTTATTTCACTATACATTCCATTCCATTCCATAAAAAACTTCCACTCCATCAACATCCCATATTTAATGTAAATTAATTTATATTCCATTTTATTTGTTTATCTAATTAACCCAAACATCCAAGTTTTTTTTTTTTTTTGTTTTAATTAATGTGCCTCCATTTGAGAGAAGAAGTCATTTAGTGTACATATTTTTTTGAGACATAGGTACCATTATTTCAATGCAAAGAAATTTTCATTCATAAAGACGGAATTCCACACGTTATATTCCATTTTCCACTTGATGTACTTTGTCTCGAGCTAAAAACAAAATATGTTAAGAGGACCCAACTATACATTAATATATTTATTCTTATCCATTCCTTTTCCAATCAACTGACAGCTATTAGGAGATTTCTTTTCAAGCCGCTAAAAGTACAGTACTGCGGCTTTTGGTTTTACATAGCGAGAGAAATGAAAACGTGCGGATTTATTCTAAACTAGGCAAGATCAATAAAGGTATTTATACATTTATTGTGCCCTTCAAAATCATGATTGTATTTATACATTTAAAATTTCAATTAATTTTTAAAATATTATCACACAAGGAGACATTTTGAGAAGAATGTCAATATTTAGAATGACTTACTTTTGGTTTTACATAGCGAGAGAAATGAAAATGTGCGGATTTATTCTAAACTAGGCAAGACCAATAAAGGTATTTATACATTTAAAATTATATATTTTTTGTGCCCTTCAAAACCATGATTGTATTTATACATTTAAAATTTCAATTAATTTTTAAAATGTTATCACACAAGGAGACATTTTAAGAAGAATGCCAATATTTAGAATGACTCAGTTGTATATATATCTATTCTATGACGTTTCCTTCCTTAATTATGGTATGACTTAACATCGTAAGGTCAATTTTAAATGAGTGATCATTTAAGAAGACTACTTTTATAGGATTAACTATAAAATTTAGGGCTCGCCTTAATCAAATTGTGCATGATGTTATTCTTCTTTTTAAATTTTGAAGCATATTATATCTAGAACCAATAATTCTATAATTCAATTATTACCCATCACATTGCACACCAAAAAATATGAACTGAGCATCTAAGGTTGTGAATTTAAAGAGAAAACCTAAATCATTAATGTTAGTTAGAGATGCATAAAAGAGATATCCAAAAGATGAATGAATCATTAGTTATCACTTATGAATAAATAAAAATTACAATGAGATGTCATTCGAGCAATGTTTTTGATAAAGTAAGCAACGTTTATAGGGTGATGTACCCTTTACACATTGAGCCCCATGGGCCAAAAAAGATCAAGTCCAAGGGTATGTGCAGGATCATGATGGGCCGAAAAGTGGCAATATATAAGTGATATGATGGCCTATGTGGTTGACGGCTTTTTTTTTACCCAAAATTGATGGAACGAAAAGGGTTTTTAGAGAAGATTCTCAACTTCCCACCAATATAAATTATGCTTTACTTTGAATTTAATAAATAATTATTATTCATTTTCTATTTGAATTATGACTAAAGTTTTGATTGATAGGCTAATTAAAAAACATCTATAGCTTTCAAACGGTATCACATTTTTTGAATTTGAAACATGTGTCACATTCTATGCTTCACATACTATAGGATTAAAAAAAAGTAAAAATTTCATGTAGTTTGGACCAAGTTCAGGTGGTCAGACATACGAGTTTTTCTATTTTTTAAAATTTGTAATAAAAAAATCATAATTAATTATTTACTTGGAAAAAAATTACAAAAAAATATGCATCACATTGGTACATGAGTCTTCTACTTATATCTAAAATATTATCATTTTATTGTGGTTAGGGTGGTCAGACAGACACCTACTTCTTATTTTTTCCTTGAAATTTAAGTACTACTGCATTGAAATTTCAAATTTTCACCAAATAGATTTTTATTTATTTTTAATAAACCTAGTAGTTTAGAAACTAAATTCAAATTCCTATAAATTCTATTCTTACATATTTTTGAAATAATATAGATAACTTATTCAAATTTTTATGTCAAGTTGCCTAACTCTGATTTTTCTAAATTTTATTGCCACTTAAGGGCTTGTTTTATCCATGATGATCCTGCACATTCCCCCAATTCAAAAAAAGCTATCCAAAAAATAGAGACAATTAAAAAATAATACACTCACCATAGACTAACAACAGAAGCACCAAACATAGACCAAATAATAGCTAATTGGCATTATCCCAGTTCCTTGACAGGAGGTCCACGACATCGTCCCGACCCACTCTTGATTCTCATCTGCATTCTTTCCCTCTAGCTCATCTTTAATCACCGCGAACAAAGTGTTAGTGACAAAATGGACTAGCTTCACAGCGAAGCAGGTCGGCCCCCCGAATCTCTTATCCAGCTTGTCCATTCTTTCTTTTACCACACGATGATCCTCCCCCTCGTTAGTGACCTTCAAGTCCTCAACATGCTCAACATCTGGCGGGTGCGGAGATTGAGAGGCCAAGTTCTCTTTCGGCTCTTTGCTGTTGTCAGGGATGGTGTGGGGTCCTTTCACATTTTCCTCCTCTTCCTCCTTAGAAATCTCCTCCTCCTTATAGTCTTTACTATTCGACTGCTCCTCCTCTAAGTCCACAACGACCTGTCTTTTTTGTTATTTTTTTCCAATCTCTCAGACCTTTGAATAGTGGTCTCTTCACGAGTCATACCCATCACCTCCACCACTGTGTCACCCTTGGAATCCTTCCCCACAACATTTTTTCCTCTACCCTCTTTCACCATACGCTCCATTAAGCCCTTTTTGTCATTTTTGCCCTTTTTCTTCGATGTGGCTTTGTAAGTAGTTTTGGCTGAAGTAGCCTTGAGCTCACATAGATTGGCCGCAACACTTGTCTGAGTGTTACCCACATTTCCTTTGAGTTTTTTAGCAGCATGCCTGGGTTTAGGATTCTCAGTAGAACTCAAATGGGGTTTTCGAGTGGGGCTTTTAGACTCAGTAGGGGAGATGTTAGCAACAACAAGAGGTTCGACTTCCTCCACATGAACAACAAAAATGGGCTTAGGAGTACATAAAGCAAGGTGGAAATGATAGAGACTCATAATAAGCCCTTGGTGGAGAGGCAAAGGAGGGATATCTTCTGGATTAAGGCTAGCAGTTTCCTTGCATTTTTCCATCGAAATTTCCAAATCCATAAGCATAAAGAACGAAAAACTTAACAGAACTTTGTGCCTAAGATAATTCGACAGAGGAAAGTGGTAGAAAAATTAGGTTTTAAATCCACCTTCGAGTGTCATGTATTTCATGAGGCCAAACAAACTTGGTCCCAGGGCTGCTTAAGGGCCTCTCGTTCGAAACCCGACTGGTTGCAGACTAACACCTCACTCCCCATAAAGAACGCATTCATGTTGTCATTATCCTGGGTCGTAGTGTGTTTTGGATAATTTTTCCCCATGCTCTGCATCCCAGTAGCCTACACAATCACATCTTCACTAACTTCAAATGATATTCCTCCTAGCATCACTCTTCGATCCTTCCAGAAATTGGCAAATTGTGCAGACAGGTTAGGGTCATGGCCCACAAGATTCTCCATTAGAGGAGCTAAGTCACCCTCGACACAGATGTGCCAAACCAACGATTTTTTGCAAAAATCACCACAGTTATTAGGCTTTGTCTGCACACGATTGCCACCCATGATGTCAACCTGCACAAGAAAAAAACATAGAACTTATAAAAGAAATTTTTTAGAGATACTAGCTAAGCAAAGGGCTTTCTTCACATAATGGATATTCGAGCAATGTTGCATCCTTGTCTTGTGTGCTTTCACCATTGTGAAAAATAATAAAGAGTTTAATTAAGCTATAAGAAATTCCAACATTTTAATCATAGCATAACCAAATCCTAAAGGTGTGCATCAACACTATACATTGTGTGTAATTAAATATCAAGTGAAGAAAAATCATTTATTAAAACCACAGATCTAAAAAATAGGATCATACTAGAAGAAAATAATTGCACCAACTTGTTATATTCATAAACATGATTTTGTCAAGAATCACAAAATACCGTAACTCAATTTTCACAACAATCTAAGATCGAATACTTAAACTGCACACTAGTTAAAATATTTTTAACAACCAAAAAATATGGGAAATAGCTAGTGGCCATTTATCCTTCTATCTCATTTATGTTTTTATGTTACATACTCAACTCTTTGAAATTATTTGAGTTTAATTTGTATAGATTGAGATATTATATACTACAATGAAATTTATAGATATAGATACATAAAAAAATCGGTTTACTTTTATGTGGTATAAATTATAACTCATGTATAAATATATTATATTAAATTAAGTAAACAATAATAAAAATGTAAATTTTAGATTTAGGACTATAAAAATAAATATAAATTTGGGGTTTGTATGTCTTTGGATTCATATAAAAATGGAATTGAATTCACAAACCTAAAAGAGTAGGAGGGATATTAAATCAAAAGGCTACAAGGAGCGATGGGCATGTTAATGAATCTTATAAGGGCATGCCAAAAGTTATGATGTTAGGGAAGAAGTGTAGAAATTGAAAAATTTATCGGAGAATGCTTTAATTGTGAGATTTGTAGGGAAAAAATTGTTAATAAGTGATTTTGAGAAGTGGGCACAAAATACTTGGAATCATAACTATAATTTTAAATTCCTTCCAAAATGTTTGTTTGTGGTGTTTTTTAGATGACCAATGATCAAGATTTAGTGTTGTGAAATGGTCCATGGTGGATGGAGGATTCTACTATGTTCATTTTGAAATGGTTCCCTAACTTTAATATATTTTTGTGTACTCCTCATGATACCATGTTGAATTAGATTATATAGTCTCCCATTATAATATTGGTCAAAAGAAAGACCAACAAAAATTGGCAACAACCTTAGGATTCTTGATGTAATTGATTGAGAAGTTTTGGATGAGAAATCATGCAGTTTTTCCATAATAAAGTTGGTATCTATAAATATGAGTCCAAATAAAATTTAATCCTTATGTCATTTATGAGATATTAAATTCAATCAATGGAAATGGAGGAGATTTTTTGTATTTAAATTGTACGGTTAGAGACCTATTAGAGGAAAAATGCTTAAGATACCCCTTGAGGGCCCATATGATGAAGGTTGATGTTTTCCAATGAAAGGTTTATTTGTAAAATTAAAAAAAAGGAATAATTAGAACTAGGATCAACTAGGCTAGACCCTATGAGAGGACCATCTTGAAATCTTGCTATCAGTCACTTCCATGAGGATCATCTCATTGGAGTGAATTTGAAGGTGTTAATGAGGTATTTAGAGGTTTAGAAAAATTTTGATAACATGAGAGCAAATAATAATTAGATATAACAAATCTTAGGTGTATAATTCAATCTACATCTAAGCTACTTAATGTTCAATTTTGAAATTGGTGCAAAATGGGAAAGAAAAAAAAAGAAACAAAGAGAAAAACTATTTTTTATTAGGAAATTAATAATTAAGAATCATTTAGTAAGGTCTAAGCGAGTGGTGTCATCTCTTAGAGAACAATGAAGATCGTCACTTGGAATGTTAGAGGCTTAAATGCCTCTAATAGGTGGCACATGAACAAACACCATTTGGATAACTTGTTTGCCAATATAGTTTTGATTTAAGAAAGAAACAAAGCCTCCTAAGATGAAGATATTTTTGAAACATTGTAAATTTTGGAAGGCTAGTACAAAGGGGTTGTTAGTGTGGCTATAACTAATTGTTATATGTAATCACAAGCATGATTTTTTGGATATAATTTCTTCAAAATAATACTTGGTGAACTTCTAAAGGTATGACATTTTATTTCTAATCTATCCTTTTCTTTAATTAATGTGTATGAGCCTAGGAAAGATACATATAAGTTCTAATTTGGAATGAAATATTATTCTATCCTTTTATCCTCACCATGCTCTAGTCTTGATGATTTGGGGCTCATTGTATTCAATCTATCCATTTTCTCTTTCTAATGCTTTAACTTGTCTCACTATTAACAACTAGCAATCTATTTCTTTTGGAATTTCCAAGTCTATTCACCAAGGATGTCCCTTATCTTTCACTTTGTATGTTCTTGTTCTTGAAATATTTGGATGCATGCTATCTCATTTTATTTTTGAGGGGATGGTTAAAGGTATTTCATTACCCGATTCCATATCTCAATTAGTTAATTACCCTTTTGTTGATGAATCTTTTCTCACTATTTTGGAAGAGTAAAATAATATTTTCCAAGATCTTTCTTACTTAGATATTCCTTGAAAAGTCTTAGGTTTTGATATTTAATGGTATAAAAATCAATGTTATAAGTAACCATTTCTACCTAAGCTTCCCTAGCTCAAATATTATGGGTGGAAATAGATTTGGTCATAGATAAATATTCAAGTTTATGGAAATTTATTTTTCCTTTCAAGCTTCTACAACTACTCTCTAGCAAGCTACTTTAACTAGAATTGAGAAAAAAAAAGTGTATTCGATAACTAAACCATTATCCATTGTAGAGAAGTTCTAAATTTATTCTAAGATTTTTGCAACCACTCATGTTTATTATTATTCTCACCAATTCCCTTATAAAGTATCTTATATAAATCTAGAAAATATTCTAAGAGGCTTTATTTTAGCCTCCTCTAAGAATCATAGGGTTTTCCATTAAGTGGTCTAGGGCAATATTTTTGTCTCCCATATGATTCTAGAGGTTTGGGTTTAATTTCCACTTAGCACTAAGGCTTGTATTTATGCACCACATGAATCATTCAAGTTATGGAAGGTAATTAGGCTAATTAAATTTTGGTTCATCATTGCATTTCTTCTAGATTCCATTTTAGGAGACTATCATTGAAGGGAATTATAATTTACACTTCTCATTATCATTTTGTGGTGAGAATTATTTCGAGAGATTAGGAAGATATTGAGGGCCCTATATTTCACAATGGTCTCTCTATTAATCAACAATATTTTTTGTATCTCTTTATTCAATGTTAAAATTATCCTCTAGCTAAGACCCCATGGATTCACTTTTTCTAGGTATTTTAAAAAGCCCCTCCTAGACCTCTTTTCTAAAGTTACCAAGATTCTTGTGACTTGGCCTAAATTTATGCAAATTTTTCATTTATCCAATCAGGATCATAATTTTTTTTGAGATTTTTATCAATGTTATGAACCTACATGCCTGGGTCACAAAATTGGAGTTCCATCTTACAAAACTTGGTGCAAACATTTGAACTGGTGCCCTAATGCACCATTTCAAAATTAAAGGCCTCACAAAGGTTACTCTTGAATTTCGTCTCCTTTACCAATGGTTTTTGTATTAAACTAGAGATTAATTCTATAATATTCTTTATCAATTTGGAAACACAAATTTAATATTATGTGGTCAATCTTTCATGAAAAAATATTGCTCATTTTTCTAGCATATTCTTTTCTAAGGCCTTCATGTTGGTTTCAAGTTAACCCACATGGGGATATGATTTTATGATCATAAAGCATCTCAAAAATCTCTTCTAGTTTTTTCCTAGAGCTCAAGCTACATATATTCATGATTTCTTCAAGCCTTTTTCCATGATCCTTTTCTTGGCATATCGTGTGTTACAAGATTGTCGTAGAATACATTCTAGATGCAATTAGATTTGGCATGATTTTAAGGTAGAAAATATTTTTAGAATTTAGAAAGATAGAAATAATACTATTTTTTGGATGTTTTGTTGATCATAATTTTTTGATTTATTTTAAATCCATGATATATTCTATTTTATTATGCAAATTCAAGGGAAATACAATAAAATTGTACTTGAATTTTCTCACCTATAGGGGCTTCTAGATTATTGGGGTAATGCACCTTGTACTATTCCTAAGTTCTCTTTGAATCCCACCTCTAGTAGAGGCCAGTCCTTGCCTCACAAACATTGTTTCAAAGGTTCATCTTATCTACTCATGGAAATTGGGATGCTCATTATTAGGCCTCTCTACCTCCTATGAGAAGATATCATGCTCAACAAGGATGATTAAACCCTAGTAGACACTATTCTACTTCTCACTAAGATTTTAGTGGTGAGATTGCTAGCTAGCTAGACTCTAGCACGTTCCCTTGACTAGATTTTGATATTACTCTTGTTCATGTTACTATTGAAGGTAAACAATATGATAACGATAAATATAAAAATGATGGTTGAGACCCTCATATGGATAATTTGGACCCCACTGATGTACATGGGATAAACTAGATGATCAAGACCCACCTTCTCCTACCTTTTCTCTTGCTCTTGCTCATCCAATTTGCAATTCTAATATACAAATATCCTACTTAGACTTAACAAATAAAGTTACCAAATATAAATTAATATAATTTTTAAGCATTTAATTTGGGAAGGTTTTAATGAATCTAAGAAAATCCCTTTGGTCATTTGGGATTCAGTCAAGAAGAAAAAGTTTCATGCAGTACTATTGAATATTTTTTAATGAAACACAATTGGTCGTTGGGGGAAAGATTGAATTAGAGAATGTTCAAGGATCCCATGTCTCTTTGGTGTAAAATAATAGAATAAATATTTAGATAATGAGCATCCAAAGAGGATAAAAAAATTACAAAATCTACCTTCAAGGTCTCATATTTGGGGATTTATGATGAAATACAAGCACCTTATTACAAATAATCTTTCTTGGATAATTAGTGATGAAAGATCAACCAAATTTTGGGTAGATTATTGAAATGGATTCTTCCCTCTTATGGAAATTATAGAGCTTAGGGAGTGTAAATAAATTATGGAGGAAATTTAGGGAGACAAATTTGCTAATTATATTATTTATACAATTGATTTGAATAGGGTAGAATAATTGTGGAAGGATTTTGATGACACTCTTATTTTCATAAGGGCCAAAGGAATGATAAAGGGGGAATTGAATAGAAGGGAAATCATAATAGTGTTGAAATAGGATGGAATAATTTGTTGTGGGAAAAAATCTAGGGGATATACAATATGAATAGTGTATGACATACAAAATTTTATCTCCACAAATCATTCATAGTTCATGGACTTATGTTGGTGGATAAAATTCTTGTCAAAAGTGGGTGTCTTTTCCTAGGCTACACTACATAAGTAAATATTAATTAGGGATAGGTTAAATTTAATTATAAATTATGGGACCCTCTAGGGGAATATTATGCCATAAATTATAAGAAATTAAACATCTATTAGTATGGTGCATCTTTGTACATAAATATTCACACTACACATTGAGTCAATTGGGATGGCTTGGAGCTTTTCAAAAGGATCTATTATGAATTTTATATAGTTGGTTATGGCTACACTCTAGTTCAACTTGAGCTAGGCTATAGTAGGTTAGTCAATCTATAATAATTTGGTAGATATGGAAGAGTGGAATAGAAATTTTTTTAACAAGATTTATTAGTATCAATAAAAGGTGTTTTAAAAGACTATTAAACTTAGCATTTGTGTGTTTCTAAATGTTAGGGATCAAAATGTGGGGAGATTATTTTTAATAAATTGAGAATGTAAGGTAGGAAAGGTATGGATATTACTAAAAGTTCCTAAAATCTGTCCTCTTCTTCAAATGAGGTACTTATTTGGAGAAAATAAATATTGAAAACTGGATGGACCCTCCATGTGGTAGGAAAAAATTAAATATTGATGTGGCCTCTTAATGAAATCTTGGGGCCTTAGGTTTAGGTTTCATTATAAGGGATGAGATGAAAGTCCTCCTTTGGGCCTTCTCAAATAAATTAATTGATGGAAACAATAATGATGCTAATTTTTATGTGTTGTATGAAGGTATAAAGATTTTTGAGTAGAAGAATTTAGGCTCAATGATCATCAAAGGGGACTTGATACTTATTCTTTCATAGAATTTCTTCTCATATGACTTATAGTTGAAAATTTTCTAAACAAATTGAGGTGATATATTATTTATTGGATAAGTTGGGGGACTTCTCTTTATGACATTTTTATCAAGAATTGTGAATATGGTAATAGAATATTTGTTCAAACAATGGATTGATCAATTGGCTGGGATTGTGGTATCACATAGATTGGATTTATGGCCAAGTTTGGATAAGATTCTTGTGGCCAATATATCTATTGTGTATTGTATGAAATATCCTACTAGGTGACCCATGATTTTTTCTCTATGCTAGGGGTAGATAATATCTCTTTTGTAGGTGGTTGGTGGTTCACAAGAAAGGAACAATATAATCAAAGATGTAGTTAATATTTTTTTATAGAGATATCATGTAGAGTTGTTATCAAGGGAAGAAAATGTAGATTCTTAAATGAGGTATTAGAGACATAGATTGGTCATTTTTTTATTATTGTATTTTCCCCTTGATTATGGGTGCAATAATATCAACAATAGGAAGGAAGGCATAGGAAGTTGGACATGTACATGATCTACAATTTTTAAGTCTTCCAAGATAGTTTTTATTGACATGTTGGGACAAAAAATGCATGACAAACTAGCAACAATCAACTATGTTCACCTCTCATAGAGGGAGGCCATGTTGAGAACCATATCCAACTATAATATAAGGGTAACAGAGCATGACATTGGTGGTGTTTTATACTAGATTTATTTAAAAAATAATTTAGATTCTAGGTGTTATTTGGAGCTATTCTTTAAATGGATTTTCAAGGAAATTTTGATATTTTTAGGAAATTTATGGTAGAGAAGCTTGATATACTATATTTTTCATCAGTTGAAGAGATTAATGGAGTTGAAGAAGGGCCTTTGATACCTATTTTTCAATGTAAATTAGTTGGTGTGAAAAAAATCATCTAGTTAACTTGTGGATGTAGTTCTATTTTAAATTAGTGCAAGGGAGCTACCCCCTATTGTAGTATCTTGATAAAAAAAATTGGATTTTATAAATTTAAAATAAATTACATGTAATACATAGCTTTAAATTTAGAGGGATTCATAGTTATTTTTTGAAGATATTGGCAATTGATTTTTCATCATGTAGTAAAATAGGGGCTTGTCAAGAATGACTTTTAGTCTACAAAATAACTATATTTTTCTCTAATTTAGATCCAAACCTACAACAATGAATTGATTTTGAATATTCAAACTAATCAAAATATTTCTTTTTTCAGATCCATGCTTGCAGAACTTAAGCTCTATAATTATAGAAGTGAATCTAGCATGCATAATTGAATTTGACCCATAAAAATAGTCTACCAAAGAATCTATAATTTTTATAAATATACATTGGTTTGTTATACCTATATCTGAAGTGGGATGGTGTTAAGAGAAAACATTTGAGAACTTGCTAAGAAAGGGTTGGTTCTCTTTTGGTCAAGCCCCTAGGTAGACTAATTTAATAATGGTGAATAAATATCAAAGATAATAAGAAAAAATGCAATATGTACCTAGGATGTGGATGCAAGCTAATAATATAAATATTGATGCTTTGTGATACTCTTGATTTTCCTCCCTTCTAGTTTTTCTTGTATGATTTAGTGATTTAAAATGCATAAGGGATGGCCTTAAATACAACATAACATGCATATTCACACAAAAATATATTCTATTAGCTCACAATAATTAATAGGAAGAGTTGACAATACTTAAACTAACTTTTGATATTCAAATTTGTATATGGTTCAATTCTACATCCATGATTTTAAATGAAGTGATGGATTATAAACCTATAAATTGAAATGAAAATATGAAAAATAATAATAATTAGATTAGATTAAAATACATCTATGAACAAAATTAACACAAAAATGTACCATTTATAAACTTTTTGATACATACATGATTAAAATCAAACTAGACCCAAAACATAAGAAAAAGAGCATACATAAATTATATTGATAATTAGAATATAAATGATAATTAATATATTATATATTAGACATATGACTTGATAAAATGTTGATTTTTAAAAAAAAAATTTAATCAATCTATGAATAAAAAATAAAAAATAAAAAATCGTATATTATTTAATGTGGAAAATAAAATTATAATAGTAAAAATTGCACACCCAACAATTTCTATCCAAAAAGCCAATGTTATTAATTATGAAAAATAAAATTATAATGGTAGAAATTGCATGCCCAAAAATATCTATCACCTAATTGTAAATAATAATAAATTTCAACACCATAAATATACTAGATTAGACTTGAAATTTGATTGGTCTATGTGACCATTTTTTCAATTTTAAACTCAATTATAAAAATTATTAGACTATATAGTTTGACTTGTTATATTTTTATATAACTGTATACATGATATTTGAATTATTTTTAAATGGTAGAAATTTATTATAAGTAAACTTCATTTTATAATGTTTATTATAACTAGTACTTGTACATAAAGGGTTACATCGATAGAAAACTATACACATGTTAATATGTTAGAGCGTACGTGTCTGCATGTATGCACGTGTGGATACCATGTGTTGCAAATTCTAGTTGTATGTAGTTGGATTAAACAACTAGTATACATATATTAATTAATAATATATATAAAAAATGCTGAAATTATCAATACTTAAAATTGTTTATTATAATATAAATTAATCAGATATATTAAGAACTAGTAATATCTATAAAAAACTATTTTTAATATATATTTATATATATATTAATTAGTAATATATATTAAAAACTGTTTAAGCATACATATCTTAGTTTTTCATTTTAATCGAGAAGTATTTAAATTAAAACCACCTCATATTTTGGAGGCTTTTACCATTCAATGGTTTGTGTTTCAAAATCAAATCTCACACTATATGTAGCTATAGACTAAAAATACATATTAGGGTTAAAGTACAAATATATGTCACACTTTTGAAATGACTACTTCTATCCCCACTATTGGAGTCCACCATACTATAGGCCCCTCTCCTCTAATTATTTTTATTTTTAGAATATTTTTAATAAGATTTTTTTTTCAATTCAAAAACTCATTTTGTTAATTAGTTATTAATAAGTTGGTTTTGAACCAATTAAAAACTAAAATTTTATGCTCTTCAAATATAATTAATTTTTTTTAGTGAACGTGTAAAATATTTAATTTAAAAATTAAAAATTATTTGGTAAATTATTATTTTTACATTTTCTTTTAGATTTTTTTTTTACTTTTAGCTTTATAAAGTCATTTTATTAAATCTTTCTTACTTATTCATTTTATCTTTTTATTTTTTAATATTTATATATATACATATTTTAAAAATAAATAACTTGTAATAAATAATCATTCTAATATATAATAATTCTATATTAAAAATAAGAGAAGAAACATTTTCAAGATGTAATATCTAGCTTTTAATTATTTTAATATATATAATATTTATAAAATTTATTTAATATATAATAATAAAAGAATAATAATATTTTAGTAATTACAATATTATAATATTAATAATAAAATAATAATAATAATTTAATATAAAAATAATAGTAATAATATAATAACAATATAATATTATTAAAAAAAGGTGGAGTGAACTAGAGAGTCAATAAATCTACTATGGTGATGTTGTTCACAAATTATTTGGAGCTGAGGTTGTTGTTGGTCTGAGCTCTATGTTGGGTGGGCCAATTTTTCAGGAGGGATCCCATGGTGGCTTTGGTTCTATGATAAATGGTTTCTTCCTTTTTTCCTTTCCTTGCGAAGAAAGTTACTCTAATGTCCTTCTTGATGGCCCTTGGTTTCTTGGTCAGAACAACCTCTTCCGTCAAAGATGGTCTCCTAGTTTCAACCCTATGATAGACATTCTTAAGTTTCCTATTTGGGTTTGTTTTCTAGGGCTATCTTTGGAGTTTTGGCATGAAAAGATTTTTATGTGTATGCTAATTCTTTTGGGAATTATTGTTCTACAAATAAGATCACAAAATCATGAAGCGATTATTATCTACTAGATTTTGTGTGTTAGTGAAGAATAACCTTATTCTCCCTACTCAGATAACCTTATCTTCAAAATTTGGTAAGTGGGTGAAATAGATTGAATATGAAAATTCTCTCATTATTTGCCATTGTTGCAGTAAAGTAGGTCATGCCTCCTTTACCTGCCTAAGGAAAAAGAAACAACACTTTGTTTGGAAGGAAAATGAGAAGATATATGTTGTTACAAAAGATCAACCCCTCTATTGATACTCCTAGTTTAGTTGGTCCTATGATTGATCTTGTTTCTTCTCCTTGTAATTTAAAAAAGATGAAAAGATTTGTGGAGAAGAACCCTTGTATAACGATTCAACAAAAATCTTTGGAACAATTTTTTAAACTATCTTGAGTAGGGTGTGTAGTGTTTTGCTCCATTTTGATGGACCTATAGTGGTTTCATTTGGTTGATGTTTTGCGTTGTCTTGTTGTTGTTCTCTATTGCTTTTTTGTTGTTTTGTTGAGATGAACGATCTATTTTTTGATTTGTAAAAGGGATTAGAGCCCTTTCAAAAACCCTGCTTATCTAATAAAAAACAATATAATACTAAAGTAATAATATTAATATAAGATTTTAAATATAAATATATATAAAAAAATTCATATATAAAATAACACTAATAGTATAATATTATTATTATATTATAATAATTTAATATAATATTATATAAGGTTTAATATATTAGATTATATATAATATATTAATTGGTTGTATTAAATTATAATAATATATTATATAATTATATTTTTTCCATCAATTTTTTTGATTTGTTATTATTCAAAATAAAAATTTAGAAACTAAAATTTGTTTTGCAATCAAAATGTATGACATTAATTTATATTAAAGATATGAACATTTCAATATTTAAATTAAATTAATAGAATGGAAAGAATTTAATATTTGGTGGTTAGAAATTTAAATATTTTTATTTTATATTTGGTTTGAGTTAGGGTTAAGATTATGGTTTAGAGTGTATTGTTTGTGCTAGAGTTAGAGTTAAGGTTATGAGAATTAGGGTTAGATTAGGGTTACGATTTAGAGTTATGTTTAGAGTTATAATTATGGTTAAGATTAGAGATGGGATTAAGATTAGGATTTTTGGTTATAGTTAGGGATGTAGTTAGGGTTAGGGTTAAAATTATAGTTTATCGTTAGAGTTAGGAAAAGATTAGGATTATGATTATGGTTAATAATTCAGGGCTTAGAATTAGGTTTATAGTTGTGGATAGTGTTACGACCATGGTTAGGGTTGATAGGTCTAGGATTAGGATAATGGTTTAGAATTTATTATTAGGGTCAGGGTAAGGGTTAGAAATAGAAATAGAAATAGAGTTAGGGTGTGAGTTAGGGTTAGGGTTAGGTCATGCAAAGAACTAATTAACAATACTAAAACATTATAATCAACAAAACTTACTTTTATTGGCATTAATAAAACTTACATTTCTTTTGCAAATCTAAAAAACAATAATTACAATATTATAAAGACAAACACTAACCAATAATTCATTAATTATAACACATCATTTTATAATATTTATTATGAAAATACATATTAATTTAAAATATTTTTAAAAATAGAATAAAGATAAAAATTATATATATATATATTTTTAATATATAATTAATACAATATATACAAATATTTTAACATAAAAGATTTCACATCAAATTCTTCATAATCATTTTTACCAGTTAAATGAGCAAACCATCCTTAAAATTTCATATCAGAGTTAGGGGTGACCGGTCAAATTCCAGGCATGTGCCAGATACATATTTGATGGTAAATAATAATTATTTCAAACTCAAATATACGGCTAGTTTGCTGGATGCACAATACGGTGTGATATTCAGGGTCACATGGCCAATTTACACACAATTTACACACCTGCGAATTTCTGGAATGCTTGCCATCTGCTATATATTCTATCTTTTTATGAGTCAAGTTCATGTCCCAAATCTATCTCATTCTTACATTCCTGATTTCCGTAAGCGTTCAGTAATCATAATTTTAGATAGTTACTTGCAGCTTTGAATACGACTCTGATCTTTTAGCTTTACTGCTATAAGCTGTATAAAATTTTGTTCTTGCTGCTTAATTCAGCTGGAACGGAAACGAGAGATATGTCTGGTGTTGTTTATCCCTGTGCAGCTTGTAAGATTCAGCGAAAAAAATGTGGAGATAAATGCGTGCTTGCACCTTATTTTCCACCAAATGATCCTGACAAGTTTGTAGTAGTACACAAATTGTTCAGAACAAGCAAAATTGTCAATATCCTTCAGGTATTGATCAAATCCTCTTTGCTTTTTTCTTTTCAATCAAAATACTGCCTTGATCATTATTCATTTTCTCAGATTTAACAAATTAGAAGCATTTACTGCAACAAAATGAGAACTTGTTTAATCGAAGTAGAGATAGTATTGATCAAATCCTTTCTGTTTTTCCTATTCAATCAAAATACTGTCTTTATCATTATTCATTTTCTCAGATTTAACAAATTTGGAGCATTTACTGCAACAAAATGAGAACTTGTTCAATCGAAGTACAGATAAATGGCGGAAACCCTTGACAAATTAGGGTAAAATATAAGAAGCTTGATCGAATCCCTTGGTCCATTTTCTGTTGTTTTGATATTACAGAGCATTCCGCGTGAGAAGAGAGCAGATGCTGTAGCAAGCATGGCATATGAAGCAAATGTTAGAAGGAATGATCCAGTCTACGGTTGCGCTGGCACAGTCTGTCAACTGCAGAAGCAAATATCACACCTTCAATCACAACTGGCAGCCACCAAAGCAGAGCTTCATAATGCACAGGCTAATCTTTTGTCTCTAAAGACTGGATTTTGTAACGCCGGTGACGGAGGAAATATATCGGGCTTCACAGACAATATGGTACAGCATATGGATGACCTAAATTTTTGGCAAGATGATGAGAACCTGTTTGGATTATAAGTCAGTGAACCTGGTTTTTGTTACCTGAATCCATGCATATTTCGTCCTTGAAATGATGGGGAATACATTTATATTTGCACCAACAAGAGACATATTCTAGAAATAGAATCACAGTCTGCCAACATCGGTCCCACCCATGTCCCCTGATAGTCATTAATTTGTTTTTAGGTTTAAAAAAAATCCGATATGCAAGAAATGTGAGGTGTCAATGTGTTGTTTTTTTCTACAAGATACTGCTAAATTTTGATACTGAAGAGTGTTGTTGCAATACAAGGGATCCACAATAAAAATATATTGTTGCAGACAAAGTTCTGTTTTATTTTTATCTTCCTATAGCTGTTGTTTTTCTTCATCAGAAGTTTTGTTTCAATTTAAGAACGAAATGCATATAATCTAATATTTAATTTCAGTAAGTCTTGGAATGTATTATTTTTTTTAAGTAGTTTTGATTTTTGATTTATTTATTTGTTTCTTTATTAAATAATTCAGATGATTTGATTGATTTATGTAAACTCAATATATGATATTATAATAAATTAGTTAAAAAAATAATTGTAATCAATCAATGTTTTGTGCAAATTATGTAGAGCCATTTATTAGAGAGATTTAGGTGAAGACAAGTTTATTTCTAGCACACTCTATTAAGCTTGAGTTTGAATAATATCAATCAAATTCACCCTTTGTCACTCAAAATCTACTTTAGACAAGTCTCTTGTGAAAACATTTGTAAAAATTTTGATACAACATTAGAAGATTTGTTGTCACAATTTGTTTTTTCTCTCTTTCTTGTCCTTTCTTTAAATCATATCATATTCTTCTCATCCATACTACTTGCCATGTCATGGATGTAGTTGTATTTTCAACTTCTACTTTTGAAAGAGATAAATGAGTTGTTTCTTTGATGCATGTGACATTATTGTAGAACCAAATTGGAAGACATAAACAAAGATGCTCTTTCTATCATCAATACTTATTCCCAAGTCACTTTTAGTGTAACAAACTAAACCAAAGTAATTAGATGCAATATATAAAATACCATATATTTTGTGCTAAGTTAATATATCACATAATTATATTTTCATCTTACAAGTGAGTGCATTTTGGATCCATCACGAACCTTGAAATATAACTTATTAAACACATAATCTTAAAACTAGTAGCCATCAAATACATCAATCTACCAATCAATCTCTTATACAATGTTGAGTCCACATTGCTGCTAGATTGTTATCTTTGATCAAATTTTCACCTATGACAATAAGTGTTGATATAATTTTATAACATGTCATTCTTAATATCTTCAAGATATCATTTCCATACTTAGTTTAATAGATAAAAATCCCATAAATTTTTTGATTGACTTCAATTCTAAGAAAATATTTCATCATACCCATTGCCATCTTAAACTCCTTCATAGCTACTTAAACATATTAATTGACAATTTTTTGATAAAATTTAAGTCATAAACTTATAAATAGAGTATTTATATCCCACCTTCTTTATTTATCCTAATATCAGTAGCAAGTTTTCTATTGGGCTTAAAATTTCACAACTAATAGGATCTATATAGGAACACCAAGGTGTAAGTGGTTGATTGAGGTAATATAAAGTTGTTCCCAATTTATATGCTTTGTTTCAATGACTAGAAATATCATAATCAAGTGCCTAATGCACATTATTTTTCTTCCAAATCTCCATTTAAGAATGTTAATTTTGCACCCATTGATATATTTCCCATGCATTGTTGAGTTGTGATTGCCAAAATAGATCTTATAGCATTAAATATTTCTATAGGTGTAAATTATTCATTATAATAAATTCAAGCCATAATGACCCTAATCTAACAATGAAGTGCAAATGAAAATAGAAATCAAATAATAAACCTTTGAAAGCTCAATTCCTATTCCAAAGTTAATTCTCCTCCATCACTATTCTCCATTTTGCTTTGTTTTCTCTTAGATATGTAGTGTGCAAGATATATGATAAGCTCAATGTAGATGATTGATTGCAAGATCTCAAGATAGATGATAGCAAAAATTCAAAGATTTTGGTTAACCTTGGAATGAAGTCGATAGCTTGATTTTAGAGAAATTCAAATTAGATGGATGGTGAGGATCAAGAGGTGGAATGATATGATCAATCATGGAGATTGATTGAGAGAACAATAACTAATTGAAATAATTAATTATTGTGGCATGGGAAAATGACTTAAATGATGGATGGGGGTAGATAAATTAAATAATTACAATAATTATTTAATTTAGGAGGTGGTGGATGAATAATTAAATAATAATTTATTTAATTATAAAAGAAAGGAGGGAAAATGAAAATGAATAATTAAATAAATAACAATTTATTTAATTATAGATGAGAAAAGAGTAACTAGTGACACAATTAAATAAATTAACATTTATTTAACTACTCAAAAGAAGAATAAAGATAAAAGTGAATTAATTAAATAATATAAAATTATTCAATTAATAGAAGAAAGTGGTATTAGAGAATAAATAATTAATTAAAATTTATTTAATTGTGTGGAGAAGACACAAATTAGTGTAAAAATGTTGTTCACATTATTCAGATTAAAATATTCCAATTTATATTTCAAGAACTAAGTCATCTTATTATAACCATCAAGAAAATTCATACAATAACTACTGCCAACTTAGGGGATCAAAGTAGGTGACATAAATATGAATGCACAATCACAGGAGGAACTCTTTCTCTTCATGATTTACCAATGTGGGATTTTTCCCTATGTTGTTTTTAAAGAAAAAAAAATCATACACTTTGTGTGGGTTGTTATATCAAAGGTGCAAAAATTTCACTACATTCCTCTTATACAACAAATTTAAACCACTACAACTGAAATAACAAAATATCATATGCTACAACCATGATTGATCTTTTATAACTGTTATCATGGAAGTGTGCACCCTTGCTAAGCTAATAAAATCACTTAGCCACTTCATGAAACATGTGTTGTATGAGACATAACTAGTAATATTCTAGAGATTTTGATTTGAATTTATATTTATATAGTTTGGTGTTTTGGACATGGTTGATGTTGAGATTTTGGATATAGAGATATTATTATTTTGGATTATGGACATAAATATTTTATATGCATGCTTAGATATTTAATTTCTTATAAATGAAATAACATGTTCATTTAATAAAATAACTTGATTATGAAGTATTATGATTATATGTTTAATCTCCATAAAAATAATTATTTTTAATCATTATGATAGATTTTATAATTATTTGATGTTAGAAATTTTAATGTTTATATTTATTGTTTCAGTTATAATTTTCAAAATATACTAATTTTTCTAATGAGATGTTCCATGTAGGTAGTCTAGGTTCCTTAAAAATTGGAGACAAAATCCAAATGTTAAATGTTTATTATTGGTTTTAATTTTTGTCAAAGGGGTTTAATGTTTGAGTTTATTTTGATTTTCATGTTTATGAATGGAGGGAAATATGTTTTTATTGTTCATTATCTTTTATTTGGATATTTTATTAATGGAAATTGAAGGGTTGAGAATTATTTTAGTTTAAAGATAGAATTAGAATGGTTGGGGGGAAGAGGGAATGCGAGTGTTGTAGATTGTTTTCTTTCTTCATTTTCTATTTATTAATGTCTTCTTTTGGGGAGGAAGAAATGGAGGATCAAGATGGTTGGAATTGATTATAGGATGTCAAGTTGGTTGTAAAAGGAATCAAATACTTTATTCATATTATTTGGGTTGATCCTAACTTGGACAACCAAGGTATACTCTAAATTTTTATTGGAAATATTTGTGTTGTTATTAAATTCTTGATAGTTTGTGCTATTGTGTTGTTATATATGTTTTGTGTGGAGTCTTGTTTGGGTAATAATGCTTATGGGTGTAAATAAGGAGTTGATCTCACACGAGGGCTAAGAGCCTCCTTCATTTTTGGTTGATAAGGGTGTGGAGCCTCTCTTGGGGATCTATGATGAAACATGTTTAAAATGGTGATGTAATTTAGATTGTGTATGGAGAATGGAAGAATGGTTTGATATAGTGGTGTGGAGTGTGTTGGATGTTGGAAATTTGTGAATGGAGGGGTTGGTTGTGTGTTGAAGAATGGATTTGTATGTGGAAATTGAGTATAAATGTTTGTTCCTCAAGAATTCTAAGAATGGATTCTTTGTGTGTGAGTTTGTTTTATTTTTTTTTAATTTTAATCTATGTTGGGTATTTGGATTTTGTCTCTTGCTCTAGGGTGGACTTATCAATCCTATGGATGGGTGGGGAGCAGGATTGGGCTGCTCTATTAAGTGTTGCAGGTTTAGAGAGCAATTTGGATTTGTAGAAGAACATTGAATGTATGAAAAATTCTATTTATAATACTAACTTGAAATGATTGTTGATTCATTTAGAGTTGCATAGTGAAGAGAGTCTATGGTTGTAAGAAAAATATTTCCTTTACTGGTTGATTTCTAGATTCAAGTAAATTTGTACATTCCATTTTATGCATCAAATTCATAAAATTGGTTAAGAAGTGATGTGATGTTTTATGTGTTTACAAAAGATTGTAAATTCATGAGTTCAGTTGCAATATTAATAAACATTAGAACTAAATATTGTTTTCTTATAAGCTAGAATGTGAGCAGTTAACAAATACTTAGTTGAATTCATTTATAATCTATTGATATCTTAAGCATGTTCTTTTTTAACATTAATATTTCTATATTTTCTCATGTAAATTCAATTATTGGAATAGTGATGAAAAATATAACTTTTAAAATGGGTCTTTGTTCAACTGTTGCGAACAAGTTTTCAACATTATTCTTTTATATCCATATCATTAAGGAAATTATTAAATTTAAGTTGTTCATTTCTTCTTAATGTAGTTATTTAGTTTAAATTTAATAGCTTATTCTTGTTGAAAATATGAATGAACAATAATCCAATTGAATTTGTGCACACTTCAAAGGATCAACTAAGAAAGACACCATCCACATGAACAAGGAAGTGTTACAAAATAAGCAAGAATAAAATTTGATCAAATGATGATCTATGATGAATTGATCTACAATAATTACAATGTACAAGCACTTTTTTTATATAGGCAAGGTGAGAGGAGGTAGGAAACATGGATGCAAAAATGAAATGCCTAATGCATAATTTTAAATGCATAAGTGAAATATTAAATTCCTAGATAACTATAAGCTAATTAATGAGACATGACCCCATTATAAATAGTTTCTAGAAATGACACCAGGGAAACTTAACTCCTAAGTAAAATTATAATGATGTGAATAGGTCCTCACTAAGAACTAGTTAGAAAATAACCCCATTCGCACTAACACCCCCCATTAGTGCAACTTAGGGAGTGTAGTTATTATGCAAATGATGCAAATGCAATATGGGTCCCAGAAACAAGGCAATGTTAGGTACCCATGTACAACTAATCAATGCAACTAATCTCTCACAAATAGAGTAAAGGAGGAAAGCTAGTGGGAAGAAAAATCCTCTCAATTTAAAAAGAGATAAAATGTAAATCATGTGCAAATGATGGAAGTGATGAATGGAGGTATCAACATCAATACCCCCAAGAGCAACATTCATCACAAGAATATAATAAAATGACCCCTCTAATGAAGGTAAATAGAGAGACTATGTAGCCCCCCCATAACGTGTAATAACCTACAAAAATGGTAAGTGCCTCAAGACAAAAAATGATCCAATGTCGACAAACAACTTGTCTCCCTTTTGGAAGAAACAAAACCAAGTACAAATGTAGGAATGCTTCCTATTTTGGATAGGAATTGAAGGAAGAAAGCATGAATATGTATGATGATGATGTCTTTGAAAAATTCTCATGTGTCTCCTTTTCCACTAAAGATGAAGATGCCACAATCAAATTAGGTACATGCCCAATCAATGAAGAAGTTGACAAACCAAGACTATGCATAAAATTATGCTAAACAAGATCCAAAGACCATAATGGTTTGACAACAGTTGTTCAATGGTTTCCATCAAAGAGGAGAGTTAACCCCTCACATATTTCCTCTGAAGCTAAAATGTGAGACTCCAAAAGCAATGATGTAATGTATGTCAAATAGGAATCCCAATCAGGAAGACAATCAGATACCGGTTGTAATGAATCACTAGACATGCTCAATGTATCACCAACACAAGATGAATGGTCATGTTGAACAAGAATGAAATAAATGAATCTACACAATAAATCACTGAAGGTGAAGGGACATCAATTGTCTTTGACATGGAGAAGAAGTAGCATCTAAAGAACCCTTGACATACTCATCTAAAGATTCAAAGAAGTCTGACCCTTGCATAATATCATGATCATAGGATATCCTATTTGAAGAATGAAGAGGCACAAGACATTTTGAATCATTATCATCAAGGAATGGTGGAGTATCAAGATATCCATATAGCTCCCAAATATTAGTCCAAAGAGTATGAGGACAATCACAATGATCAATACCTTTCAAAATATCATCATCAACATGCATTGTAATAACCTCTAAGACATTATACCTTTTGCAACTCCAAGAAATTTTTTGGATACCTTTATCTAGAGTGGAACTAAACCATGCAAATGTGGCAACAACTAAAGTGATTGGAAATGGTTTATGATTCCATCTCTCCATTATTTATAGTCTCCCTTTATCAACATAATCACAAAATGATGAAATGAAAACCCCATAATGAACTATGATTAGTCTCCACAATTATAAAGACATTGAACTTCAAAAGTAATTAGAAGCTCCCAAATATGATGCACAATTGAAAATGAAGCCTCCCAATGCAAATAAACCTTCTCCAAATTGTAGCATGTCCAAGATATCAAGAAAACGCATGCCTCAAATTGCAAAAACTCAATAGAATGTACCTAGAGCTAAATCTAAAAAAAGTGAATGGACAGAATGATAAAAGTCCGAATCACCTTTGTAATGCAACTAGAATATTCAAAATCCAACAAACTGGTGAAAAGATATGATCTCGAGAGTCCAATAGGAAGCACTGAATTTAGTTGGCTATAATTCATATCTATAAAAGAATCTTGAAAAATAGTCTACACCACTACAAAGTACATGAAACTATCTTTTCATCGATATCTTTTTTGTGAAAATATATGCTCTATTGAAGAGATTTTCCCAATTGGGATTACAAGCTAACTAGGTACAAAGATAAAGCATCTAGAGCTAAAAATCATAAGCCCCTAGGTATGTGCAGGATCATCATGGAAAAAACATGCCCTTAAGTGGCAATAAAAAGACAAAAAATCAGAGTTAGACAACTTGACGTAAAAATTTGAATAAGTTATCTATATTATTTCAAAAAAATGTAAAAATAGAATATGTAGAAAATTGAATGTAGTTTCGAAACCACTAGACCTTTATTTAAAAAAAAAAATCTATTTGGTGAAAATTTGAAATTTCAATGTAGTAGTATTTAAATTTCAGGGTAAAAATAAGAAGTAGGTGTCTATTTGACCACCCTAACCACAATAAAATGATAATATTTTTTTATAAGATTTTAGATATAAGTAGAGGACTCATGTCCCAATGTGATGCATATTTTTTTATAATTTGTTTCCAAGTAAATAATTAATTATGATTTTTTTATTACAACTTTTAAAAATTATAAAAGCTCATCAGTCTAACCACCTTAAATTGGTCAAAAATTCGTGAAATTCATTTTTTTTGTTTTAATCCTATATTATGCAAAGCATAGAATGTGACGCATGTTTTGCATTCTAAAAATGTGATACTGTTTGAAAGTTATAGATGTTTTTCAATTAGCCTATCAATCGAGACTTTATTCATAATTCTAATAGAAAATCAATAATAATTAGTTATTAAATTCAAAGTAAAGCATAATTTATATTGGTGGAAAGCTAAGAATCTCCCCTAAAAACCCTTTTCATTTCATCAATTTTGGGTCAAAAAAGGTCGTCAGCCACATGGGTCATCATATGGCTTACATATCACCACTTTTTGGCCCATCATGATCCCGCACATACCCCCTTGGTCACTGATATGATAGGGGGTGGCCTAGTAGAAAATAAAGAGCCAGTAAGCTCCAGTAGTAGTGAGGCTAAGATTTAACGAAGCCAAGGTGGCACTGTTCCCAAGCGGAGCTCCCAGTCACCAGGGGAACTGCAATGCAGGCTAAGGGCCTTAGGTGACCAAAGGAAGTTTGGATGATGCTCGACAATGACTACCAAATAAACCTAGCTGGTATGATATGACAAGGTTGACAAGGTAGTAAATGTTTGACCGAAATAAATGCAATCGTAGGTGACAAGAATCTTACAGACCCTGCTAATCATTAAAACTCTACCAAAAAACTTTGACTACAAATTTTTGAAGAATAAAATATTCTTGCTAATTCTTTTTTAATATTTCCCTAGTAATATTGAACTTACAAAATTTTCAAACTTGCCCAAAATAAATACAATATTTTCCAAATATAATATAAAATGCCACTGATAGAATAGATTTATTTTCTAAAATATATTTGCAAATATTTATCTGCAAATTTTTTAATATTTCCAATCGATAATTTAAAAATCTAAAAATATGAATATTTATACAACCAAATAAAATTTAAAAACCACTAAAATATTATGCCACCACAAAGAAATATTTTTTGCTAACTATACAAAGCTTGATGAATAAATCAAACTTGAAATAATGATGATGCCGCTTTAGAATATTTTTGTAACGAGGGGGGAGTATTTTTTTCCTATGACTATACAGATCCATACAGTATGGATGCCCCTCCAAAATAGCTGCAAAAAACTTATGATGGCCTTCGTGTGAAAATGTCAAATTTTGACAATTGAATAGGCATTTCTAGGGTTTTTGGACCTCTTGATTACAATGGTGGGGTTAGATTTTCCCCAATGTGATTCAAAAATAAGATGCCTCCTAGATGAGAACAACTAGCCCTTGATGCAAATCCTTCAACCTATAATGAAAATCTCCTCAGCTCAACTTCCCAATATGAGATGGACTTTGCATGGCCTTAGCTCTGATACCATGTTGGAAATATGAATGAATAGTAACCCAATTGAAGCTATGCACACTTTGAAAGGATCAACCAAGAAAGACACCATCCACATGAACAAGGAAGTGTTATTGTTACCTATTTTCACCTTCTAGGTTAAAATGGCAATATCCTATATTTTAGAAGGCTTCCATGTGAAAATATTTATTGCAGGGAAAACGAGATATTAAATCTTTGCTTTTACGAAGTTTCAAGGCATATTTTAGAGAAAATATATTTTCAAATATTATCATATTTCAAATGATAATATTAAAAAATTCAATCATTCAAGTCAAAGGAGTAGTCATTTTATGAAAAAACATTGGAAAAGTATGTTAATTATTTTATCACGATTCTTTTCATGATATTCATGTGCAAATGGGCAAAAATATTTTTTTCATCTCTAATTTTTGAGTTTGGAGGGAGATTCCACATGAGTTTCCATATTAGCAAGATGTCTCCTTGATTTTTGGCCAAAAGAAAGGAATAAGGCTTGAGTTGTGAAGGTAAGTGAAGTATTGCAAAGGGAAAGAACTTGAATTTTAGGCAACATGACAGGTTTGCGACATCTCACACACTCATATTGGGACAATTATATCTCAAAATTAGAAAATAATTAAATGAAAAAACCCATTAAAATTTCATGAAAATCTAGTTTGTCGTTTGAGAGAAATCTTCACCAGTCTGAGGCCAAGTTCATATTTAAAACACATCGGTTTGTCTACAACAACAAAGAAAGGTCCCAAATTGGAAATTAAATTGTTTCTTTCTACCTAAAAGTTGATTTCAAGGAGTTTGCAGCAATCAGGGGCAGTAATCAGCTTCATTCAAGCTGAGTGATTGGTTCTCTTTCTTAAATCAATCAAGGATGGATTTAGAATTTGATTCTCTTTATAAAGGCCCATCTCTAGGCCTTAATAAAAAAAAGTTCTAGAGCTCTCTTTTCATGCTTACAACAAAAAAGATTGTTCTGGTAACTCATTTATGAGATTCACTGTAACAATCCTTTTGATTCAATAAAATAATGGCAACATTTCCTTCTCATTTTACCTTTGTCTCATTTTTCACATGAATTGGTAGATGTTTAGTTGTGATATAAGTTTATAGTACTTATTTTGTCCCTTTTCAAGCAATTTTTTGGCAAAGGATTCATGTTTAAGTGCAGGTCATATGTTGTGTGTTAATTACAACTAATTGTAGTTGTGAAAACTATTTTTCTTTTCATACAATAAGTTGAAACCAACACCTTCATATGAAATATTTATGTGCTTCATGGTTTAATTTGAGTTGAGAACAAGTCAATACTTTGTTGAGTCATATTGTGATTTGGTTGCAACAGTTAAACATAAAGATTTTGGTGCATCACCTCCTAAGAATTAGTTTTCAGTTTCAAGCAATCTCCATATTCCTTTTCCTTGGAATTTTTTGTAGGTTAAGTGATCCATCAAAGGGAAGAAACCCACTCTAGAGATTCATCCTCGTTATAAGCAACCCATGACTTGAGGATGTTTCCATGTTACACGAGATGGTTGAGTGCAACTCAACTAGAGTGCAATCCTAAGTGATAACAATTACAACATGAGCAAGAAGACAATTTTATCTTCTTGAGTATGGGCTCAGATGATGGAGATCAACCTACAAAGAGGGTTGGTTCCCTTTGGGACTTCCCAATGTAACTTATACTATTTTTGCATGCTAACAAAATGGGTAAAGTAAAACCTAATACTAAAAAAGGTGATGTACCAAATTGAATTTCAAGAACATATACTATTGTTTGGACACACAATATAATTAATAGTTTAAACCACAACATACACAACTCCAAATTTGATATGTATTTACAAAAGTGTTTCATAACTAGGTTGAATATGTCTAGGATGGTATTTAGAAGGAGCTAGAAATATTGTCACAACTTAAACTCTATCCTTGGCTAGTTAAAAACTATTCATGACCTACAAAATACATAATTTATACATAAAGGGAATAAAAATAAGATAGAAATCAAGGGGAAAAGACATCACCACAAGATTGTACATTAACCATCTTGAAGAAATCTGCACAATGAACAAAACAACTCTAAGAAGGTAAAAAGCCTATCTTTATTGATTAAAAAGGTGTCTATATACTATTGTACATGCTTGAAAAATAAGTTATAAAGTTTTACCAACTTTAGAGAACCTTCAAAATACTTGCAATACAATAGCTAAGAATGGCTAGAACTGACTAAAAATTTACCCTTAGGCCTCCTTTTAAGTCACTCAATAGCTTACTAGATATTAGGAACATCATTTGAGAGATGAAAGAGAAGTATTCACATAATTTTTGTTGGGTCAAACCTTCTTCAGCATACAAAATTGTCATCCATACTTTCTAGTCCCCTAAAATGCTCCAAAATGGTGTTTGGATGAAGAAAAATTCTTATGTTGACCCTATCTATCAACCAAAACTCCTTGAATCTAGCTCCTAGATGCTTGGAGATGCTCCAAACTAGGTCAAGATTCCATATATTCTTTCAATCTATTGCATAGATCATCAAACTACCCTTAGATTCTTTCCAACTGACCCTTACTACCTTGACTACCACTTGCATGATGATAATCATGCAAAAGAAGAGCCTCCCAAGTACAAATTTCTAAGATTCAAGAAAGGTAATCCTTCTAAGTCTTCAAATCAATCTCTTGAGTTTGAAATTACAAGTTTTGGGATTCCTCATCCTTTACAAGAGACTGTAATTAATAAAGATCAACCTATTATTCCTCAAGTTAAGCCTTCTCCATAACTTATAAACCCTCAAGAAACTCAACAAAACCTCTATAATTAGCTTTCTCTTCCTAGGACCATTTACCTTTACAAAAGTGGACCCATTGTCTATCAAGATAGTTGGTTTGGTGGACAAAAGGAGGAATTTTCTAAGGTAAGAGAAGAACAAATTGTAGCTAATGAAATTTTAGGTGGTATATAAAAGGGAATATCAAAATTATTATAAGAGATGGATGAGCATGGTCAATTGGCATATTAAGATAAAAAGAAAGAAAGGGGTGATGAAAATGAAGATTTGATGTTCTTATTTGATGAAATTCCTTGTTTTGATGATGAAGATGAAAGGAGTAAATAAATTTCAATATCATCAAAAGTTCCTCAATAGATAGAAGATAAAAATGAGCATGAAAATATGTTGGTCTATGAGGAGGAAACTGAGGATAGCCTTGTTTTGCAAAATAGAGAAGTTGAAACACACAAGGTTGCTATTCAAAATGAATGTGATATAAAATCAGAACCTTTGAAAATGAACTTGATGTTTTGATGATTCCTGAAGAGAGCTATTATCAAGTCACAATCAATCATCTTTGTAACATATATTTTGGTACCACCTAGGGTTCTCTAACACTTTTAGGGTGTTTTTCACCTAAAAAGAGAGAGGGATACCAAAATGATAATGCTTACATTTAAGACTAAGTAATAATGTGTGTGGAATGTGTCTAAATTCAATGGTCTAAATGTTGGAAATGAATGAAATCAAATACTAATGCAAAATCTAGAAAATGAGCTATGTTTGAAAAAACATTGAGATATGTAAACATGAAAAAAATGACCTAGAAATGTAAACTTTAATTAAAAAAAAGATGGAAATGAAATGTGTGCACCTAGGAGTGAGTTTTAGACTAGAAAAAAGATTGGAAATTCTATTGAATCTATAGTTTTGGCCTAATGGGACACTTTTGCCAAGCTGGGTGACTTAGTCCCAGATCTGGTAAACTACACCAAAGCCCGTTTCGGCCAAATAGGCATCCAAATCTACAAAACAACTCTAAATAGCATCTAAAATGGAACTAAGTTGCCACTAATGGTGACTTATTCCACTAAATGTCTTTTCTAAAAGTCTAAAAGTGGAAATGGAAGCCCTCGGCTACACTTTCGGCTCCTTCAGGTATCCAGTTCTAAAACTCTGGTTTTCGGCACTGTATGAGAATTTTTGTAGATATCTTGCCCTATCCAAAAAGGAGATGTTTTTAACAATATTTCAATCCATTCTTCAATTATTTTCCAAATATTCATGATACCTAAATCTGCAAACACACAAAGGGAGGAAGAAAAATGTTGAATGTTAGGACATGGGGGTTTGCCTTGGTCAAACCCCTTTTAGATGATTAAATCAAGTGAAGAAATAAGATAATGGAGCATGAAATATGAGACAATAGAATTAGTACCTTTCCATGAAGATAGATCTTGAGTTGCTATAAAAATGGATGAAGATTTTGATCTTGAATGCTTGCTTGATGACTTAGAATGATCAAACCCTAGCTTTCTTGAGAAGAATCATGAATAGAAGGAGATAGGAGAATGAAACTTAGGAGATCTAAAATGAGGAGAAAACCCTTTATTTATACATGATTTTCTATAATTTTCCAAAAATACCTAATCATAGGCTGACCTTAAGGTTTAGGATACAATATCTCACTAGAATATTAACATAAATATGATATATAAGCCAAATGGGACTAAGTCACCCAAGGTGGCGACTTGGTCCCACCATAGAAAATTTGCTAATTATCAGGAATTAAAGTGCAATTAATGATTCTTAATTGGATTTTCTTTAGAAACACATGTAAGTAGAACCTATAAGTGCATTAAGGGGCCATTTTATCATGAGAAAGGGTCAATTTTCCTAGGAAAGTGTGAGAGTTTGTTACAACTCTTTACAACTCTTTTAAATAGGACTTGGAAAGGGGTAAGAAGAGGTTGTTTAGGTGAATTATGATGGACAGGTCCTAGAAAAGTGGTAAAACATGTTACAACACTTCACAACACCTTTGCAAGACACCATGGAATTCTTACTGATTCATAAGGGTCCAGACCTAATTTAAATGTGTCAACCAAATTACAACATTAAATCCAAGAAAAAATAAGCCAAAAACACAAGAAAAGGACCAAATGAGCATGAAATTTAGGATAATTTTTTCTTTGTTACATTTATCCCCCACTTTAGTGAGAGGATGAACTTGCTTCAAACTCACACTAAAGCAACCATTCAAGAGAAGGATCCAATTGTACCCATGTAGATGGAAAATAATGACAAATATCAAAGAGGTAGCGTAAGCCCCCAAGATCAAGATCCTAGGTCAAACCAACATAAGTGCAAAAGGACACACACAAGGTTGAATGAATTGCTATAAAATGAGATGCATGATCATGTTGACAAGAAAAAAAGGAAGAATAAGAATGAAAGTATAAAGGTGGATCAAGATTCGACCGTTTGTCCAACAAGTTGTGGATAATATTTAGGTTTTTTGTCCAAAGAAATGCATACTAACCCTGAGGCGACAAAACTTATGGTTGTCCACTCGGTGAGAAGTCCAAAGAAGTGGTTTAGTGAGAAAGTCATGCTAGTGTGTCAGCTTCCCAACGTATAGTGAGAAATTCATGCCAGTGTGTCGACTTCCCATTATACTAACCATACTGAAGTTACCCTACTTGATAAATTTTATAGGGCACCACAATGCTTTTGTAAATTCTTTTAAATATTATGTAAAGATTTTGTTCAAGGGGATTTTTCTTAGTTCATGCAAGGTATCAACTTAGGAAACATCATGCGTAATGTATCCAAGAGAGGAAAATTGCAAATGGTATCATCTTGTTTAAGAGAGGAAAAATGAAATGTCTATCTTGAGCAACATTGTACCTAATATTTCCAAAAGAGCCCGAATCGCAAGAAAAAGAAAATCGCACAATGAAATATGAATGTCGATGTATGCCCCCACTTTAAAGTGGTTGATAACACCATTATTGTGATCAATTGCTTTAAAGTAGCCAAGGATAAGTGCTAAGAAGACATGAGAGCCAACTTGGAAAGCCCTATGCCAAGTCATATGTTTCTGAATTAAGCTACATCATGAAAAGGTAGTATGTCACATGTGAGTCAACTTAAGACATGCCATCCACACCCCAAGCTTGATCTTATATGCTAATGAAAGATTGATGACTAGTCAAAAGAGACAACGAAAAGCAACATACGAGGACAAGGATATCAAACCCCTTGCCCCCACTTAGTGTAGGACAAAGGTGAGCCAAGAATGGATGATGGTATGTTGCTCCTCACAATGGATGTAAAACATGCAATAGTGAGTGTGCTATGATCCTACAAATATTACATGGAAAGGAGCAGCAACTAATGTTATTTATGTGGATAAGTAAACAAAGTTTTGAAAAAGTTGGCCTTGATGGTATACACTTTGTCATATATGTGAGCAATGTCATGGTAACTTGGTTGGTGCAAAACATTGTGCTTAGGTGGGTAAAGGATGAATTCGAGTGTGTTGTGGGCTTGTTTCTTGTGTGATGGTGGATAAAGAATTAGAGGACTCTTAGGATGTCCCATAGGGTATGTATGAGGTTCATTGATTGAGGAGGATCGAATGGAAACTTGTGTATTCATAACCTCGGTGGTCTTAGTTTGATGTATGTCCAAGAAAGGGAAATCTAGTATCATCTTTGTACCGTCACCCAAGGAAGACACATTATTATGTCGTGGAAGGAGTTTGACAATGTTTTTTTCATGCACCATGATAAATTTATCATAATTATCAATGGTTTGATGTTCTTGTTTAAATTGATAGTGGGGATATTAGGATAAAGGTCTAGTTGTTTGTCTAAATTCTCTTTCTCTTGCACCATAGTATCGAACCTAGGAGGAGAGCTTGTAATATGTTCATCACATGCCATGGTTAGAATTGGTGAATTATTTTCATCACCAATAGGGGAGACATCAAGAGAAGGAAAATTATGATTGTCATGGTTATCAAGGATTGGACGTTTTTGTTCAAAGAGGTGTACCCAAATGGTAAGGGCATCAGGAAAGGGAGGAATAAAATTCCTGTGAGTCTTAATAAGGATAGCTTCTAAAACTAAACTATATTCTTCACATCGAGGGGGGATAGTAGGAGAAGGACTATTGTCATGGCCATGGTTATAGAGTCTAGGTAAGGTGATTTTTAGGAAGGTGTCTATGATTTCATTTTCTTGTGCTAAAATATCTTCCCAAAGGGGATGAGGAGAAGAACAAGAAAGACCATTGTGATTCTCAATGATTTATCTTATTTCAGAAATATACCTTCGTCACTAAAAGGAGAGGTATCAGGAGAAGAACAATTATGATCATCATGATTATCTATGCGTGCAACATCTTCTAACACATCATCCTCACAAATAGGAGAGATAGGAGGTGGTGTAAGTTTAAGACAATTATCAATGTTTTCATTCTTTAGACTCTCATAACTAGGGAGTGCATTGAATGAATGACTAGCATGTTTATTGATTAAATTTTTCTTTGAAATTTTGGAAAGGATTGAAAGGAACATTTTTGAATAATGCAATATTAAAACATAGAATGAAATGCAAATTTTAGGTTTCAAACAAGGTAATTTGCTGATTACACAATGCAATGATCTGAAAATGAAATGTTGTGAATGCAAAATTGAATTTAAGAAATGCATTTTAAATGAGCTAATTTAGGCTAGATCTAATGAAATGCATGTTATAGAAAATCAATCAACTAATATAGATGGGTAGAGACAAAAAACAAAAGCTTAAAATAGGTTTTTCACTTTGTAAAAGGTTGTTTTAGGGGCATAAAGGGACTAAGTCGTCCAAGGTGGTGAAGTAGTCCTACTGGGGATTTTTTAGAGAATTTTTAGATTTTTTTCATGGAATTTGATTTTTTCTATGTTATAAGATATATACCTAAGGTGAAAATATATAATTTCAAAAAAATTGTAATGATTTGGGATGCAAAAATGCAACCTATATGCACTTTTACTAATGTAAAATTAAAAAACCCTAGAATGCAACTTGACTAATGCAACATTCAATGCAATTTTCATGTAATGCAAACCTAGGATGAGAAAGAAATCCAAATTAAACAAGAGGGTGTTAAGGCAGGTTCACCAAAATGTAACATAGATTTTGGTACCACCTAGGATTAGGTTTTTTCACCTAAAAGGAGAGAGGGATAGCAAAATGGAAATGTTTACATTCAATACTAAGTACTATGTGTGTGGGATTTGTCTAAATGCAATGGTCTAAATTTTGGAAATAAATGAATGAAATCAAATACTAATGCAAAATATAGAAAATGAACTATGTTTGAAAACACATTGAGATATGTAAACATGTACAAAATGACCTAGAAATGTAAACTTCAATAAAATAGAAAGCTAGAAATGAAAGGTGTGCACCTGGGAGTGAGTTATAGAGTAGAAATGATATTGAATCTAGAATTTTGGCCTACTAGGACACTTCTACCAAGTTAGGCGACTTAGTCCCAAATCTAGAAAACTACAACAAAGCCTGTTTCGGCCAAATGGGTATCCAAATCCACATAAAACTCTAAAAAAATGTGCAATGGGACTAATTCGCCACTAATGGTGACTTAGTCCACTTTGTCTTTTCTAAAATTCTGAAAGTGGAAATGGAAGCCCTTAGTTTGTATTTTCTACTCCTCTAGGTATCTAGTTCTGAAGCTTTGGTTTTTGGCACTATAAGAGAATTTTTGTAGACATCTTGCCCTAGTCAACAAGGATATTTATTCAACAAAATTTTAATCTATTCTTCAATGATTTCCAAACCTTCAAGATACCTAAATCTACAAACACATAAAGGGAGGAAGATAAATGTTGAATGTTAGGGCATGGGGGTTTGCCTTGTTCAAACCCCTTTTAGATAATTAAATTAATCAAGTGAAGAAACAAGATAATGAAGCATAAAATATGAGAAAATAGAATTAGTACCTTTTCATGAGGATAGATCTTGAGTTGCTGCAACAATGGATGAAGATTCTGATCTTGATTGCTTGGTTGAGAAGAATGATGAATAGAAAAAGGAGATAAGAGAATGAGACTTAGAAAATCTAAAATGAGGGGAAAACGCTTTATTTATACACGATTTTCCCTAATTTTCTAAAATTACCTCATCACAGGCTGACCTTAGGTTTTAGGTGACAATATCCTGCCATAATATTAACATAAATTTTATTTATATGCCAAATGGGACTAAATCGACTAAGGTGGCAACTTGGTCCCACCAATGGAAATTTGCTAATTTTTGAGAATTAAAGTGTAATTAATGATGCTTAATGGGATTTTCTTCTGAAACACACATAAGTAGGACCTATAAGTGCATTAAGGGGCCATTTATCATGAGGAAGGGTCAATTTTCCTAGGAAAGTGTGAGAGTTTGTTACAACTCTTTACAACACTCTGAAATAGGACTTGGAAAGGGGTAAGAAGAGGTTGTTTAGGTGAATTATGATGGTAAGGTTTTAGAAAAGTTGGAAAATGTGTTACACCACTTCACAAAAACTTTGCAAGACACCATAGAATTCTTATTGATTTGCAAGGGCTCAAGACCAAATGTGAATGTGTTGACCATATTACAACATTAAATCCAAGCAAAACTAGGCCAAAAACCACAAGAAAAGGCCCAAATGAGCGTGAAAAAGGATAATTTTTTCTACATTACAATCTCATACAGAAAATCAAAGAAGAGGTTGAAGAAGACCAATTTTGGAGTGATTTAGAGGCATTTTTTTCAAACTTAGATATCAGTTCATCATCTCTTGAAGAGGGAAATCATAAGTAGCAAGAACATAGTTCAAAAATATCTATTTTTTTATCAATTCAGTCACAAGAAGTGATCTTTTCAAGTCAACAAGATGATGGGACAAAAAATAATAAGAAAGAAACCAACAATGAGAGATTAAAGTTTGTTTGATCACAAGGATGTCCCATTAGACATATAGCTAGGATGTCCAAGAAAATAAAGTGTCACAAGACATGCTTGCATGCAAGCATGAAGTTGTAGATCAAGAAGGATGCATTCAACTTACCTTAGCACTTTAAAACGATATCATATTTGGTCAACATCAAGAGGTAAGTATTGAACACCCATAATACTGAGAGGGGGGTGAATCAATATTCTATTAAATAATTCAGATATAAACCATCCAAGCATTAAATCACATCTAACTAAAATTTTAAGTAAAGATATGAAAGATATCATTACACCATATAATACATAACCACAAATATTTTTACATGGAAAACCCAAAATGGGAAAATCCACGGTGAGGATTAGCTCGCAATATATTATAACCGGTTATAAGATATTGCAAGGTCACATTGCTAGGACATACTACCCTTGAAAGCATCACAACTTGAAATAATTACAAAATGGAGTGTGGCTCACTACCAAAAATTGAACTGATGGAATAAACCTTTTGTATGTTGAATTCAGTTCCAATTAAGCTCAAGAATACATAATCCTGCACTCGTTTGCATTCTTACAACATACATTACAATTCTGCCTTGATACAAAACTCATACATATAAGCTTGCATAATACTATCACACATCACCTCTTACATATGTCGCATCAAAATTGTCACCCTTTAACACCAAAATGGTTTCATATATATATATATATATATAAATGTTGTTGCATCCTTACATATCAATTAGGTCAGGCTAATTATATTTGCACATAATTCAAAATTAGATTGGTAGCTCAAAACTTGAAACAAAGTTCCTTTCCCACTTAAACCAAAAATGTGAAAGGTATAATTTAAGTCAAAACGGACCTAAAAGGAATCTCTTTGACATTCACTCAAAATATTAAACTTTATACCATTTATGCATGTCATCTAGAAGAAGACATGGTGGAATACACAATACTGAACTTTTGTCATTTGTATCTTTTAGCCCATTCAACCAAAATCGCTAAATAATTATTCATAGATGAATTTAATATTCTGGAATAACATACTGAAACCAAATAGGTAGATATTCTAATATAAGTAATTCTGAACTAAATTACCAAATCAGAGTAATACAAACACTATTTACCGAATTAGACAAAATTGTCACCAAACAATGTTGCCATCAATGATAACATACCGAAGGATTTCTTCTTCATTCTTCCAACAATCTCCCCCTTTGTCATTGATGGCAACATGTGCCAAAAATGGATCTACAAAGACTATGTTCAAATTTTTAAACCCAAACTGTGTGAGTTCCCCCTTTCAAATATACATCACAACTTCTTCAAAATTCCAAAATCTCTCCCCCTTAGGGCTCCAAAACTTCTCAAAATTTGTTCTACACAAAAATTATCCTCCTTTGACATGAAGGAAAAAGGGTGTGCCAAATATAAATTTGCAAAATAAATTGAAATAACAAAAGAGAAGAGAAGTAAATATATTTTAACCAAAACTAGGGGCACCTTCTAATTCCTTGAAAATGGCTTCCCAAGTAGGTTTTCCATCATCCCATATCCCCTTCACTCTAACAAGTTCTTTGAGAAATGATTCCATATCTACTAAGCTCTCTTCACCTTCTTCCAGAGTGGATGGATTAAGAATTATCTTGTCAAGTTTCTCTACACCCACCAAGGCACTTGAAACTGGAATATGTTTAGACTTCACCAGATCTCCAAGTTGTTCAAATCACCTTATTGCATCCTCTTTTTTCCTTTGTAAGGTGAAAAAATGTTCTATAGGTCTGAAATTGAAGTCCAAGAGGCATAGTCTTTGTCAACTGCAATATTGTAGGCTCCAAAGGTATTGGCAAGTTGTGACTCTATTAAGTCAATTAAGTCTTTAATACCTCGAGTGGTATTCGACCACCACATGCAATACATAAATAGTATTTGATCTTCCTCTTCACATTCCTTTAACTCTGTTAAACATTTCAATACCGCACTATGTGTTGTTGTACATTTATTCTCCAGTACTTGTAACCTTTTCTCCAAAAACCTTAACTCAACCTTTTTTTCAATCTACTCCTTCAAGCTAGAAGTGTAATCTTTGAGTGAATCAACCAATAATTTTAAATTATCTATATGAGCTAAGGATTCATCAATTGTAGCACCAAGAGTCATATCCTACAAAGCCTTGATGGCATCATTTATTAGTTCAATCCCATTCTGACAAGTTTCAATAATTTCCTTTTTACTATAGTCATTAAAATTACTACAAAGCGCTATATTTTGAACCTGTGAGATCTTACTCATATCCACATAGCCTGGATGTGATGGGAGCTTAATCAAATAAGGTGGAATCATAGGTTGAATCCTTATTTTTCTTGAAAAGAGACCCTTAAGAGTACTTTTGAAATATTCTTCAGATGGTTTTGATGGCTCAACGGTCTTTGAAGATTCTTCTTCATTTCTTCCAACCTTTGTTTCTTCCTTATTTTCTTCTTTCTTTTCCTCTTCTTTCAGTTCAAAGGGATTTTCTAATGGTTTGTCTTTATTTTCTTTCTTCTTCTTGTCCTCATCATCCTTTCTATCACAACTCTTTTCATCTTTTCCTTCTTCTCCACCATTTTATCTTCTTCACCATTATTTTTGGTATTCTCATGGTGTTCTTGTAGATTGTCACCAGTATCATTGTTATACTAATCTTTAGTATGTTCTCTAGTTGTATCCTTTATGTATTTCTATTAGAATCAAACATGTTGTGATACCATGTTAGAATTGGCTATGGATGCCAAGATCTATGGACCAAATGGAAAGCACAAAGAAGAGAGAAAATAATGTGACAAGAATAAACTGTATTCAATGTCAATGATATGATAATTCTTGTACTTGTTCGATTTTACAATGAGAGACGCCTTTTTTATATAGCCAAGGTGAGTACATAAGAGTGCATAAGATTATGACAAGTGTCATAATCTTATGACAGGAGACAACAATGAAAAGCTATCACTCCACCTAAAGTGGAAAGTGATAATTTTATAGCCACCACAAATAGTGGACCACCCACAAAAGGTGGAAACCTAATCACATGATATGTCCATGAAATGTGGAGGTGATAAAATAATAAGAAGATAAGTCCACCAAAGGTGGAAATTCTCCAAAAACTCCTATGTTGTCACTAAGTAAACTTAACTAAGGTGTAATTATGACCTAGGATAAGGTACAAAAAATTTAATTACACCAACACCCCCCCTTAAGAGCAACTTAGGGAGAATGTACACAAAGGAAAATAATGCAAGATGGGTCCTGACAACTAGGCCATGTTAGGTACCCATGTACAAATGCAATGCAATCTCTCACAAATAGAGAAAGGGAGAAACCCCAGTGGGACAAAACTCCTCCCCAAAAGAGAGATGAAATACAAAATAGAAATTATCTCAATGAAGCATGAGAAATCCAAAAACCTATGTGAGGAAAAAGACCCCCCTAATAAGAGAGAAGTAGAAGAGAGACAAAGTAGCCCCCCCTTAATGAGATAACCTGTTGCAAGAGAAGAACTGGATGTACACTTTGGAGTAACACTAGAATCCTCAATCTGACAAGCAAGGAAAGATACTTTTGTTTGCTACTAAAACCATATGCGAGTCACTGATTGACTCAAGGTGGAATCATGATAAAGAAACAACAAACCCAATGCCAAGGAACACTAGAAAACTCACAAAATAGAACAATCCTGGAATCCATGAAGTGACAGTAGATGAATAAATGATGGCCCCCATAAGAGGGAATGATATGATGAAATAATCTAGAAGCTATGTGTATCTTGATTCCGATGCCAAACTGTGACTAAAACTGATCCATAGGAGCAAGTACCATGAAGATTTTGGAACATTAACCATAAAATGAATGTCCCTCAAATTGAGATGTTACCCAATGTGAATCTGATGTGATTCAGGATCATTAACCATAGGCTCTCAATTTGAGATGTGAACCGATGTGAACCAAAAATGTGTCAAACTATGAGCAAGATGTGGCCAAGAGAAACAATAGAATCCAGACACAACTCATGCAAGTTGTCATCAATATGAAGATGAGATCAAAGTGCAACTACACTCTAATCAGATTATTATGCAAAAAACCACTTAATGGAACTTTATGTAAGTTCATTTATTACAATACCCCATGATTGTAAAAGGAGAACATGCAAAACATGCATAAATTAAAGACAAAATGCAAACCTATTGCATGAAAATAAAAAAGAGTCTATGCACAAACCAATATTCACAATTTCTTCCATGATGAAAAATAACCTCAAATTTTTGTAGATGATCAAATCTGAAAAAATGGCCTACACCACTATGAAGTGCTCAAAACTAGCTTTTCATTGATATCTCGTTTGCAAAAAATGGACACTGTGGCCAAAAGTTATGAATTTTTCAAAAACTGAATTTAGCTTGCAGGAAACGGGTTTTCTAACAAAAAAGTTTATTTCTAATTTGATTTCTAGAAAATCTACTTAGTGTTTGTAGAAAAAAATAAAAGCCCAGAAACATTTTGATGAAAACAAAACCCAAAAATCATTTTCTGATCCAACAAGTAGAAGATGAGAAAATATTTTTTTTGACCTTCAGCCAAGAGAAAAATGACACACACTGCTTTTTAGAAAGTTTTTTTCTCCAGATCTATGCAAGATATGCAAAATCTAAAAGATTCTCAGTTTAGATTTCAACGCTGGCTACAAAACGCAGAAATTGTTTTTCCTACAAATGAGTGAAAACTAGATTTTTCAAGCAAAAATGATGACGACTCCAATAAAAAACTGCTTGCAACAAACCCTTGCTTGCCAAAAGGTCAAATTGAGTGAACCAAAAGCCAAATATGATTTTTTAGAGCCTCCTGGATGTAATGATGAGCTCAAATTTGCACCAACAAGCTCCAATATGAACCTGCAATAAAAAAACCAAAAATGGATCCTCTCCAAATCTGGTACCTCTCTTCAACAAAGACTCTCCAATGACACCCAACCCACTTTGATATCATGTTAGAATCAAACATGCTTTGATACCATGTTAGAATTGGCTATAGAGGTCAAGATCTATGGACCAAATGGAAAGCACAAAGAAGAGAGAAAATAATGTGACAAGAATAAACTATATTCAATGTCGATGATATGATAATGCTTATACTTGTTTGATTTTACAATGAGATACCCCTTGGTTATATAGCCAAGGTGAGTACATAGGATTACATAATATTATGACAAGTGTAGTAATCTTATGGCATGAGACAACAATGAAAAGCTATCACTCCACCTAAAGTGGAAAGTGATAATGTGATAACCACCACAAATAGTGGATCACCCATAAAAGGTGGAAACTAATCACATGATATGTCCATGAAAGGTGGAGGTGATAAAATAATAAGAAGTTAATTCCACAAAAGGCGAAAAATCTCCAAAAACTCCTATGTGGTCCCTAAGTAAACTTAACTAAGGTGTAATTATGACCTAGGATAAGGTACAAAACATTTAATTACACAGAAACTTTCAAAAGAGAAAATGTCTTCAGAGAAGAATGTATATCATCAAACTTATCTAAATGTGATGTCTCTTTAATAAAATGATCCTTTACTTCTTTGTAAATAGGTAAACTGGTAGTAGGGGGAATCGCCTCTTCTATGTCAATACCCTTGTCTTTAGCAGGCTCCTATACCTGATCTATATGAGATGATGAAATGAAACTCATCCCAATTTTCTATGCCATGTCTTTTACTATGGAAAAAGTCTCTAGCTTCAACCTTTTGTGTTGCCTTTTTCTTTTGTCATGAGAATGGTGACTCTTTGTTTAACCCAAAACTTCTTAGAATATTCTATTAATCTACTATCCTTAGACAAGGAGGATTTGTATGCATTCAAGGCATCAGAATTAATCTTGTCATTAGTATTTATAGCTTCATGCCTTCTTTGTACTAGATCTTACCATACATTGTCAGTCAACTTCTTTCTTATATCTTCCATACTCAACAAAAAAATTCATGTATTGAATAAAATAATTTATAATTATTTCTTTATCATCTTCATTAGCCTCATCAAATAATTTAGTTGTAGCTAGAAGATCATTAGATTCTATTATATTATTTACTAAAGGCTCCAAATTCAAAGGTGAGTGGTCTCTTATCAGAGGAGATTTGGGCTTTTCTTCCTTAGAATCTGACGTTACTTCTTCACCCTTCTTCTCATGCACATGACTTGTGAAAGCATTCTTTTCTTCCTCTATCTCCTCTTCATGAGATGAGTCCACAATATTTTATATTCTAGCTGCTTGTGAGACACCTTCATTGCTAGTGGAGACATTAATTCTATTTATTTTCAAATGAACTTCTTTCAAGAAAAGATCAATCTCCTCTTGCACAAAATCACTCATGTTCCTTTTTTCCTTGCATTTTGTTTTATTCATTTTCTAGAGGTGGAAGAGTGTGCAATAGGGGGTAAATTTTTCCTTTTAGAAGCTTGGGTGTTGGGTTCGGTGGAAGCAATTGCATTAACTACTACTAGAGCATTGTGTTCTACCTTCTTTTCTTTTACTAGTGTAACTGCACCAGGTGTTGATGGAAATGCAGAGGTATTAGTGGAAGGTGATCTTGATTTTCTAGGTCCGGAGGGCACTTCAACTGCTTTGGACCTCTTCTCTACTACAACCTCCCTTAACCTATAAACAAAATCCTTAGTAAGAGTATGCAATTAAAAATATTCCTCAAAACTTTTATCTACCCTTTTAGCTCTTTGAGGTGTTGAAGTTTCCAAAAATACATTATTTTATTTCTCTTCATATGTACCATGTTGGGGCTGAGTGGGATCCTTGGGGCTTTTCAGCAATATTTCAATGAGACCCTCAACCATTTTCTCATCAATCACATATCTTAGAGGCTCTATCCATAGAGTCTTAGGTTCAAATGCCTCTATAATGCACTCATTAGTAGATACCAGGATAGTTATATCATTTGCATATTTAGCTACTATACTTTTTGGAATTCTATTTATATCATGCATGTTATTCTAAAAATATGCAAAAAATGTAGTTAGAGTGTCACCCTATGCCTCTAAATATCCAATGTTACTTAAGTAATAAAATATGTGATGTGCTACCAGTTTGCTAGTATCCCATAGCATGTTTTTATTCCCAAGTATCTCTCCCTAAAAGTAAAATATCAAAAAAACTATCAATGTTCCAAACTCGAATGAATATTTCTTTATCTTGGTCTGGCTTAAGTTATCCATTAGTTGTTTTCAAAGAAACTCACATAAATCATAGTCTTTTCCATTCACCACCATGTCATGTGCAACATAAATTGTGATTGCAGACAATGAATTTCCTTTTTTGGTGAAGTAAATCTTGTGATCTATCATGATTTATACATACCTCACTGCATGGTTGGTAATAGGTTTGGTAGTCAATACTCTCCCATCATATGTGGCACTAATTAAATTTATAATCACATCATTTTTCATAGACTTTAACACCAATATAGGTCCAGTGTCACAAAGAATAGTCATAGCTTTGATCACATCTTTAGAAATTAGTCCAGGCACATTTTTTCACACAAAAGCATCATGCACACTACTTAGGGCTATCCTTTCAAACTTTACATCCATTTCATTGCAAAAGTTAGGAAACCAGTTCCACACATCTAGCTTCTTCTGAACAAGGATTTCATACTTAGGATTCACTAAGAAATTATCTCTAGTTAACCATTGATTCTTGAGTACTTGATGACCAAATTCTTCTAGCTTCCCATGAATGTAGGTTTTAGTGTTCTAGATAGGCAAGACATGATTTGGAATTTGTGAAAATTCATCGATAGGGTCAATATAAAAAACCTTCCATGGAACCTTTTGAATTTTAGTGTAGGTCTCTTTGAAGTCTCAACCATAGTTGGTGTAGCCATATCTCTCTCGATTCTTTTATAGATGATAATACAAATTACTTTTGATGCAAACCCACAAAGTATAGATAGTTGTAAATACCTTTTTCACGCTTCGATGAAAAATAGGGTTTGATGCCAGATGCTTTAAATCACCTTTGGCACTCCTTCAACTGGCTCTTCTCTCTCCAAATATGTAAAAGCGATTTAACTCAACTTAGAATTTTACTTTATACTTAACCAATTCACCTAATTTCACATTTATTGCATTTAATCTTCAAAAAGTTGATAAGTTCCTTATGAGTATCTTGTAAACCCTAAAATAACTCTATAAGTCTTCAAATTTGCATGTTTTCTACCAGAATATTTTTCAACATCTTCATATTATCATCTTACATCACATGTCTTCGTGCCACTTCTTGACACCTCATATATCAGGGGTTTGTTAGTTTTCTCTATAATTGTTCCCCCTAAACTCATTAAATTGGATTTAATTTTTAGAAGAATTATTTGCATGAGATGGAGGTACAAATGTGCTAGATTCATCCTTGTTCTCAGCTTCTTCCTTCTTCTATATCTTCTCCATTTTCTTCTTTACTACAATAGTATCAACTTTATTCATAGGTTTATTCCTTTGTTTCAGATTATATTTCCTTCCATTTTTTCTTCTATAGAATCTTGAAAGATGTCTTGGTTTGTTACAAGTGTAGCACATACCATTTTTTTGATCAAATAGATTTGATTTCATCCTTGATCTGCACTAGGTAGCCTTATGACCAAATTCATTACACATGTAGCAATAACCTTGAAAAGATTAAATCATTCTACCAGTATTGAATCTATTCAACATCATCTGACTTTTGCACTTAGTAGCCTTATGTCCAAATATATTGCATGCAAAGCATTATCCAAAAAAGAATCCAACATTTTGATTCATTCTACTTCTACATTTTGTTGCTCTATAACCAAATTTATTACATGAAAAATAAATATTGTTGAAAGATGAGTACCTTTGAGCATTAGGTTGTTTGATAGGAGTCCTTCGAGTATTTCTTGTTTGATTCTTGGTCTATTTACCATTTCCTTGAGTCTTCCTCTGATTGTCAACCAACTTTTTAGGGGATTTATTTTCTTTTGAACTATATCCTTATTCAAGACCCAAGCCAGTTTTATCCTTAAATAGTTTTTGTCCTGCAATGAGTTCATCCAACCTTGTATAACTTGTTTTGAATTTTTCCTCATGATTTCTTGCTTTCTCCAGATCTGATCTTGAGGTTACCACTTCTTTTTCAAGCTTGATGCATTCTTTAGACTTGCTTTGAATTTCAATTTTTTGATAGTCCTCAATTATCTTATTTTCTCCCACTTGCACTTTTATTCTGGTGATGTCCTCATTTGCTTTCTTCAACTAATCACTGAATTCTCTATGCCTTTCATTGAACTTCTTGATTTGTTCTCATAGTTTCTTGATGCACTCATTTTCTTCTTTCAGGTTCTCCTTCATAATTTTGTTCTCATTTTCAACTCTATCAAGATCTTCAAGAGAAACATTAAGTTTTTCTTTGTCAATTGTGTAGTCATCTCTAATGTATTCAATTGTAGATATTTCTTCTAGATGAATAGGACACTTTCTATCAGCCATGTGTTCAAACTCTAAGATCTTCCTCAAGTTGTTAGGCTTTTCTAAAGGAACCAAGCTTTGATACAAAGTGTTGAACACCCAAAATACTAAGAGGGGGTGAATCGGTATTCTATTAAGAAATTCAGTTGTAAACCATCCAAAAATTAAATCACATCAAACTGCAATTTTAATTAAAGATATGAAAGAGATCATATCACCACATAGCACATAAGCACCAAGATTTTTATGTGGAAAACCCAAAATGGGGAAAACAATGGTGAGGATTAGCTCACAATATATTATAACCGGCTATAATATATTACAAGGGCACACTATCCTTGAAAGGCTCACAACCTAAAATAATTAAAAAATGGAGTGTGGATCACTGCTAAAAATTGAACTAATGGAATACACCTTTCATGTCTTGAATTCAATTCCAATTAAGCTCAAGAATACATAATCTTGCACAAGTTTGTAGTCTTACAACATATACTACAAGTTTTCCTTGATACAAAACTCATACATATAAGCTCTCATAATACTATCACACATTGCCTCTTATCATGTGCTGCATCAAAATTGTCACCCTTCAACACCAAAATGTTATATATATATATATATGGGCGGGTGCATGGAAATGGGTAGCCATTTCATGGGCACATTCAATTTTTTTTTTGAAAAGTCATAATGCAAGTGTGTTATAACACACTCGCATTATGGCTTGTTGTGCCGAGCCTAAGGCTCGACAACAACAAGCCAATAACATGAGCGCATTATAATGCACTCACGTTATTGCTTGTTAAAAGAAAAGAAAAGAAAAAAAGAGAAATGTTGTCATTCTTATTTTGACTATTTTTTTCTTCTAACCGTAGCCAAAAACCCCCATATTTCGTGCTCACTTTCTAGGAGGAGCCATTCAACAAAATTCTTCACCAAAAATTGTTATTTCTTTGCAATGATGGTGCCACACAAGGAGGAGGTGTGAGAGGTAAGTATTTTGTGTTTTTTGTTTTTATTTTGTTAGTTTTAGGTTGAATTTGATATATATTTGTATAAATTTTTAGGAGATGCAAATCAACCTACAAACCGTCAATATCATCAATAGGAAGACCAACCAAATCCTCAAGATCAAAATAAACCACAACATCAACATCCTCCACCAATCACTCAACCCCCTCTTGGCACTCAACAAAATTTAATGAGTGAAATTGAGAACAACAAAAAGAAAATTGAGGATTTGATCAGTAGGTTGAGTGATCCAAATGGTTCAACCTAGAAAGAATGACCCTACCAAATTCATTGAAAGATATGTTAAATAATGTAGGTTCAATTAGCAAACAAATAACTGAATGGCAAGATAGGAGGCAAGGGGCTAGGGATTATTATGCAAATAAACTATCATACAAAGATGTAAAGGATTTAAAAATTACAAAAGACAATTTGTGCTCATTATTCACCGAACCACGTACAAATCAAAATATTACCCTCAATGCAAAGAGGTTTCCTATCTATTAGTGCCACCACCAACAAATTAAGGACCATTTTTACGATAGGTGTTACATGGTCTTCGATTACCCACTGTGCAACAATTGCGAGGTCCCACAATATTTCCTTAGGAAACTATACAGTGAGTTCATATTGAACAAAATCCCAAATTATTTTGATATGAGGGATTTCGAGGGGAGAGGTGGGGGGTTAGCTCAGGATAGACCCAATGCACAACTGGATCCTATGCAGAAAGGTAGATGAGCTCTCGCTAGGCCACCTCATGATCACGTCGTTATGCCTTTTGCAATGAAGGAAAGTGTTGATGTAGAGATATTGAAAGCGATCAACACTTTGACCCAGAGTGTGATCCATCATACTAGCCCTATTCTACAATGCCATCCAGGGGAGTCTTCGAGTGGTGGCCTTCAAACACATGTGTGTCAATCTTGTGGGGTGACTTGTTCATATGACCCCACCGACACTCAGGAGGCTCCTACGTAGGATTCATCTGTAGCTATGGAGATGGAGAGGGCAACTGAAATTTTGCATGAGGCATATGGCATTGATAGTTAGGTAAAATTTATCATGTTGATTGAATTTAATTTATTAAATTTTGATTTTAAAATTCAAGATTAACTAAAAGTATTTCATGATTTTACTAAAATTGTAGGGTCACAGTGTTGAGACTAGATACACTGGCCCCCCACCTACTTATTTCTGCAGTACACCTATTGCTAGGGTATGTAACTAGTAAATAATTATAAATTTATTACATGTTAATACCATTTTTTTACAAGTGGTAATTTAATATGCAATTTTGGATGTTGAACAGACTAATATTGGAGGTTTCGATGGAACACTTCCCAATGGAAGTGGATTTACTCAAACCTGCATGGATGTAATATAATACAGATTTTAACTAATGAACTGTACTTAATAGATTTGTGTAGTTTATATGCACATCGTTGATTACGTTAAATAATTTTTTGTTTTATTTTCAGATGTTGCAAGCCGAAACACCTCTGAATGTGATGAGGGCAATGGAGATTGGTGTGTCATCTACTATACAATCCTTGATGGCTCTGACAGGGGAGGTATGAGGCAAATTAATAAATATACATTTACATTTGTCAAGTTATAGATGTTGGTGAAAAATCAAACCATTATTTATTCACGTAGTTTAATTTCTATTTGTATGGTCTATATAGCGCTTGATCATGCCCGAGCATGGGCGTGAGAATATATCCTTCGTGGAGAGAGATCATGAGATGGTGGTAAGTGATTATTTTGTCAAATATATCATTTTTTATAATGTGATTTATATATATTCATGTCTTTACTTCTTATTGTAATAGTTAAAACTTCACCATGAACTAAACACTAGGAGGAGCAGTAGGAGCACTCCTCGAGTGCAGTAAAAATGAGTGATAGACCTATCGCCATCCAATCAAAAAGAAAAGGGAAAAAATTGATTTCCAAAGCATGGAGAGAAATGAATTTTGGTTCTAGAGCCCTTTGTTGTATGCCTACATGGAAGTTTTATACATATTTTGTATTGGACATATTTGACATTATATGCCTATATGGCTATTTTGTACATATATTTCATACTTATATCGACATATATTGATGTATGCCTACATGGCTATTTGGTTAATACAAATATCTTTTATCGATGGTGTCCATATTTGCATTCTAAAATGATGGTTCAATAAATATGAGTTACATGTATACTTTGTGACTTGTGTGTGTTCAAATGTATACTATGTGGCTTACGTGTTTTCATGCGTATACCTTGTATTCGTGCATATACTTTGTATTAATTTGTGTATACTATGTATTCGTGTGTATACTTCTTGATCAGACTTACATTTTTTTGAGTACTCATGCTTCCCTTATTGACATGTACATGCTTGACTTATTCACGTGTATAATTATTAATTGGTTAGCCCTAACATTGATCATTGTCCTCCTTCATGGTTTGTCTTGAATATTAATTGATTGATGCTAAACAACTTTATCTAAGAAAAAAAAATAAAAATCAATTGGTACTCAATGAAATGATTCATAAAAATATTCCAATATGTTCTTGATGCATCACCATTGAAAGATTTATATGTCAACTTTTTGCAATATCATTTCTTGTTAACGAAATGGACTCAGGAGAAAGCAAGTCATAATTTATAATACAAATAATAAATGGACTCAACATTGTCCTAGAGCCCCGAAAAGGTCTATTTAACAAAGAAACATGCTCTCAATCACTTTTCAAATAAAAAAGAACCATTGGTGATGCAGAGTGGCTCAACGAAGTTGTGATTTGACACAACTTCTCTCAAATATGCCCACTAAGACTCCAACATTCACTTGAATCAATAAGGTAACTCAACTACCCAACCATGGAATCTCTCAAACCAAACATGACCAAAACTTGGAGCAGACTTGGAAACCTCCCAACATGACCAAACCAACTCAACACAACTCACCTTATGCTTGGGAACCACCTCTGACCTATTGCTTCCAAACTAGACCTCATATTCCTTGCAGCCTAACTAGCTAGGACATTCAACATAAGAATCACTCAAAAGGAATTAACTAGACTAAGGACATTGGTTCTAGGCATCTTATACCAATTCCCACAAGTCTTCAAAGGCCCATGTCTTGACAACAAAATACAAAGCCATGACAAGCCAAAACAAAATGCTACAAGGTAGGCCTAATTAGGCTACTCCACACAAGGAATCAAGTACCTTGGCTCACCCCAACACCCCTCAGCCACAAACAGGTTCTTACAACATTTTCCAGCACAAATAAAATGATCCCAAGAACCCTTGTCACAAAACATTTATCAAAACAATAAAAAATTAGATTTTACACAAAATCAAGCCTGTCACATTGAGATGTCAGGCCTAGAATTCCAAAGATATCTCTTCCACCTTCAAGTCAGTCTCTGAAACCAACATGGAATAAAAATATACATGGTACTCTAACTGATCCACACCTTCAACTAACCAAAAACCAACTTTCAAAATAAGTAAGTGTTGCATTTCAAATTTGTGCTTTAAGCAACTTACAAATTTGCAACTTTAGACTCGTCCAATGTAATGACTACAAATAATGACCTCTAAACCCACACAAATAGCTTAGAAATATCCTTATTACATCAACAAAACTCCATTCTTTCACACTCATATACAAATTCACAAATTTTCCTTCAAAGGCTAAAAAGACAACTTCTAGTGCAATATTGAAATTTTCACATTTTTTATCACTAGACCTAAAATTCACCCTGAAACATACCTAATGGTCTTAATTGACCTTATTCAAGACAAAGCATGCTCAAAATACCCACAACAACCTATTGACATACCTATTCACCATCAGATAATCACTAAAACCATTGAGCTAGACCTTCTTCATCAAATGGAGGAACAAGGTGCTATGCACCAATGATCATATGCCTTTTGTGTGGAATACTCAAACTTCTCAACCGTAATTTGTATGTTTATCTTTTCCATTGTTTTGCATGCCATCATAAGGGATCAAGTTGGTTGAATGCAACTCATATCAAATTTGCGTATTTGGGTGCGAAAGAGGACCATTCCTAACGTAAAACTACCTATCGGGACACATTGGAGCAGTTAATTTGGTCACACGAATTGCAAAACGAAAGTTGCACCACTTTGCAAATTTACACTACTTCTATTTAACACTTTTTCCATCAAGTGAAAATTTGACGTCACGAGAAAACTACTCCGAGATAGCCAAAACCGAGAGAGGTTTGTAGAGGAGCCCAACACGATCTTGTAGGATCAGACGATAAGTTTCTAAGCATCATAGTATCTGAGTATTAGCATGTTGATGTTTTCAGCCATTTAGCACTTTGGACTCTTAAGGGATCGATCCGATTGAACGTAGCTCGGAGCGATTTTGTGTGTTTGGGTGCAAAAGAGGACCATGCCTAGAGTAAAAATACCTATTTGAACATGTTCGAACAGTCCACTTGATCATACGAGTTGGAGAACGAAATTTGCACCACTTTGCAACTTTGCATTGCTTGCATTTGATGATTTTTTCATCAAGTGAAAATCAGCTGCCACGGGAAAACCACTTTGAGATAGCCAAAATCGAGAGAGGTTTTTGTAGAGGGACCCAACATGATCCTATAGGATAAGACGAGAAGTTTCTAAGCATCACGATATCTAAATAATAGCATGTTGAAGTTTGCAGCCAATTTGCACTTTGGACCCTTAAGGGATTGATCCGATTGAATATACCTCAGAGCAATTTCACATGTTTGGTGTGAAAGAGGACCATTCCTAGCATAAACATACCTATTTGAATGCATTGGAATAGTCTTCTTGGTCACACGAGTTGCAGAGATAAAGTTGCACCACTTTGCAACTTTGTGCAACTTGAATTTGACATGTTTTCCATCAAGTGAAAATCCACTGCCATGGGAAAACCACTCTAAGATAGCCAAAAATGAGAGAGGTTTTTGTAGAGGCCCAATGCAATCCTTTAGGATTAGAAGAGAATTTTTTAAGAATCATGGTATCCAAGTAATAGCATGTTGAATTTTGTAGTTATTTAGTACTTTGGACCCTTCAAGGATCGATTCGGTTGAACATAACTCAGAGCAATTCTGCATGTTTGTGTGTGAAAGATGACCATTATTAGCATAAAAATAACTATTTAGATGCATTGGAACAATCCTCTTGGTTACATGAATTGCAGAACGAAAGGTGTACCACTTTGCAACTTTGCACTGCTTGCATTTGACACTTTTTTTATCAAATCAAAATCCGCTGCCACGGGAAAATTACTCTGAGATAAACAAAACCGAGAGAGGTTTTTGTAGAAGTGTCCAATGTGATCCTATAGGATTAGACAAGAAGTTTCTAAGAATCATGGTATCTGAGTAATAGTATGCTGAAGTTTGCAGCCATTTAGCACTTTGGACCCTTAAGGGATTAATCTGGTTTAATGTACCTCAGAGCAATTTCGCGTGTTTGGGTATGAAAGAGGACCATCCCTAGTGTAAAATTATGTATTCGGATGTGTTGGAATATTTTTCTTGGTCACATGAATTGCAGAGCGAAATTTGCACCACTTTTCAACTTTGCACTGCTTGCATTTGACACTTTTCCATCAAGTGAAAATCTACCTTCACAAGAAAACTACTCTGAGATAGCCAAAATCGAGAGAGGTTTTTGTAGAGGGTCCCAACACAATCTTGTAGATTTAGAAAATAATTTTCTAAGTGTCACAGTATTCAAGTATTAGCATGCTGATGTTTTTAGCCATTTAGCACTTTGGACTCTTAAGGGATCGATCCAATTGAACGTAGCTCAAAGTGATTATGTGTGTTTGGGTGTAAAAGAGGACCATGCCTAGAGTAAAAATACCTATTTGGATGTGTTGGAATAGTCCGATTGGTCACACAAAGTGTAAAACAAAATTTTCACCACTTTGCAACTTTGCACTGCTTGCATTTGATGCTTTTTCCATCAAGTGAAAATCCACTGCCATGGGAAAACCACTATGAGATAGCCAAAACCGAGAGAGGTTTTTATAGAGAGGCCCAACATGATCTTGTAGGATCAGACGATAAGTTTCTAAGTGAAAGGAAATAATATTTATGAGGGTTTTTTTGCTGCCCCTATAGATTTTGATGGAAAAGGACATGAAAAATAAGGTTTTACCCTAGGGTTTGATAAAATATTGCATGTAGAGGTTGGTTGATTATCTTTTGAGTTTTTGCAGGTAATTTTAAGAAGGTATGAGGTGGTGGCATGCTCTTCTAAGGTGTGGAACCATTCCTTTCAATAAAGCCTTATTATACTAGCATAAAATAAGGGTTTTGGTTTGGCATGGTGGATTGAGTTTGTCTTGAGAAAAATTGCAGATCTGAGAGTTTAGATACATGATAATTGCTACCCCAACAAGTTAAGGGGGTTGTTGAATGTTTAAAGGTATGTTCCTTTGTAAATTAGTCCTAGTTAGCTTAATGAGGATAGCGAAGAAGGTCATTTTTGATGCTCATGTTCCAAGACAACCACTATTTGTTTTGAAGTATGTGTTGTAACTCAATAATATCTATCTAGATCAGTCATTTTTTGTGAATTCATTTGAGAATTTTTCCTAAAAACACCACTTGGAGCCACACTTTTCACTTGAAATTTCATCATAAAAACCTTTAGCAGCAACTCCACCTTTGTTTCTTCAATTCCCTTGCACAAATAAACACACACACTTAAAACATCCTAATACTAACTTACTCCTCTAATCTAAACTATCAAATTTGGTGGAGTAGTCATTATTGGTTTACAGAGTGAGTTTAGAAAAATCATTTCAAACTAATGATAAACTAAATGGACACCCTCTTAAATAGATTCAAATGAAAGATAATTCACTATTCTACCTTAAAAAATAAGATTCAAGGCCTTAAACTACTGTACAGGCCGTACAAGTTAATGAACAACTAGAAAAACTCATAAAATCACTAAAATAGGGACTTTATTGATTGTAAATATTCAAGAATACAAAAAATATATGTTTTTCTTGACCTTACATTCTTTATATCACTTCTCTAATCACCTAGTGACCTCTTTGAGACTTTTAATACATTACATATGACCTTTACATGACCTTTTTCATATTGTTTACATTTCAAAATTCAAATTTGTAGCAAATTTGCCTATTGAAGGCATTTACAGAACAAGGTGCTACTGCACCTGTAGACATCCAAATTTGATCACTTCCATATGATCAAAATCGTCTATTATATTCATCTATTCCATTAACGGTGATTAAATAATTTATTTAATCATTATTTCATTTTCTACCTAAGGTTCCTAAAGTATCTAATTAAATAAATTAAATACTTTACCTTACACCCTATTCTTCTCTAAATTAAATAAATATGACAAATTATTTAATTTAGCCTTTTAACCCATTTGAATTAAAATCAATTTTTAATTCCTCTTTTCTCTCTCCTTGTCACATTCTCCATAACCCTCTTCTAATCCAGATTAAATTAATTAATCTGTGATTAGGATGTGCACCACTTAATCTTGATTAAGTGTCACATCCTCCATAATCTCCCACTTGCCTCTAATCTCCCATTAATTACCTTAACCATGTGTTTGCACAACCTTAATCTGAATCATTAGCCACATTTGGCTTACCTTTTCTGGTCAACCTTCCCACTTACCATTTTTGATATGGACTCCCTTCCCCATGTGAATTTTTAATTCACATTTATTCAACCAAGGTTCCTCTCTTCCCCATGTGAATTTTTAATTCACTTTTATCTTTCCAAGGTCTTTCCCATCCCCATGCAAGATTCTAGAAGCCTTGCCTTGTCACTTCACATGTGCCAAGGGCTTCTAGAACCTTGGACTTGTCACATCTCCCACATGTGACAAATCTCCAACTTTTTGGAGATCTCCTTTTATCCAATGAATCTTCCATTAAATGTAAATTTTTAATTTACATTTATTCTTCCCACACATTTCCCCTTTTCCCATGGAGATTTTTGAGGAATTCTAAAATTCCTCAAAAGTCTCTTTCATCCTCATTTGGGGACAAGAAGTTCCTTTTTGAGGAAATCTTCTCATTCCCCAAGGTACCTCAAAGGTACTTGTCCTTCATCCACCTCATGTACTTCCCTTCCACCTCTTGTCCTTCTCTTCCACCTCATTTCCACATCACTCCACCTTAGGACATCTCACCCTCCACATGTCAAGATGTGAGGGCTTGTGAGTCCTCAACTCACCATAGCCCTTCATCTTGATCTTTGTTGGATCAATCCCAACCGTTGAATTCTCTAGAGAATTCAATTTGGCCTATAAATACCCCTTTAATTCCTTCATTTTGAGGGATCAAGTCTTTTGCAAATAAACTCTTGCAAAATTGCCATTCAATCTCTCATCCATTTTAGCATCCTTATTGCATCAATTCATCTTGCATCCACTTCATTTTCATTTCCATCCAAGGAGCACACAAGACTTCAACATCAAGGGCCAACCAAGGAAGCAACAACATGAAGGTATAACAGCAATTTACTTGTTCATCTTACTTTCATATTGTTCATTTGCTTAGGCTAATCATTGAGGTGCCCTATTATCTTGTTGTTTCTCTTTATTACACTATTAGTTTTATCTAAAATCTCACATTTAGGAAGCAACACTTTATGAGGATCACAGCACCAAACATGAACTCCAAAATTATAGTATTTGAGTAAATCTCATTACAATTAAATCTCATTAAAATGCCTTAGGTACTTCATTCTCATATATCTTTTACAATGTCACTCATACATTCGAGATTCTCTTTAAATGTCTACATCATAGGTGCTCATTATGAGACATATATCAATTGAGTAACTTGAGATTCCCCCGCTAAGCTTCACACGCTCTTTTATAAAGGCTTGAAAATAGAATTGAGATTTTTCAAGATCATAAAAATAAGGATGTTGCATTGCTTTTTTGGCTGAGATTCTCTTTGATGGATCATAAATTAGCATTTTCTGTAATGAGAGATCAACCAATTTTTAGTAGTTTACTTTAAAATACGCAAAGTAAAAGAGAAAAAAAAAAGAGCATCCAAAATGGAAATGAAATAAAAATAGATGGAAGGAAATTACAAATAGGAATGCATGTATCACAACTTAGTCACTCTTGGTCATACATCTTAACTGCGAATTCCAACATACCTATTGCACACAACACCTCTCATGAATAGACTAAGTTGAAATTTCAGATGCTCTTATAATGTCTACATCATAGTTGCTCATGATAAGGTTAACTTCAAATGAATAACTTGAAACTCCCTCACCAATATTTTCACACACTTTTCTAATGGCTTGAAATCATGATTGAGATTTGTCAAGATCATCAAAATAAGGATGTTGCATTGCTTTTCTAGCTAACATTCTCTTGGATGACTCATATATCTGCATTTTTTGCAAGGGGACACCAATCACTGTTTAGTAGGTTACTTACAAATAGGCAAAGTAAAATAAAATGATAGCATTGGCATCAAACAAATTAATGTGCATACAAGTATAAATTAATAAAAACCAATGTGCATATACTTATAATTTAATCCAATGAACCATTTGAATTTTCTCTACTCTTTATTGTGTCAAGTATTGCCTCATGGTCAGACTCACAGACCTTCCACAAGGTCTTGTTCACAGGTATACCCCCATATTTGGTCAAATGAACATTGGATGCCATGACAAGGTTTGAGTAATGAAGAATCTTATGATGCATGTCAAAGTCCTGAAATAGCCAATGTTTAACACTCGAATGTGGATACCTTCTAAGCCACATTCCAGTAACCACAACTGAGCATGTAGGGTATTTGATGTTTTCTCCATCTACAATTCTAGGGCCTCCAATTTATTTTTTTCCTCAACACAATGACACAAGTAATAGTCTATTCCCTCTTCATTGTCTTCATCTGCAATAACTGCATGAACATGTCATGGATTGATATGTGCAAAAAATCTCTTGAAATTAATCAACATTATGAATACCATACAAAGTAAGATAACGATATGGAATTTCAACAACTAAGCAAGTAGATATATCACCTGGTTGAACTAGATCTGATACGTGGTCAAAGTTGACCAATGATTCAATTTGTGTCATTTTCAATGTCATCAGAGGGTGATATGTGTGAAGTGGGCTAAGATAACTTGTCAACCATTTGTCAACCCACTCCCCTGACTCACAATCATTACATGCTTGAATTGTACATGAAGAACAAAAGCATGTGATATTTCGTGTATTGATACTCCATGAACTTTCATTTGAGCTAAGGAAAGAGTGTGCCTCACTTGATCCTTTTAGTGTACAAAAGTCCTCATATGGTGCAATGTTAGTATCATCCATCAACCAAAAAATCTATGAACTAAAGATGTACCTTCATTACCTGGACCCATCAAAGCATTACACCACTCGATAATTCATTTTACATTTGTCAACATTGCACTGTCTTTATAATTTAACTCTTCTCATGCTAATACTCTTTTCATGCATGCTCCTGCACCATCATGCTTCCCCTTTCCAAGTTCGACCTCACAAAATTTGCACATATGTTGAACACCTGTAATGACATGCATCCTACACAACCAATATAACATGCATGAGTTCTTGAACTATGTTGCATAGTTATCTGACCATATTATATGTCGGTTGTATGCTATGCCCCTCTAATCCAAGCCACTGTAGAAAATCTTGAAGCAACCTTGCATGAACTCTAGAGAATGTGTGTGATCATCACTAATGTAAAATTGGTACTCCCTAAATACCTTCCTTTGGTCATCTATACTATTAGATGCATGAATGAATGCTATGTGAACAAATATCGAAACATGTGTGGAGTTGTAATATTGTGACCGCACCTCACACTATGGTTGTAGAGTGTAGTTCTTTGCAAATTCAACCACTAATACTATGATTCCAACTGGAAAGGTGTCCTTGTATAGCTTGAATTGTGTGTCCAACCATTAGACTCTATGGGTATGCATTGCATACTTAGACAATATATTCTCATGAAACATGGACATAAACTGGTACACTTGAATCTTCTCAATAACCAAATCACACCTTTTTGCTTGAGACCCATCTTTTGTAGCATATCCCACTGTTTTATACTTCCTAAACTCTACTAGTTTTTGTCCCACCTCATCTATGCTTTCCATATGTTGACATATTGGCATAAGTTGGAAGCCACCACAATGCTCGCATGAACCATCCAAGCATGATGTCCTGTAGAATATCTGTCCATCCTCTATTTCACATAATTTTTTTGATAAGGACTCTCTTGAAGATTTTGGTGGGGCTTCTATGCCACGTTCCTGCAAAACATCATTAGTATTCAAATTTAAATATATAGAGCAATAAACATCATAATGGTTAGAGAATTCAATATGTAGTCTACAACAACAAGTAGTGAATGTGTGATTTATCTTGACATAAAAAGGTTTAAGCATTTCAAAAAATCTTTGAGAAATACTAATTTTCAAATTTACAAAAAAATTGGGTTTGATTCATATCCAAAAAATTCTTTGGATGTGGCTCATGATTCCGACTACCGATTCTCCTTCTTACCACATCCCTTTGATTCGGAGATGGCCTTGTGTTATTCTTCCAATAATCTTCAATTAGTGTTCTCAAGGATTTGAAAAATTCTTTATCTTTTTGTGACAATCTCCCCGAGAATTCTCATAATTCATTTGAATTAGTGCCCTCAATCCTTTGTCACCTCTAAATGGCTCTTGATAAAAAATTTCTACTAATTCATGTTTGTTCACTCATCTTTCTAGTGAGACGAGCTCTCTTTGTTTGACAACTTACCAAATTTGATGTAATGACATGTCGAGTGACATTACTATCCTTTGAGCATGAGGCCTTACCCACACTCTCATAATCATCCATTAGATTCTTCACAATAGTGTCTTCACTCGATGCATTCGATGTTCTCAACCCAAGAGTCTTCATTATGTTCCTATACTTGACACCCCGAATCATTTCAACAAATAGTTGACATCTTGTAGTCTCATTTAGCCTTTCAAAGAATTGTTCCCAAATATTATCAGCATATCTTCTACAAGTATGTGTTGAACTCTTACCTTCGATGTGCTAAAAAATATCATCATCAATATTAATCAAACACTTTGGCTTTGTACGCAAAATTCTAGGTGGTGTTCTCCTAGGTACATACATTTACACATTAGGAATTTCATCAATATTTAATTGAGGTTGCCTAGATTGCGTACCTTCGATCGAGGGTGGAGAAGAATACATACCTTGAGGTTCATGTGGGGATGATGGCATACCTTCTTCATCAAATTCGAGTGATGATGTACTCTCAACTTGAGATGTGTTGGATGGAATCCAACAATATTCACTTGCGGTAGATGGTGTCCCTCCATATTCACTTGGAGTAGATGGTGTCCCTCCATATTCACTTGTGGTAGATGGTGTCCCTCCATATTCACTTGTGGTAGATGATGTCCCTCCATATTTTCCTATGCTTAATGGTGTCCCTTCATATTCACTTTTCGTAGAGGGTGTGTCTCCAACTACGATATCTGAATTTGTCTTACGACGATGCTTTCACATTCATGCCTTTTGTGCTTCCAATGCCTATTCTCTTTTCGACGATTGAGGTTCCTCTTCAATTGGCTTATTTTCGTCAATCATTTCCAATTTCTTATTTTCACAATATGTCGCCACCCAAACTATCTCCTTTTTTTTGAAGGTTTCATTCTCTTCATCTGTTAGTTTCCTCTTTGTCTTTTTCTTTGGCATGGTGGATAATTTTATTTGTACCATGGTAATGAGATGAATATTAGTTCCTAAAAAATGTATCCATTCAAGTTAATTGAAAAATATATGTCATTCAAGGCTTCATTTAAAGAATACTTACAATCATCCTGTATAAGAGTTAACCTAGCATAGACTAGCATAGACAAAGGTGACATGATTTTTTTCAATATAGAATGCCTTAAAGAAAAGTGGTAATGTGGCATGCCATGATTTCAATAGAGGCTCAAAATGGAAGCATGTACAAGCATACAAAATGTCAACTTATATCATATATATGTATACAAATTATGGAAGCATACATGGTGTGGGAGCACCATTGAATGAAAATTGTCAATTCAAGAAGTTGTTGTCTAGGCTTTAGGAAAAAATCGATGCAAAGAATGATTTATAAGATTTGAAGGAAGATCATCAATAAATAGGTGAGGGAATGTTGTTTTTGTCTAGGGGAAGTCTAAAAGGGTGTTGGGCATGAAGCCCTAGAGTGACATTTTGAGTTTTCCATGAGATTTCAAGTGGTTTTGATATGCTAAAGTGTGTTTTGCATTGGGGCAGCATGTTTTCTTGTTTAATTTCATTTTTCAAGACCATTTTAGACCCGTTTTAAGTATTCATAAGATTGTGTGAGGGTTGGATGAGTTTTTTGCAATAAACCACTAGTTTCTTGGGTAAAAAGGAGGGTTTTTGGTGCATGTGAAGATAGGTAAAAGAAATTTTCTTGGTTTTTTTAGTATAAGATAATTATATATGTTAAATAAGGTCTAGGAGACCACTCTTAATATGTATTTATTTATTTTGAGTCATTCTAGGTGTTTAGGGGGGAGATTTGGCTTGACATTTGCAAAAAATTGCATTTTTGGCAAAGTTGTTAAGAGATAAGTTAGTTAAGAAGTTACAAAAATAGTTAGATACATTGGGGGAGTTGATTTTGAAGGGAAACAAGATAAATATCATGTAAATTCTTGAATGGAGGCAACTCTTCAATATTTGAATAAAATAAAATAAAGGAATTCTCTGATTTTTGTGATTTTCCTGTGTACGAACCTGTATAGGTGTGTGATGCCTTGAAATTTTGGGAGATAATTGATGCATGACTTTATCTTAACTTGAATAAGGTTTGGTGTCTTAATACCATTTTAGAAGAGATTTTTAGTTGTTTCTCCAAGTCTGCCTTGTTTTGACAATGTAAGGGTTTGAGGCTATAATGTATTGATTTTCACCAATCCACCCACTGTGATCGATCTGTAACTTGGTGGATTGGTGTGTAACATAATAATGTATATGTCAAATGTGTTTGGGAGTCTGGAAGAGCATGGGTTTGGTCAGTGGAATGATGCACTAGGCTAGCCAGAGCACATTTCTATGTGAAAGTGAAAAACCATGATGGTGATTCTGAAAACTAATGAGTGTAATGACAATTTGAGTGTTTGATAAGTTTTTGCATATGTATTGGAAGGTGTTTGGACCCTTGGGAGGAATGGGAGAGGCTTGGAGTTTTGAAATCCTTGAAAACCCTTGTTTTTGCTTTTGTTTTAGAGGGTTTCTTGGGATAGTAGGGTAATGACCTTATGTGGGCAAAGTAATCATGAAATTGGTGGTTTGGTATCATGAACATTGATTTTTCTTGGTGTTTGAGTGGAAACCTCACCTTTAAACGATACTTAATTTAAAAATTTGGGGTAATTGGGAAGCCTTTTTCTAGGTAGGTGTTAGAATTAAACATGCTCTGATACCATGTTAGAATTGGATATGGATGCCAAGATCTATGGACCAAATGGAAAGCACAAAAAAGAGAGAAAATAATGTGACAAGAATAAACTGTATTCAATGTCAATGATATGATATTGTTGTTACAAATGTAATAGAGACCCCTAGGTTATATAGCCAAGGTGAGAACATAGGAGTGCATAATATTATGACAAGTGTCATAATCTTATGACATGAGACAACAATGAAAATATATCACTCCACCTAAAGTGGAAAGTGATAATGTGATAACCACCACAAATAGTGGATCACCCACAAAAGGTGGAAAGCTAATCACATGATATGTCCATGAAAGGTGGAAAATCTCCAACAACTCCTATGTGGTCCCTAAGTAAACTTAACTAAGGTGTAATTATGACCTGAGACAAGGTACAACACATTTTTAATTACACCAACACCCCCCATTTAGTTCAACTTAGGGAGAATGGACACAAATGCAAACAATGCAAGATGGGTTCCAAAAACTAGGCCATGTTAGGTACCCATGTACAAATGTGATGCAATCTCTCACAAATGGATAAAATGAGAAAACCCAGTGGGACAAAACTCCTCCCCAAAAGAGAGATGAAATACAAAAATGAAATTCTCTCAATGATGCATGAGAAGGTAAAAACCCCATGTGAAGAAAAAGACCCCCCATAAGAGAGAAGTAGAAGAGAGACAAGGCAGCCCTCCCTCAATGTTGAGTCTCCTGCAATGATGGTAGAAGCTCGACATTGAATGCTGAAAATGATCCAATCTCACCGAACAACATTCCTCCCCTTAGGAAGAAACAAAACCAAGAATGTATGCAGGATGTATGATGTCTCTAAAGCATAATCAAGAGTCTCCATGTTGATGTCGAAAGCTGACACACTCTAAACAGGCATTCTAGGCCACACTGTTGAAGAGTACAATCCAACATCTAGTAGAGATGAATGTAGAACATAATCCAAAGACAAGGATATCCCCTCGAAAGACAAAGAAGCCTCCTCCAAATGTTATCCAAAAGTATCCACACTCACGTCAAGTTGTGAAGAATGATCATGTAGAGAATGAACAAGAGGGTCAGAGTGTTCCCTCACAACAACTGAAGAAGGAGCATCTTCATCAAGGAGAAGATGAATGTAATCAATACTGTCCCCCAAATTTGCAATATGGGATTCCACAAAAAATTCTGAAATACCTGCCAAGAAGTCATCCAAAGTAGCCATATCTAGAAGACAATGAATTTTCTATTGCACTGAATCACAAGGAACCCAAACTGTCGAATCACAAGCATCATCAATTGCAATAGTAGATGGAGGAGATTAAATGCATGGCTCAAGTACTGGATCTGATGTGAGAACTCCCAAGTTCAAGTAGCCAAATGTCTCCTCTAAATCATGGTTCACACTAGAAGTGTGATCAATAGCTGAAGGAATGGTGTCACCATCAGAAGCAAAATCTGCAAAGGTATACAACCGAGATGAATGATCAACCACCCCAGTAGCAATGATCTCTCTACTCTCCAAAACGTGAATGATGACTGAATCAGGTGTGAACTCCATAGTTCTCCCATCTCCACCATGTGTAATTTGATATATGGAAAGAAGATTGTTCATCAAATGAGGAACACACAAGACATCTTGAAAAGTGTTGTCCCCAAAACTAATAGATCCCTTCCCTGTTACATTCGTGTATGTATTGTTTCCCATAAAGATAGGAGACATAGAACAAGGCTGAAATGAAGAGAATATAGATTGTGAAGATGCCATATGATATGATGCTCCTGAATCTAGAAGCCATCTACCTAATCCTGAACCTAAAAAAGCACAAAGAGCTTGACCTTTATATCCTGATGTAGATGAAAAATCAGCATGACCTTTTCCCTTAGACTGTTTTGAAGAAGAAGGAGAAGAAGATTCAGACATTCTAGAAGGCAAATAAATTTGATTCTTTTTGAGAAGAATTTTCAACTCATCAATATCCTTCTTATAACAATAATGTTCTTCATGTCCATCCTTCTTGCAATATGCACAATAGGACCTCTCCTTCTTAGATGATTTCTCTTTTGAAGATGAATCGTAATGTTCTTCTGTGGAATTAGATGTGGATTGTGTGTTCTTCTTAGGCTTGTTCTTTTTCTTTTCTTTTCCAATTGAAGACTTCTCATATTTTACAACCAAGGCATGTGATTTTGAAGACTTCAAAGTACCCATTTGAATAAGCTTATCTTGCTCCCTAGTGAGTTGCATAGAAAAATCTTCAAAGGAAGGCATCTTAAACTCACTCCCAAAGGCATTCTTTGTAACATAGAAAGTAGACACAAACACTAAATATTCATGTCCTAGCTTTGAAAGAACACTTAAGTATTTGATTTCTCAATTTTACAATCCTTCAATTGTGTTCTTAGTGACTTGAATTTTGTGATGAAGTCTTGTATGTTGTCAAAATTACATGGATTGAGACTGATTAATTCATTCTCCAACAAATGCCCTTGAATTTCATCTGTTTTCCCAAATACGTTTGACAATGTATTCCACATATCCATAGGTGTATCCAAGTGCTCAATGTGAAACAAAAACTCAGGAGAGACATACAAGAACAAATAGCCAATGGCTTCTTCACAACTATTCATCCACTTATTCTTTTTAGGTTCATCATCTTTTGGTTCACCATCAAGCCCATGAACTATCCTATACAATATTTTTACTCTAAGCCATTTTTTCATCTCTAATTTCCATTTAGGATAGTTTTAAGGTGTTAGAAGTGGAATTGTAGATGGCTCCATGATGAAACAAGAACACAAATCAAAAGGAATGCAACCACAACCACAAGAAGAATCTCCCCAAAATTCACTCAATCAAAGAACCCCCCAGTAATATATGAGCTTGGCACTTTATATTTAGTGCATTTATAGTTTCCACTACCAAAAAAAGAAAAGTGGACTTTGATCTTAGCACATGCAGATTCAAAAATAGGCCACAAATTCAAGTACATTTTTTGGTACAAAATGAGATCAATCTGATCATACCATTGAGAAGTACACGAAAAATTATGCACTTTCAAAAAAAATGGCACCCAAAAATGTTACCGTAGGAGCAAGATATGAACTCCCAAAGTTCCCAAAATGAGGACGAAGTAGCAACACTTGTGAAAATCTGCAGTTTTTGGAAAATCTAGAAGCCAAAACCAAAAACTGATTGCACCACTATGTAGAGCATGAAAAGTTAGCCCAAATAAAAAAAAAATTCTCAAAGAAAGGAGCCAAAATGAGCAAGTTATGGAGCTTCACAGTCAGATTGCAAATTCAAAAACTCCATTGGTGAGGGGGCAAAAAAAAATTGAAAATGGTGATGCCCTGCTGATGTCAGCAACAAAAAATGTTAAATTTGATGGTCAAATGCCTGTAATCAGAAAAAAATCCTTCGTCAGAAAATGTTGCCGGAATATTCTTTGAAAACGTTAGAATGTACTGTATGTCGGTATATGCTTTCAGAATATTTATTCTGGAATCTCGGCCAGAATATTCCTCGGAGATGCTGGTATGTTGACTATCGGTTGATATGGTGTCCATCGAATGGTGGTGGACCCACAGTCGGCTAGTGGTTGCCTGCCACGTGGTTGAGCTGATGCCGTTGGTACGCTGTGGCAGGTACATTGCCGACATAGGTACGTTGCGTAGGTGTACCCTGCTTTGAATTTTTTTTTTTTTAAATTTTTAAAATAAAAAATTTGGAAAGAAATTTATTTATTTCCAAAATGAAATTACTTAAAAAAAAAATCAAAATGTTTCCAAAATAAAATCGTACCGACTACGCATTAATGGCAACTTGGGGGGTCGTACGACTCTTCGGGCAAAACACTTTTGCCTCACCGGATGACTTGCTCTGAAATGGACAAATGGACAGTTGATCTTAGGGGTTTTGGCCCTTCTGGACGCGATGGCAAGGTCGGATTTGACCCAAAATGCTCCAAAAATGTAGCTACCTTTTGGATTCGGCAACCACAATTTAGCTTCAAACCCTCATAGATTCGGCCTCATATGTGCCATTAGAGAGTCTTTTTTTGAAGAGAGGTACCAAATTTGGGGAGGCTCCATTTTTCACTCTTTATTGTAGGTTTATATCGACCTACAATAAAGAGCGAAAAATGGAACCTCCCCAAATTTGGTACCTCTCTTCAAAAAAAGACTCTCTAATGGCACCCAACCCACTCTGATACCATGTTAGAATAAGAAATTCTTTGATACCATGTTAGAATCAAACATGCTCTGATACCATGTTAGAATTGGCTATGGATGCCAAGATCTATGGACCAAATGAAAAGCACAAAGAAGAGAGAAAATAATGTGACAAGAATAAATTGTATTCACTGTCAATGATATGATATTGTTGTTACAAATGTAGTAGAGACCCCTTGGTTATATAGACAAGGTGAGAACATAGGAGTGCATAATATTATGATTTTTTTTGTAATCTTATGACATGAGACAACAATGAAAAGCTATCACTCCACCTAAAGTGGAAAGTGATAATGTGATAACCACCACAAATAGGGGATCACCCACAAAAGGTGGAAACCTAATCACATGATATGTCCATGAAAGGTGGAGGTGATAAAGTAATAAGATAAGTCCACCAAAGGTGGAAAATCTCCAACAACTCCTATGTGGTCCCTAAGTAAACTTGACTAAGGTGTAATTATGACCTAGGACAAGGTACAACACATTTTTAATTACACCAACAATAGGCTTATTGGAATTCAAACATAGTCCAAAGAAGTCACACCTGGTTTTGATGTATGTTGTGTTCCTAGAACTGGGTTGATGCAGAGTGGTGGGAACCCAAGATACAAACTGACACAACTTCCCTCAAATATGCCAACCAAGACATCAACCTTCAATTGAATCAATAGGACAACATGGTTACCTATTAACCATGACTCTCCATTATGACTCCAAATTAAAATTTGATGCAAGAAAAGAGTGTCAACACCTTCAAGATTTCAACATCTTTATACTCAAACACCTACAAAAAGAAGATCAAACAAACTCTTCTAAAAGCCAGTTTTGACCCAAAATTGCCTTGTAGGCTTCACAAACTAGTTTTATGGATTTTTATCACAAACCTCCCAAAACACCTATCAAAAAAATGATTGATCTAGATATCCATTTCAGTGGTAGGAGACATATAAAAATTTCACATATTACTCTTTTAAGACACTTTCCTCAAAATGACAAATTTCACTGTTTTAGGGCCCAAATTAGCCAATTTTACAAAGGGACCCCCTCAAGAACCCACCACCGGGCCTCTATGATTGAAAAAACTCTTGTCTTAGGTTTCAAAACTAACAATTATCAAGTTTTTAGGACCCCAAGTACTCATTCCATCAACAAATTTCAAAACCCTCTCTAGAACCTAAGAAACAAGGATTTTTAGGCCTCCTTACTGAAACTCTACCATCCACAAATTCCCAATTCAAAGCAACTACCCAGAAACCTCTATATATGTCCCCCCAAGTTTAAGGAACCCTCATCTTCCTTTTGGAAATGATGCACCCCTCTTTCTTAGGTCTGCACCATTGTTTTCTATGAGACAATAGGGTATTTCCCCTTAAACCAACATCATTCATGAGAAAACTTTAAACTTGTTCTTCTCTACTACTAACAACATCCTAAGTGCATCCTGCATGGTCACCCCACTAAGTCATAGAGAGCACAATGGGTGGGATTCCATCTAAGACATTAAATTGACCTCAAACCCTTGTCTGTCCAAGAACCTGGTTTCTAGAAATTTATGAATTTCAAGCACAAAGCTCAATGAAAACCTCTTCAAAGGGAGCCAAATGAAATTAGGAACATTAATTTATGGAATAATATCAATTTCACACCATTACTAAGTCTCTACAGTCCGTACAGGGTCTGGAAACACACAAAAAGCAGTGAGATCTTCAAAAAATAGTGTAAATGCAGGTTTATTTCTTATTCAAAGTCCACCAACCTCTTGAACGAGGCCATACCAGGTTTTTAAATAAAATTTTAGGCCCTTTTACAACTGATACACTCCCATAACCAACCTATAACCACTTGTTAACTACCAAGACCTTCATTTGTCTTAAAAATTGCTAACATTGACAACTTTTGCTACATAAGCAACATTATGCAACTTTGTTGTTCAAGACAGCTAAGACCACTCAAACACCTTTATTTCATCCCTAATACAACTTATATACCCTTTTCTTGCACTTCCATTTACAATTTTAATCATTTTCCTTCAAAGATTATACGGCAAAATTGACAATTTTCTGAAGCAAGAGTGCATACTTGCACATTTGATCACCAAACTCACAAAATCCCTAAATACATGAAATATTGGTCTATTTAGACCTTATTTTCAATAAAATATATGACAAAGAATCTAAAAACTCTTGAACTCACCCAAAGACCTTAAGACAAACTGTCACCAAAGTAGATTTTGAAACATGGTTGTAGGTGCCCCTGCACCACGAGTTTGGAATACTACTAGGGGAAGCATGCTCAAAGGATGAATTTTGGTGAGATATTTGGAATGTGTATTTGGTTTATTTCAATCAATAACATGGCTATTATAGTGTCTTGGATGTCTGGATAAATTTTGGTAGTTACCTTCCATGATTTGTTGTTATTTTTCCATGTAAGTTATAGCATTGAGTTCTTGAATCAGTGAATCATGAATGAATTGAATGGTTCTGAGTTTCTAATCAGGTTTATGCTATGTTACAATCAATTTTATGATGGTTAATTTACTTTTGAGTCTAAAAAAGAGTTGAAGCCAAGTTGTAATGTTTTGTGGAAATATGAAATCAAGTGAAATTGAAGGATTTTGATGAAAAGATGACTGTGTTTGTTGGTTGATCTTCTTCAATTTAAGTTAGGTTTAGAATTACCCTTGATGATTTGTGGATCTTGGTAGATTCTCTGCATCAGGTTTAAAATGGAAATTGGCAAGTTTATATAATTGTGTAATTTAAAATGTGCATTGACAACCTAAGGTTATAATGACAAACAAACAATGATCGACATGGAATATGCAAAATAACAAAAATGAGAGCAAGCCATAATAGAATGAAAGAAAATGTGTACAGACTTCACATACCTAAAAAAACCAAACTTTCAAATGTAGGAGTTCAACCCAATTATGTAGCCTTAACTTCTTCCTTCTTCAAACTCCATAATAATTTAACTTTTTCAAAAGCTTGTTCCCCTCCAAGCTTCAATTCTATATTAGTTTTCAATGGAATTCAGAAATGAATTGATACTATATGTCTTTCAATGTGGAAACTCTTCTATTTCATGAAAAGGTGGTGGAATGTGAAAAAATGCTTGCACACTTCACAACATCATCAAAAAGCTATTTTTTGTCGGAGCACGTGTAGAACTAGGAGAATATGCAGACTATGGGCCATGAAATCATGAGTATATTGAGTTTTTTTACCATTTTTAGTGGAAGAAAAAGTGCACTCGCATTATAATTTGAGCGCGTAATAACACGAGTGCTTTATTTCTTCCTAAATTGGTAACATATCTACTTCTTCAAAATGCGCGCATGTTATATGAAATATGGTTTTTTTAATATATTTATTTTCTCCATCTTTGTCTATACCCTCTATCCTAATTATACAACTCTCCCCTGTACCCTTAAAGTAGAGGATATGGAGGTGAGTGTGTGTGTGTGAGAGAGAGAGAGGCATAGGGAGAGGGGGAGAGAAAGAGAGAATGGGAGAGAAAGAGGGAGAGAGGGAGGGAGAGGGAGAGGGGGGGAAAGATACAATGGGAGAGATGGAGATAGAGATGGAGGAGGAGAGGGAGGTGTGGGATTGTGGGGGAGAAAAAAGAGTGGAAGAGAGTGGGAGAGTGGGATATTGGGAGAAGGGGAGAGTGGGAGAGAGATAGTGAGGGAGGGAGAGAGGGGTACAGTGGGAGAAAGAGAGAGTGGGAGAGAGTGGGAGAGTGGGAGAAGGGGAGAAGGGGAGAAGGGGAGAGTGAGAGAAAGATAAGAGTGGGAGAAAGAGAGAGTGGGAGAGAAATAGGGAGAGAGGGAGGGAGAGGGAGAGGGGGAGAAGAGATAGTGGGAGAGATGGAGATGGAGAGGGAGGGAGATAGGGGTAGAGTGGGAGAAAGAGAGAGTGGAAGAGAGTGGAAGGAAGAGAGTGTGGGAGAGAGTGTGAGAGTGGGAGAGTAGGAGGTCACCCTCAACCCCTAAACCCTAATGCCTCAACCCCTATACCCTCTTAATCCCTCAACCCCTATAACCTCTTAATCCCTCAACCCTCAACCCTCAACCCCTAAATCCTAATCCCTCATCCCCTATACCCTCTTAATCCCTCAACCCTTAACCCTCAAACCTCAACCCTTAAACCTTAATCCCTCAACCCCTATACCCTCTTAATCCATCGACCCTCAACCCTCAATCCTTAAAACCTAATCTCTCAACCCCTATACCCTATTAATCCCTCAACCCTCAACCCTCAACCCCTATACCCTCTTAATCCCTGAACCCTGAACCCCGAACCCTTAAACCCTAATCCCTCAACCCCTATATTCTCTTAATCCCTCAACCCTCAACCCTTAAACTCTAATTCCTCAACCCCTATACCCTCTTAATCCATCAATCCTTAACCCTTAAACCCTAATCCCTCAACCCCTATACCCTCTTAATCCCTCAATGCTTAAACCATAATCCCTCAACCCTCAACCCTTAAACTATAATCCCTCAAACCCTATACCCTCTTAATCCCTCAACCTTGAACCATCAACCCTTAAAACCTAATCTATCAACCCCTATACCGTCTTAATCCCTCATGCATCAACCATCAACCCTTAAACTCTAATCCCTCACCACCTATACCCTCTTATTCACTCAAACCTCAACCCTCAACCCTCAACCCTCAACCCTTCAACCCTTCAACCATAATCCCTCAACCCCTACACACTCTTAATCCCTCAACCCTCAACCCTCAACCCTCAACCCTTCAACCCTAATCCCTTAAACCCTATACTCTCTGAATCCCTCAACCCTTAAACCATAATCCCTCAAGCCCTATGTTGGAACTATAAAATTTTGATAAAATCTCATTGGCCATTCATGCTCATTAGTTTCCCAAAGAGTCCTAATGTTTTCTTCACATAACATACTCACCAAAGTCTTGGTCAATTTTTATCATATGGTTCCATAAAATTTATCTAACTCTGAATATTTAATATATGAAACATATCAACATAAGATAATGCAAGTCTCACCGATACTAATGCACATCTCTTTCAGTATATCAGCAAGAAATCAATTGTGTTATGCCGATGAGGACACATGTCGGGAGTACACGGGTTCACATTTTTTATCGACAGGACAATGGTTATCGACATGATGGTGTGAGGTCATATCGAGCTCATATACATCTCATCACTCAGAGCACAAAAAGATGTATCAGCCAGATTGGAGTCATCGAGGTGAGGATCCAAAAGACGGCCCGAGGCATTCACCGGTCTTGTCGATAAACCAAAAGAGGATCTGGTTGACGAGACAATACTATCGGGAAGAGTTCAAGAAAGTCTCACCGACCTTTCGTTGTATACCGATAGGATTGGAAGTGACAACATTTCTAGGAAAAGGAACTATCAGAGCGACAATGTTCGTGGTCTTGCAAAGGAAGGAAAGGTATCGATGAGATAAACCTTAGTGGGGAGAGATATGAAGGTCATGGCAAGCATCATTCCATCAGCAAGACAATCAATTTGTCTCAATGATTTGAATTGGCTAAGGGAACATCTCAGCAAGATACATACTTTCGAAATGAAACAAGGGATTGTTTGCCTAATTCGTTAAGTCATGAAAATAGGTTTGCTTCGATGGGAGTTGTCGCGATATGCTGAAGACTAAAAATAAAATTCAGAGAGACTTAAGGTGTCGGGGAAACTATAAGATGTCTTGGTGGGTGTGTGAATGTTGGTAAACATTCGAATGAAAGGATCGGCTAAAGATTTTAAATGTCTTACCGATATGCTACATGTTGTGATAGTGAGAGTTTTGAAAAACTTGCTTCATGCATGTCTCAGCCAAGACATTAATGGTGCCATGAAGCATAAAATATTTTGTGACTCAAGGCGAACTCAATTAAAATCACTTTCGCAAAATTGGCAGCAACGGAAAGTAGAGCGATGAGCAAAGGATTGGGGCATTTTTTTAGCTTGAAATCTTGCGTGAAGTATAGTAAGTCTTCATTCTTTAAAATGTATTAAATTTAGAAGAATCGAAAACACTATTTCAGAGAAAAGAAAAGGTAGAAAACATGGGGAGAGTAGTCAATCAAAGGGAAAAATGCAGAAAACTGAAATTCAGTCAGAGGGCACCGAACGAAAAATTGAACCAAGGTCTCATAGACTAGCTACCTAGCTCTAGACCTAAAGCTAGATGCTCTGCACAGCTTAGGGAAGAAGTGGATAAATTAGACGATAAATAAAAAATTCATAAGAGATGTTTGGAACCCAATTAGAGGCTATATATTATCCAGCTTCCATTACTATCGGAGGAATCATTTTGAGCTAGTCTGTAACCCATGGAAGCTCAATTTAGGTAAACTGGTTTTCCCTAATGTTTATGTCGATGTCAAATTGGTCAAATTGTTGGCCAGTGATTATAATCCGAAACATAAGGCCATATGTGATCTATCTGGGAACCCATTGATACATTTATTAGAAAATGCAATAAGTGAAGTTTTTAAATTGGAAGGGATGTGCAATGAGAGAATTTTAAGTGAAGAGCCTGAGAATGAATTCAGAAGGATGGAAACCATTTATAGAGGTTGGAGATTACCCCTGCATAGAATTAGGCATGGTGGCAAACCGATTCCAATGGATGACAATGAAGGACCACCATTCCATGTAGATCCTTTTGAGCCTTATATGAAGTACACCTATTTTTCGATAGGACAAGTATTGGGAATGGAAGCTCCAGAGTATATGGTAATTGTGCCTATGATGATTGAGAAGATAATAAATATCTTAACTCTAGGACTTTTGATTATGCCTCATATGTGTTTAAAAAACTTGATGTTGGGTTGATGAAAATAAAAAATGGCGCCTCTATCATGCACCTCGGGAATTATTCATTATTGATGCAATTGGTGTTATACTTTGGACAGGAAATAGGGTTGTGGCCCCAAGAGCTGAGAATTTCACAATTTGACAAAGAAGGTAATCCATTGCATATTCAATCATTGATTGTCATTTGGGACAACAGGTTTGCCAATGCTAGTTTTATACATTTTGAGGAAAAATTTGTGAAACCCTTGTATAAATTCTATAATCATCCACGTGACTGTTCCTTCTCTAATGAGATAAAAAGGTTTCTCAAACATAAAGATTTTAATGGACCAATAAGTCACAATTGGGGGGATTGGTGTTGTCTAGAGAACACCACCATGATTAGGGTTTATGGATTTGAAGATGCCCCATTTATTTTTCCTAGAATAGTTCCAGACCGGATTTCCTACTTAGAAATTGTTAGGCAAATGGATTTCTTCAGTGTTATGAATTTAAGTTCTTTCGGAAAGAAAGCTTTTATGCCCAGTACACTATGTTTTGGTGACTTTACTGTGTTAGCAAAGGAAGGGTATAACCTGATTCTTGATAGGTTATTATTGTATGACATGAAAAGAGGGCCATTGAGAAAAAAAATTGATCCATAAGGGTATATTCACTCAGCTAAAAAAAAGATAAAATTTGGAGGATATCATCATGTGCCCTAATAGTTTGATGATATGATAAAAAAATTGGAAGTAGAAGAGGCAGAGATAGTGATTGAGCGACATAATCAGGATTATTTGGATATAGAGTTGTTATCTTCTAGTGAAAAAGCATCAAAGGCTAATATGTCACAAGGTCCACCTAGTAAGGTATCAAGGACAAGAACTCAGGATTACACCTATTCTGCTAGAGAATTAAATATTGATGAAAGTGTAGATTCAGATGCAAGACATGAGGAATACAAATATTTTATAGCAGATGATGATTTTGTAAAAACTTTAGAATTTAAAAAAAAATTATGCAAGCAAAAGGGAAGGGAAATAAGAGAATTGGTTGACAATGTCACACCAGGAAATGAAGAACACTTGTTGAAAAGTTTGAGAGATGATGTAGAGAAAGAGATGACAAGTATGACCCCTGAGAAAGGGAGAGAAATGTTGGAAAAGGCCGATGTCATGATATTCCCAGGATTAGACCTTAATTCTGCATTGGTCTTCGACAATTTCATGAAGGACAATAACACTACACACAAGCTCAGCTTGGAAAAGGTGACAAAAGTTTACGCAAGATCAAAATACAACCCAAATGAGGAGAAATTAATGATTTTGGCCCTGAATCCACCTCACAAGAAGTCAATTGTCACTGATACTGAGAAAGAATTTGGGCTTGTCATGACTTTAAAGGTTGGGGAGGCTGATCCAGTTGCAACTGCAAAAAATGGGATTAATGTAGCGAAATTGAATAAAGCCCAAATACAGGCATTGATCAAAGAAAAGGAGATGTACAAAGAAAATAATGAAAGAATGTTGAGAGAAAATGAGCATCTGAAAGACTTAGTAGATGTTACAATAGGGCCAACAAAGCTGCTCACCTAGGGTGAAAGTTTAAAAATAAAGGACCATTTGGAGGGATCGAGTGCATACTCTCAAGGGAAATATGACACACTTACAATAGTAATCAAAAGGAGGTAGGCCGGTTTAGGCATTTGGTTGAACAAACTTTGGGGAAAAAATTCACTAAAATTTGATGCATTAAAAGAACACAAAAGAGTGGAAGATAGAATTCAAGAAAATCTCAAGGAAAGAAAACAACGAGGTACTCCTCATAATGCAGCAATTGAGGGTGTTGATCGTTTTATGGATAAGCATAGAGAATTCCTTGAAGAGTTACAAGGGGATGCACAGGGATTGATAGAAGCTTCCAAAAGCAGATTGGCTACATTCCTTGATGATGGAGGAAAATTGAAAGAAATGGTTGCATGGAAAAGAAAAAGTGAATTGATACTATAGGAGATTCTAAATATGGCTACTACGAAAGATGCAACCCTTGATGAAGCTTGTGAACATAATGATCCATGATGCACTAGGAGATGCGGAAACACATGAGTGTCGAGACTATGTGGATCAAATGTCGAGAGCCCACTTATGGCTTAATAGAGCCTAATCAATTTTAATCTTATTGTTGTTTCATACTCAAGATATTTCTGAAAGGATGCGTCCTTTCAACAGTTTATGTATAAGAATCCATTTTTTGTAGCACTAGAGAGATAGATTTAAAAAAATTTAGAAGATAGATTATGGCAAGAATAATATTTTCATAATGTTTGCACTGAAGAAGACTATGTTGCATATGTAAGATTTGAGGAAGATAATGAAAGACTGTTGATTTGGTGGCTTCATTCTGGTATCAATTGTTTGTTGGATTTCTGTAATTATTTGATTGTCTCCAATATGATGTTTCTTGATTATTTAAGTTGAAATATCAAGTATATGTTCAATTTATCAGTGCACATTTTTTGTATCTGTGTAATTTGATTAATTGGGTTCTTTAAAGAAGAATTAAATTCCTTTCAGTCAATTACAGTAATCTGGGAATGTTATTTGGATCATTAAGAAGAATCAAATAGTTAGGATTGATATTCTGCCTCAATTAGGGTTCGTCAATCACATTCTTGCATGTTTATACCAGTTATAAATGCATATGTGTATGCCAAACAGCTAGAGAAATTTCTAGATAGGAACCACTCATCTAAGAATTTCATTTGACTCTGTTTTACCCAGCAAGGCATTGGTCTTCCATATTTCATTATTTAATTTTATTCATTTCATTTAACATCTATTAACTGAACATATCAGGCTTCACCTTGATATTGCATATACAATTTATACCAAATTTAGATCACATTTCTCCATTGTCAAATTGCCATTGTGGATAGTTTAGTCAAGTAGGAAGCATAGTTCAAAATCTACAGCATTCACAGAGGTACACCTGCCTAGGTTTAGAAGATCCTTAAGAGTAAAAGGTTCAACTGTACTAGTTGGCCTTGTTAGTTGGCCAATAGCGATGTGATAGCTTGGAAATATCTCATGGTTCAAACCTGCATTTTTGAGACCTAATACCCTATACCCCCTCAATTCCTCAAACCTCAACCCTCAACCCTTAAACCCTAATCCCTCAACCCCTATACCCTCTAAATCCCTCAAGCCTCAACCCTAATCCCTTAACCCCTATAGCCTCTTAATCCCTCAACCCTCAACCCTCAACCCTTATACCCTAATCCCTCAACCTCTATATCCTCTTAATCCCTCAACCCTCAACCCCTATAGCCTCTTAATCCCTCAACCTCTATACCCTCTTAATCCCTCGACCCTCAACCCTCAAACCCTATAGCCTCTTAATCCCTCAAACCTCAACTCTCAACCCTAATCCATTAACCCTATACCCTCTTAATACCTCAACCCTTAAACCCTAATCCCTAGCCCCTATACCCTCTTAATCCCTCAACCCTCAACCCTCAACCCTTAAACCTAATCCCTCAATCCCTATACCCTCTTAATCCCTACCCTCAACCCTTAAACCCTAATCCCTCAATCCCTATACCCTCTTAATCCCTCACCCTCAACCCTTAAACCCTAATCCCTCAACCCCTATACCCTCTTAATCCCTAAACCTCCTCAACCCTTAAACCCTAATCCCTCAACCCCTATACCCTCTTATCCCTCAAGCCTTAACCCTCCACCCTCAACCCTCAGCCCTACCCTCAACTCAACCCTCCCCTATAGCCTCTTAATCCTTCACCCTCTACCCTCAACCCTTAAACCCTAATCCCTCTTAATACCTCAACCCTGAACCTTGAACCCTTAAACCCTAGTCCCTCAACTTCTATACCCTCTTAATCCCTCAACCCTCAACCCTCAACACTTAACCCTAATCCCTCACCCTCAACCCTTAAACCCTAATTTTTTACCCCTATACCCTCTTAATCCCTCAACCCTCAATCGTCAACCCTTAAACCCTAACCCCTCAACCCCTATACCCTATTAATCCCTCAACCCTTAGCCCTAAACCCTTAAACCCTAATCCTGCAACCCCTATACCCTCTTAATCCCTCAACCCTCAACCCCTAAACTCTAATCCCTCAACCCCTATACCCTCTTAATCCCTCAACCCTCAACCCTTAAACACTAATCCATCAACCCCTACACCCTATTAATCCCTCAACCCTCAGCCCCTATACCCTCTTAATCCCTCAACTCTCAACCCTAAACGCTTAAACCCTAATCCCTCAACCCCTATACCCTTTGAATTCCTCAACCCTCATCCCTTAAACCCTAATCCCTCAACCCTTATACCCTCTTAATCCCTCAACCCTAATCCCTCAACCCCTATAGCCTCTTAATCCCTCAACCCTCAACCCTTAAATCCTAATCCCTCAATCCCTATATCCTCTTAATCCTTCAACCATCAACCCTTAACCCTTAAACCTTAATCCCTCAACCCCTATAGTCTTTTAATCCCTCAACCTTCAACCCTTACACCCTAATCCATCAACCGCTATACCATCTTAATCCCTCAACCCTCAACCCTCAACCCTTAAACCCTAATCCCTCAACTCTTATACCCTCTTAATCCTTGAAAACTCAAACCTCAACCCTTAAAACCTAATCCCTCAACCCCTATACCCTCTACCCTATAACCTCTTAATCCCTAAACCGTAATCCCTCAACCCTTAAACCCTAACCCATAAACCTTCTACCGTCAATCCTCTACCCTCAACCCTAATCCCCCAACCCATAAACCCACTTAGTAAAATCTCTACCCTAATCCCTCAACCCTCTTGACCCTTAAACCCTTAAACACTCAAGCCTATATCCTCAACCCTTAACCCTCAACCCTTAAACCCTAAACTCTTGAACCCTCTACCCTCAACCTTGAACCCAATACCCTCTACCGTAAACCCTAATCCCTCAACCCTAATCCCTCAACCTTAATCCCTCAATCATTACACCCTTAAATCCAAGAAAAATCTCTACCCTAATCCCTAAATTAATCAACCCCTATAACCTCTACCATATACATTGGACCCTCAACACTAATTCCTTGACCCTATACCCTATACCCTAAACCTTCAACCCTCAACCTTAAACCTTCAATCCTCAACCCTCAACCCTTAAACCCTCTACCCTCTACCCTATACATCAAACCCTCAATCCTTAAACCCTAAAACCTCAACCCCTATACCCTCTACCCTTTACATTTGACCCTGAACCTAATCCTTCAACCATATACCCTCAAACCTATACCCTAAACCCTCTACCCTCAACCAAGTAAACCCTTAACCCTAAACCCTTCAACCCTAAACCCTTAAACCTTCTACCCTATACCCTCAACCAAATACCCTCTACCATCGACCCTATTCCCTCAACCCTCAAACCTTAAACCCTAATACCCTAGAAACCATCAACCCTATAGATCCTCCACACTAATCCCTCAACCCTATACCCTCAACCCCTATCAATTTATCTCTATTTATACATCTCACCTCTCCCTCCCTCCCTCCTACCTTCTCTAATTGTATCTATCTACCCTCTCCCTCTTTCTACATACCTCTCATTCAATCAATTCCTACCACCCTCTCTTGCTCCATCTTTCCATCTCTCTCTATGTCCCTCCCACTCTATCCAACTCTTTCCCAATCCCTCTCTCTCCCTCCCCCCCCCTCTCTCTCTCAGGTCTCTCCCTCTTGCAACATACCTATGTAACTCTCTCTTTGTATCTCTCCCCTCTCTCTATCTATCCCTCCCACCCTACCTAGATAAGTCCCTCTCACTCCACCTCCTCTTTCTCTACCTCTATTAGGTAACTCCCTCCCATACCCTCTCCCTCTCTCAGGTCTCTCACTTAAACTCCCTCTCAATACCTATCTCTCAAGTCTCTCCCTCTCACCCCCCTCACACTCTCAATTCTCTCCCTTTGGCACCCTACCTACATAACTCTCTCTTTCTATCTATCTTTGTCTCTCCCTCTCTCTCAATTCTCTCTATCCCACCCCCTCTCTCTCTTTCCCTCCCTCTATCCCTCACATTGTACCTAGCTAAGTCCCTCTCACTCTCACCCCTTCTCTCTCACTACCTCTCTCTTAAACTCTCACTTCCACCCCCTCTCCATTTCTCCAAAATCTCTCTCTCTCTAAATTATCCCTCCTTCTAAAGACATACGTAAACACATACATACTTATATACATACAAGCATAATACATATTTACATACAATCCTACATCCATACAAGCATACATACATACATGTGTAGATACCATCTTACATACATATAGGCATACATACAATATACATGCATTGATACATACAGGCATATGTACATACATACAACCATGCATACCATACATACATGACATACAAGCATACATGTACATACAAACATACAAATATATCAGCATACATTCAATAGATTGGAATTTAACATAAAGGAGGACATAATGTGAGTGCGTTATAATGCGCTCGTGTTATGTCATAGTTGACATGTTTGCCACAGAAGCAACAAACCATGTGAAAATTAAGATATAACACGAACACATTATATCTTGCTTTGGGAATTCTTGGGCCTTAGGATTGGTATTTTCCTTGGAATACAAACCCAAAGGTTTGGAGGGCATCCCCAATGACCAAAGATGTGTTTCTAAAAAATCTACCATATTTCACATAATCAGGTTTGTGCTCGCTATCAGGATTGCATGTGGTTCAATATCGAAAAAATAGAACACATGGGTAATGTTGGGTTCTCTCTTAGCTATTCAACAATGTAATTTTTTTCACTTTCTAACAATGTTAAGTCTTTCATCCATAATTTATTTTGTTTTTATGTCTCTTTTTTGCCAAAAAGAAGTGTTTGGTATTTTTTTCATTATAGATTAACTGTTCATCGAATTTTCAAATAAATTGCATATTTAGAAACTAGACTCCATTCTACAAAATTTAAAAAAAGCAATTAGATTCCAAAATTTGGATGTGTACGAGCTTTTTCCCTGATAGAAGCAGTAATACGATTAGCTGCAAATAATGCATCAAATCCATTATCTGTGATAATGACACAATAATCTGCATAGTTCAACGGAGCAGCAAAACCTCCACAAACCACGTCACCCAATACATCAAATAATATTATATCATATTCTTAAAATGCATTTAATTCTTTTAACAATTTCATAGTCTCTCCTACCACATATCCCCCACATCCAGCTCCTGCAGGTGGCCCCCTAGCTTCCACACAATCTACCCCTCCATAACCTTTATGAATGACATCTTCGGACCAAATATCCTCATAATGATAATCTTTGGACTGCAAAGTATCTATAATTGTAGGTATCAAAAATCCTGTTAGAGTAAAAGTACTATCATGTTTGGGATCACATCCAATCTGTAACACTTTTTCACCACGTCTAGCTAGGGCAATTGAAATATTACAACTAGTGGTTGATTTACCGATTCCGCCTTTTCCATAAACTGCTATTTTCATCTTTTGATCTCCTTTTATTTCTTTTTTATCTTCCGAATTTGTTATTAGGAAGATCTCATTTTGAGTTTTACTTTGCCTTATTTATATGATTGTAGCATATTACATTGTTTGGCCCTGCTTTTTTTTTAGCTCCCTCACATCTTAAACCTTATTCTCTCCTGAATAAACGGAGAAAGCCAAGCAAAAAATCATGCATCAACTACATACTGTTAGCTAATTTCTGATAGTTTTGATTTTAAAACTATTAAAAAAAAAATCACCTTACGAGGGTCCTACAAGAGTTGCTATGTTATGTTTTTCTAACAAAAACAACACCAATTTGTGTACGTCCCTCTTTTGAACCCCTTAATCTCAACCATTTTAAAATAAAATTAGTATTTTAGAAAGTAGACTTGGAGCACTTCAATTCTTGTTTTTTTTCCATCTCAAAATTTTGAGTGTAACTATCCTCAATTTCACATCCAAGATCAGTATTTTTTGATTTCAAGAAAAATTTGTCCACTTAAGTCCCATTTTTGGGAACCATCTTGGTGCACTTACCCCTATATATGTTGTTGCACCCTTACATATCAATTAGGTCGACCTAATTTGATGTACACATACTTAATTCAAAATTAGCTTGTCAGCTGAAAACTTGAAACAAAGTTCCTTTTGCGCTCAAACCAAAATGTGCAAGACATAATTTAGGTCAGCACAGACCTAAAAGGAATCTCTTTGACATTCTCTCAACATATTAAAATTCATACTACTTCTTCATGTTAGCCAGAAGAAGAGTTGGTGGAATACACAATGCCGAACTTCTATCATTTGTATTTTTCAACCCATTCAACCAAAATCATTGAAAACATGTTCATAAATGTATTTAATAGTATTGAATAGCATACTAAAACCACATAGGCTGATCTTCTAATATAAGTAATTCTAGACCAAATTACTGGATCAGAGTAATACAAACATTGTTTACTCAATTAGACAAAACTATCACCAAACAATGTTGGCATCAATGACAACATACTGGAGGGTTTCTTATATATTCTTCCAATAGTAAGTGTATTTGATTTCATTTTTCAATAATTCACACAGAAACCAGTTGACAACGAATTCACTCGCATCAACAATGTCGAATAAAAAACTCCACAGACAAACCGCGAAGAAGCCTATTCTTCTTGATAGATATGGAACAAGAAAATCTTGAAGGGGAAATCTGCTTAAATAGAACAACAAGATTAACTCAATGCAATCCCAAGTCTACGGTAATAAGGTCATGATCATACTAGGTTCGTTTCAGGGTATGATGTGAATTTTTCGTTAATCTCAAAGGGAATATGTTCGTTAATTCTAATTTTATACTAGACACTGAGTTTTCAATTTGCATTTTAAGAACAATTATCATGAAATTGAAAGATTTGAAATAATATTTCATGAACATCAAAAATTTAATTTGCTATCACTTAAGTAGATTTAGCTTTAAGAATTCAACAATTTTCATGTAAAATGAAATATTTTCAATAAATTTCCATCCATTCATCTATTTTTTGGAACATTTTCAAAGAAATTTAAGTATCTACTCTAAAATAAAGCATAAAAAATATTGAAATTAAAAGGTTCTCCTAGCTATTCTCCACGCATACCCCAAATTATTAATTAAATAAAATCAAACCACTTTATACTTCACTAGATTTCTTCATAGCTACATACAAAACAATGCAAGCTTTTAAAGAGAGGGTTTCGTTTGGACACTGAGTATTTTTTATATACATCCTTAAATGACACAATACACAGGCTTGTTCAGCGAAACTGACAAAATCAGCTACAAAAGATTCATGAGATAGGTAGCTATCAAATTGGCTCTAATATTAATTAAAATCTATGTGCATACAATTTTTTAGTCTGGAATGATTCAAAATATAGGAAAAAAGAATAAAACTTGAAGTTTTGGCTCTTCCGACATCCATAAATTTTGAACTTAAAATAAAAAAAGATATGCATTAGCCTTTTATAGAATACAAGGCACAAACAAGATAAAACAAATACATGAGAGGAAATTTAAGGGACGAATCACATCAAGGCACATGGAAGAAAAGTGATTGACCAAGAAATTACAATTGAAGTCCTTAAATATTGACTTCAATTGTTCATTGAAGTTCTCCAGGTTCCACTCTTTATTATCGCGAGGATAATAACTTGAATCAGGGTAGCATGTCAGAATTTCACATACATACAAAATGATATCATTATTTCTTTGTTCCAACACTCGGTCTTGCTTCGGATATACTACTGTCTAGAATGGGCTTACCCAAATATAAAAATTTTCTTCCACCGCATGTAAAATATTGGGATCTCTAGCATTCTGGTGGACTCAAATTCGTCACCATTATAAATTACCAGAGAAAGCAATCCGATTTGGAAATGATTCTATCCCCAATTCAAATTTTCTTGAAAGTCCATACTTGAACTTTGCATAACAATCTGTATTTCCTGCAATCACAAATTCCACATATTAAATCCCTTTTAAAACAAACATTTATAAACATCTCATGTAAATAAAACTATTATTCAAATATTATAATATTAATTTCCATAAATAACATGCTTTCCAAAGAACATCGTAAATTCTTGTATGATTATCCTCTACATATATACTAGATTATTGGACTATCGGACTCATTAGATAATCTTAAAATTTCAAAACCTTATTCAACCGGAACCCGATATTCATCTTTACCCACAAAATTTCCATGGACTTTAGTTTTACTAGACTTCCATCTATCTCGATTTTCCATTATCGGACCAGAATGCATGACTTACCTTCTTTATAACATTTTTGCCTTTCAAACATCTCTGGTTTCTGGTATATAACACCTGAAACACTTTACTACGAAGCATTCTTATAAATTAAATATTTCTTTTACCTTTCATTTTCTTGGTGATCTTCCAAATAGCTAGCTCACACCATAAGAGTAAGAAAAACATTGGGTCCCCAAGCCTTACAGTCTTGGGGTGTGTTGTGAAACCACACAACAACTTGTAACCAATTAAACCAACTTTAAACAAAACTTGAGAAATTAGATCACCTATTGTAAATAAAAATCTATACATATTTTAAAACAATAATCCTTACCTTTACCTAGATTCTGACATAAAAAGTAAAATCCCCCTAGAAACATCTGTGTGTGCTATGATTTATTCCAATTTTCGGAACTCAGTAAAAAGAATCAGTTCATTACATTGAACTACATAATATGATAATCCTCCAAATCCAACCAAGGATAGAGCCTTGCTGCCAGTTAGGCATCCATAGCCCCAACAAGGTTATCTCTATAATTCCCCCAAACATAGCTCTATTATTAGCCAGACGTCTATAGCCCTGGTAGAGTTATTTGGATAGCCTAAAGAGTCAATTTCTCTTTTCTTTTTGGATATAGCAATGATAACTCATTTTCAACTTTTTATATTTCAATAATAGATCATTTTCAACTTGCAGGAAATGAAGCTCGCTATTAGGTTGGGAATTACAGTGATAGAAAAGGTTACCTTTTGATTTTTCCTTCAATGCAAATCCCTTCATCAATTTACCATCTCCCAAAAAACCACTTAAAATATTCCCTGTTGGTGTGTATTTCCAGCTAAATTTTACCACCTTATGCCAAATCCTAGCTAACTATAAACCATTATGTGTTAAAAGATATGCATAAATTGAAATTTAGCAACAAACAATCTAATCACCAAATTAAATCTAAATTTAGAAACATTAGTTACCACCACCCTTCGATAAATTCTTATGGAAACTGCTAAAACTTCAGCTAGCACTTCCAATTTGATGACGTTGCTCCTCATTAATGGGTCAAAATTATCATGATTGCATAGGAACACGATCACATTATTCTTCATTTAATTCACACGCCTAATTTTGCATGTCATTTCTCTTCACTTATCTAGGTGATGACGTGTATTGCCTTACCAAATTAATTCCTTCTTTTCCCATTCCACACATACCAACACCTTCATAATTAATACGTCCAAAATAATTTTAAAAGACCACAATTAACTTCAAAATCTTCAACTTGCTTGATTCACAATCTTCGTATAGTTCATCTTTGAAGCAATTTATCACCAAGAATATGTAAAGAATTAATTTGATATAACCTTCATCTTTGGAATCACTTGTCCGGCTACTACCTTGCTTACAATTTTTGAGACTTCTCTCAAGGCAACTATGTACCACACTTTTCTCAATAATTTTTATAAATTATGCATTGCTTCCTTCTAAATTCTTCACATGTCTTCTCAGCTTTCTTTACTGATTTTGAATTTTGTGTTTTGTTTCTTTCTATTTTCTTTTGAGCCATGGATACTCCAATTTTTTTAAGCTTCTCTCGCCACCAGAATGTCTTTTTAGGAAGTATCACATCCCAAAGGCTTGAAAATATTTTCTTCATTAGGACTTCTAGTTTTACTATTCTAAACTTATGCTTAGTCCTCGAGGAAAATTATGTTGAATCCATCCGCTACTATCACTTTTACTCTAATGTGGATTCTCATTTTATAGCGTCTCTTTTGGATATAGGGCTTCCTATGGAAGATGTTCACTCAGCTGCCAACATGATAGTGAGACTTGAATATCTAGAGAACCTGGACACTATTTTATCTGTGGCACACCCGACCATTGGAATTCCTTCTATGGATGATATTCCTTAGTTCTTAGAGCATGGGGAAATAGTTCCTCTTTGGCCTTTTCTCTTAAACCTCCATATTCAGGACTTTGAAACCCACTGGGAACTTGCCTAAATTGGTTATTTAGCTTTGATTGATGAGGCTTCCCAAATTGACTGAATAATTACAACCACCACCAGCAACTAGGCTCCCTTTTTTTGATCCTTTTGATGTTTTGAAAATAAGAATTCTAATACTTATGTATATACGTGATACACACATACACATATAAATATAGCTTTTAGTACTTTCAAAGCATGCACTTACTATGTATGGTTCTATCATTTTTTTTGTATTTCACCATATTTCTTTACAAATTTTCAAATTAGCTCTCATGTATGTAAGATAAGTTCAATAGAATTCACAAATTTAGAGGCCAGACAAAAGAAGGAAATTTAAAAAAAAAAAAAGCAAGGAAAACTAGAAAAAAAAACTAACCCTAACCCTAACTAAGAATTTAATCTAACAAACAAATAGCTCTAATAAAGGAACTAATTCTAATTTTTATGATTATTTCCATTGTCATTTTGGTATGAATTACAATAGGTTTGTCTTTAAATTCATTCACTAATATTTCGGCTATCCTACTGCAACAAAAAATTATTTTAAAAATTCTACATTTAGCAATCGTAAGTTCAAAAGAGTACTTACCAATGACATGGCTCATATGTATGAAAATGACCTTATTAAAGGTCTATTGCACACACTTTGTCTGATGCAACCATACTCTACCTTCTTCTATCCTTGGTTCATGGTTCATCTTTGTGCTTTGTTTGCCTCCATGAATGGCTGCATCCATTTTTTGACTTTCTCCTCCAAAAAATTTAATATCTTTAGCCCTGTCTTCACTTTGCATTTCATTAGACCAAGATATATCACAATTTATATTATCATTAGAGAGAGAAAAATTAAAATAATGATATTCTATATTTTACATAAAATCAAAGAAATTTCCCTTTTTATCATGTAGATTTTATATTTGGGGTAAAATATATGTGTCTCTCGCCTCATTTTCATGCTCCTTTTCTCCATTTGTGTTTTCCACGTATAAGGTGAATGATGAATCTTCAATGTCATTTCCCCGTTTTTTATGTAATAATTTGAAATCTTGACATTCTTGTTTATTTCCTCACAATGTGTTATGATTTTCATTATAATAATTATAGTTATCTAACTGTTTTGATGTGTTAGTTGATTTTTTAACATTTTTAGTTTTACTAGGGTTGCACATAATGTCCGTTAATGTTTCCTTCCTTCTAGCAATTAGAAATTTTTTTTTTAACCAAATTATTTTACACATGGCTAAGCTCAACCTAATTACGAAAATTTCACAATCGAGTTCACTGTGATTAGTTGTATCATGAATTTTGCATTCGGTGACCCTACCAAAAGTAAGAAAACTTAAAGGATATAATCTTTGATTAAACATTTTCACAAGTTTCTCAACTTCCATACTAAAATACTATCTTGTTTTTGTCTTTAATTTACAAGCTTTAACACTCAAGCCATTTTAATTTTTTCAATGATTTCTCTCCTTCTAATGCTAGTTCCTGTTGACAACGATTTCACTCACATTAGCGGTGTTGAATAAAAAACTCCACAAACAGATTGCAAAGAAGCCTATTCTTCTTGAAAGATATGGAACAAGAAAATCTCTATGGGGAAATCTACTTAAATAGAACAACAAGATTAAATTACTTCAATCCAAAGTCTTCACTAATCAGGTCATGATCATACTAGGTTTGATTCAGGGTATGATGTGAATTTGATGTTAATCTCAAAGGGAATATGTTAATTAATTCTAATTTTATAATAGACACTGAGTTTTCAATTTGTATTTTAAGAACAATTATCATGAAATCAAAAGATTTGAAATAATATTTCATGAACATCAACAATTTCATTTTCTATCACTTAAGTAGATTTAGCTTTAAGCATTCAAAAAATTTCATGTAAAATGAAATATTTTCAATAAATTTCAATCCATTCATCTATTTTTTGAAACATTTTCAAAGAAATTTAAGCATCTACTCTAAAATAAAGCATAAAAAATATTGAAATTAAAAGTTCCTCTCGGTTATTCTCCTTGCATGCCCCAAAAAATTAATTAAATCAAAGCAAACCACTTTATACTTCACCAGATTTCTTCACGGCTACATACAATTTTGTATACACCCTTAAACAATTCAGTATATGGGCTTGTTTAGTGGAACTAACAAAACCACCTAAAAAAGATTCATGAGATAGCTAGCTATCAAATTGGCTCTGATATTAATTAAAATCTATTTGCATACAAGTTTTTAGTCCAGAGTGATTAAAAATATAGGAAAAAAGAACAAACTTAAAGAAGTTTTGGCTCTTCCGACATCCACAAATTCTGAACTTAAAATAAAAAAGATATTTGTTGGCCTTTTATAGAACACAAGGCACAAATAGGATAAAACAAATAAATGAGATGAAATCTAAGGGATGAATCACATCAACACACATGGAAGAAAAGTGATTGACCAGGAAATTATAATTGAATTCCTTGAATATTGACTTCAATTGTTCATTGAAGTTGTCTAGGTTCCAGTCTTTATTATCACAAGGATAATAATTTGAATCAGGATAGCATGTTAGAACTTCCCATACATGCAAAATGATATCATTATTGCTCTGTTCCAACACTCGGTCTTGCTTCTGATATGCTACTCTCTGGAATGTGCTTACCCAAAGATGGACATTTGCTTCCATCGGATATAAAATATTGGGATCTCCAGCATTCTGGTGGACTCAAAGCCCTCGCCACTATAAATTACTAGAGAAAGCAATCTGATCTAAAAATGATTCTATCCCTGATTCAAATTTGCTTGACCATCCATAACCAAAATTTTCATAACAATTTATATTTCCCGCAATCACAAATTCCACATATTAAATCCCTTTTAGAAAAAACATTTATAAACATCTCATGTAAATAAAACCATAATTCAAATATTATAATATTAATTTCCATAAATAACATGCTTTCCAAAGCACATCGTAAATTCTTGTATGATTATCCACTACATATATAACGGATTACCAGACTATCGAACTCATTAGATAATCACAAAATTTCAAAACCTTATTGAATTGGAACCTAGTACCTAGTATTCAGCTTTACCCACAAACTTTCCCCGAACTTCAGTTTTACCTAACTTCCATCTATCCCGAGTTTCCATTATCAGACCGAAACGCATGACTTACCTTCTTTATAACCTTTTCACCTTTCAAACATCTTTGGTTTCTGATATATAACACCCGAAACACTTTAATACAAAGCATTCTTTTAAATTGAAGATGTATTTTACCTTTCTTAGTGATCTTCCAAATAGCTAGCTCATACCATAAGAGTAAAACAAATATTGGGTTCCCAATCCTTATAGTCTTGGGGTGTGTTGTGAGACCACACAACAAGACCATGTTCCTTGTAGCTTATGAATAAAAATTTGTGACAAACGGTAGGACTTTATGACAAACCTCAAATGGGCATGAACTCAGTTGGGACAAGTATAAATAAATCTAGTGTGACATAGCCAAATTCACAGAGTGCATGAAGAATGTTCATGAGAATAGTCCATCAAGGCAAGACTACTACCTTTATTGTGTGCATAGTTCAAAAAAGAAACAAATGAGAAATGGAAGGTATCACAATCTCAAGATAGTACAAAGAGAGTTTTAAAAACAAAGGATTTTGGTCTTGGTTGATGAAATAAAATCTATAACCTTACATATTATAAGAGTAAAGGATAGTGAAATTTGCATGATAGTCATGATGAAACTATCAATATGGTTTTTCCATTAGAAGGTGAGAACAACCATGGTAGGAATCAAATAAAATTAGGGAAATCGTCAACATATAGTGGTGATAGTCTTTGCAAGATTCTTAAATCTTAAGAAAAATGAGAACTTTGCAATATTCATCTTATTGAACTTGCATACTTTGATTGGGTTGAACATCCATCATAATAAAGTTGAAAAATTGCATGACCAAGATAATGATAGAATCTATAAGGTGAAGAAGATGGTGGATTCGAGAGACAGTGTTGAGAGTTGCATAGTAGAGAAAATTAATGAATGGTAGAGCATGGTTGTCAAGAAGAGGGGATAGATTTGATAGTTCTTTACAAAATTTGTTGACAGTCTCATGGTGATAATCATAAAGGATGAGGTACAATTTGAAGAGAAAGGGCATTGCATGAAGAATTGAAGAGAGTTTATGACCAATGAAGTGTCATGAATAATAACACATATTCATGAAGATAACATAAGTGTGAGGATGACAAGATAGTGTGTGGACAAAGTACAAATGATAAGGCATGGTAAGAAGCTAAGATATGATAGTATAATCAAAATATTGGACCTAGAATATAGTTAAAATGAAGTGGCGTGATCAAGTGTATGATAGTAATTTCACATTGGAGGGACAATCATAAGACCATGATATAGAAGATGACAAGGAAGACCACTATAAATTTGAGTGAAATTCATGTTAAGATGTCTAGAGCAAGGGACATTTCAAGAGGATTGAAGGAAATTTAGCAACATTGCCAAGTGTTTAATAAAGATGATAGAATTATTGAATCATAAAGACATCCAAAAGAGGACTCATGACTTCTTTAGAGAAAATGGTCCAATTTCTCAATTGGAGGTTTGTTATTGTGATTTAAAACATATTCATGACAATGGACACAAGGAAATGATAGTTCAATGTTAGTATGAACGTCCTACCAAGATAATAGAAGACAATTATCATCAAGCCTTACAAACACACACTTTAAATAAAAAGGAAAATGACATGAAATGATTGTAGGTGAGTCATGACAATTCACAAAATGAACAAGGATAGTGCTATCAAGGTAAAAATAATGGTGAAAATGACTATAATAATAGTGAACATTAGGTGCATACAAAGAATAAAGGGGAAGTCTATACCACAACAGTCATAAAAGAAGTTAGTAGATATGTGGTATCTCATGAAGACCTATGGGAAAAGATGATTCCATATTACAATTCTAGGACAATGTTGAGGATAGCCATGTAAGAAGGTACAATCTACAAGCAAATAAAATGAACTACAATAGAAAGTCAAAATTTATCATTTATCATGTATTTAGTTAATAATAATATAATAAATTCCATTTATCATTTATTATCAAATATCATTTATTATTTAATCATCATAAATTATGTATTACTTATTATCCATTTACCACATATTATCATTTATTAATTAATAATCATTAAAATTCCCACTTTATTTACTTAATTAAATAATATTTTCTTATTTAATTACATGTGATCTAATTTCTATTTTTACCTCTTTAGTCAAATCGACCATCACTAATTAGTTAACTTAGTCTTCATTTAGAAACTCAATCTTCTCTCATTAGTTAACTCTTTTGCATTTTAGAAACTTCATCTTCATTCTTCAGTTAACTCGTCTTGAAATTAGAAATTTTATGTGCATAATTATCCATCAATTAAATCAATATTATCTCTTCATGAATAGAATTGGAATATTTGTAATTTTTAGTTAAGTTGACTCTATTGGTTTTCTAGTTAACTAAAGTCTTTATTTTTATCTTCATCTTCTAATTGATTTTTCCTCATAAAATTTATAGATAATATAATTGTTTCATCAATTTCATATCTCACATCTTATGAAAATTAATTATGTTCAAATATATCATCAGTAAAAAATCAATCAATCATGTAGTGTTATGTTGTAGAGATTATGCATCCACATACCATCAAGGCAAATCAACATCATCGACTTATTTTGAAGTTTGAAGTGGAATTTGTTAGTTAGATTAGAATTTGATTCTATTTCATTGTTTTTAGTTTTCTTAATTTCTATCTTATGAATCTGAATGCTTACATATTGGTGAACCCGATGTGAACACTAACCTTTTTTGACTAACCTTATTGTCTATGATTTTTTGGTTTTTTTTGTCTTGCAAGTTGTAGGTGCTTTCAAGAGGTTTTAAAAATCAATATTTTTTGGAGCTTCTTAAGGAGAAACATACATCACAGTTGCATCCAAAAGGGACAAGAAAATAATTTTCATATATAATAATACATATTTTGGTGCAAGATAACATTTCAGACAAAAATGCACTTTTAGGACACTTTCTTTGTTAATCCATATATTTGTATAGATTTATACTTTTGGAGTGTAAATTTATTGCTACACATCTTAAAATTCTAGATAATTATTTTAATTTCATCTTTTGGTTAAAAAAATAATTGATAGAGGTTTAATAACTTGGCCAAACTCTTTACTCTTCATCTTCGCAATTTTTGAAAATAACAACTTGTAGTAAAACAAACATAACTTTCAAACCACTAATTAGCATTTCAACTTTTTATAGGCATTGGAAAGTTGTTCCTTTTGTAATTGTTGTGAATCAAGTAATTTTTTTGAAAATCAGCAACTAGAATTTAGGTATAATTTATTTACGACTTTGAAACCCATGGAGAAATTCCCTATATTAGTTATTTAGCTTTGATTCACGAGGCTTCCCACATTGATTGAATAATTACCACCACCACCTGCAACTAGGCTCCCTTTTTTTGATCCTTTTGATGTTTTCAAAATAATAATTATAATACTGATGTATATACATCACACACACACACACACACACACACACATATAGCTTTTAGTACTTTCAAAACATGCATTTATTGTGTATGGTTTTAACATTTTTTTTTTGCATTTCACCATATTTCTTTACAAATTTTCACATTAGCTCTCATGTATGCAAGATAAGTTGAGCATAATTCACAAATTCAGAGGCTAGATAAAATAAGGAAAAAAAAAAACAAGGAAAACAAGAAAAAACAAAACCAAAACCTAAAAAAAAACTAACCCTAACCCTAACTAAGCATCTAATCTAACAAAATATTAACTCTAATAAAGGAAATAATTATAATTTCTATGATTATTTCCATTTTCATTTTGGTACGAATTACAATAGGTGTGTGTTTAAATTCATTTAGCAATATTTCGGCTATCCTACTGCAACAAAAAATTATTTTAAAATTTTTACGTTTAGTAATCATAAATTCAAAAGATTACTTACCAATGAGTTGGCTCATATGTATGAAAAATGCCTCATTAAATTTTGATTGCACACACTTCATCTGATGCAACCATACTCTACCTTCTTCCAACCCTAGTTCATGGTTCATTTTTGTACTTTGTTTGCCTTCATGAACGACTATGTCCATTTTTCAACTATCTCCTCCAAACAATTTCATATCTTCGGCCCTATCTTTACTTTGCATTTCGTTACAGCAAGATATATCACAATTTATATTATCATTAGATAGAGAAAGAGTAAAATAATGATATTCTATATTTTGCATAAAATCAGGGAAATTTCCCTTTTTATCATGTAGATTTTCTATTTGGGGTAAAATATACATGTCTCTCATTTGATTTTTGTGCTCCTTTTCTCCATTTGTGTTTTCCACGTATAAAGATAATGATGACTCATCAATTTCATTTCTTTGTTTCTAATGCAATATTCTAAAATCTTGACATTCTTGTTTATTTCCCTGGAAAGTGTTATAACTTTCATTTTAATAATTGCAGTTATCTAATTTTTTTGATGTGTTAGTTCATTTTTTAACATTTTCAGTTTTACTAGGGTTGCACACAATGTCTTCTAACATTTCCTTCCTTCTAGCAGTTAGAGCTTATCCTATTAATGGAAATATTTTACACGTGGCTAATCTCACCCTAATTAAGAAAATTTCACAATCAAGTTCATCATGATTATTTGTATCATGAATTTTGTATTCGGTGACCTTGCCAAAAGTGAGAAAACTTAAAGGATATAATCTCTAATTAAAAATTTACACAAGTTTCTCAACTTCCATACTAAAATACTAAAATACCACCTTGCCTTGGCCTTTAATTTACAAGCTTTAAGACTCAGGCCAAAATTTTATTTATTTTTTGAACAATGATTGCCCTCCTTCTAGCACTAGTTCCTGTTGACAATGATTTCACTTGCATCAGCAGTGTCGAATAAAAATATCCATAGATAGATCATGAAGAAGCCTATTCTTCTTGAAAGATATGGAACAAGAAAATCTCGAAGGAGAAATCTGCTTAAATAGAACAACAAGATTAACTCAGTTCAATCCCAAGTCTCTGGTAATCAGGTCATGGTCATACTAGGTTCTCTTCAAGGTATGATGTGAATTTATTGTTAATCTCAATGGGAATATGTTCATTAATTCTAATTTTATACTAGACATTGAGTTTTCAATTTGGATTTTAAGAAGAATTATCATTAAATTGAAAGATTTGAAATAATATTTCATGAACATCAACAATTTCATTTGCTATCACTTAAGTACATTTAGCTTTAAGCATTGAACAATTTTCATGTAAAATGAAATATTTTCAATAAATTTCCATCCATTCATCTATTTTTTGAATCATTTTTAAAGAAATTTAGACATCTACTCTAAAATAAAGCATAAAAATATTAAAATTAAAAGGTTCTCCTGATTATTCTCCACGCATGCCCCAAAGAATTAATTAAATCAAATCAAACTGATTTATACTTCACCAGATTGCTTCACAGCTACATACAAAATGGTGTGAGCTTTTAAAGAGAGGGTTATGTTTGGACACCGAGTAGTTTATGTATACACCCTTAAATGACGTAGTATACAGGCTTGTTTAGTAGAACTAACAAAACCACCTACAAAATTTTCATGAGATAGGTAGCTATCAAATTGGCTCTAATATTAATTAACATCTATGTGCATACAAGTTTTTAGTCTGAAATGATTAAAAAAATAGGAAAAAGGAACAAAACTTAAAGAAGTTTTGGCTCTTCTGACATCCACAAATTCTCAACTTAAAATAAAAAAGATATCTATTAGCCTTTTATAGAACACAAGGCACAAACAGGATAAAACAAATACATGAGAGGAAATCTAAGGGATGAATCACATCAAGGCACATGGAAGAAAAGTGATTGACCAAGAAATTACAATTGAAGTCCTTGAAGATTGACTTCAATTGTTCATTGAATTTCTCCAGGTTCCGGCCTTTATTATCATGAGGATAATAACTTGAATCAAGATAACATGTTAGAACTTTCCATACATATAGAATGGTATCATTATTGCTTTGTTCCAACAACCGGTCTTGCTTTACATATGCTACTCTCTGGAATGGGCTTACCTAGAGATGTACATTTTATTCCACCGCATGTAAAATACCGAGATCTCTAGCATTTTGGTGGACTCAAACCCCTTGCCATTATAAATTACTAGAGAAATAAATTTGATCTAGAAATGATTCTATCCCCAATTCAAATTTTCATGACCATCCATACCCAAAGTTTGCATAGAAATTTGTATTTTCTACAATCACAAATTCCACATATTAAATCCCTTTTAAAAAAACATTTATAAACATCTCATGTAAATAAAACCATTATTCAAATATTATAATATTAATTTCCATTAATAACATGCTTTTCAAAGCACATCGTAAATTATTGTACATGATTATCCTCTATATATATACTGGATTATTGGACTATCGGACTCATTAGATAATCACAAAATTTCAAAACCTTATTCCACTGGAACCTAGTACCTGGTACGCGGTATTCATCTTTACCCATAAAATTTCCCCGAACTTCAGTTTTACTGGACTTCCATCTATCATGGGTTTCCATTATTAGGCCAGAAAGCATGACTTACCTTCTTTATAACCTTTTCACCTTTCAAACATCTGGTTTCCAATATATAACACCTGAAACACTTTACTGCAAAGCATTATTTTAAATTAAATATTTCTTTTACCTTTCCTTTTCTTAGTGATCTTCCAAATAGCTAGCTCATACCCTAAGAGTAAAAAAAACATTATGTACCCAAGCCTTATAGTCTTGGGGTGTGTTGTGAGACCACACAACAAGACCATGGTCCTTGTAGCTTATGAATAAATATTTCTGACAAACGGTAGGACTTTATGACAAACCTCAAATTGGCATAAACTCAGTTAGGAGAAGTATAAACAAATCTAGTGTGATATAGCCAAATTCATAGAGTGCATGAGAATAGTCCATTAAGGTAAGCCTAATACCTTTATTGTGTGCATAGTTCAAAAAAGAAACAAATGATAAATGGAAGGTATCACAATCTCAAGATAGTACAGAGAGAGTTTTAAAAACTAAGGATATGATCTTGGTTGATAAAAGAAAATCTATAACCTTACATATTATAAGAGTAAAGGATAGTGAAATTTGTGTGATATTCATGATAAGACTATCACTATGGTTTTTCCATTACAAGGTGAGTACAGACATTGTAGGAATCAAATGAAAGGAGGGAAATATTTAACATATAATGGTGATAGTCTTTGCAAGATTCTTAAATCTTAAAAAAATGAGAACTCTACAATATTCATCTTATTGAACTTGCATACTTTGATTGGGTTGAACATCCATCATAATAAAGTGGAAAAATTGCATGACCAAGATAATGACAGAATTTATAAGGTGAAGAAGATAGTGGATTCAAGAGATAGTGTTGAGAGTTGCATAGTAGAGAAAATTAATGAATGATAGAGCATGGTTGTCAAGACAAAGGGGATAGCTTTGATAGTTCTTTACAAAAAATTTGTACAGTCTCATGGAGATAATCATAAAGGATGAGGTAAAATTTAAGAGAAAAGGCATTGCATGAAGAAGTGAAGAGAGTCTATGACCAATGAAGTGTCATGACTAATAAAGCATAGTCATGAAGATAACATAAGTGTGACGATGAAAAAATAGTGTGTGGACAAAGTATAAATGATAAGGTATGGTAAGAAGCTAAGATATGATAGTGTAATCAAAATATTGTACCTAGAAGATAGTTAAAATGAAGTAGCATGATCAAGTGTATGATAGTAATTTCACATTGGAGGGATAATCATAAGAGCATGATATAGAAGATGACAAGGAAGACCACAATAAATTTGAGTGACACTCATGTTAAGATGTCTAGAGCAAGGGAAATTTGAAGAGGATTGAAGGAAATTCAGCAAGATTTCTAAGTGTTTAATAAAGATGATAGAATTATTGAATCATAAAGACATCCAAAAGAGGACTCATGAATTATTTTGAGAAAATGGTCTTATTTCTTCATTGGAGGCTTAGTATTATGATTTAAAACATATCCATGACAATGGACACAAGGAAATGATATTTCAATGATAGTATGATAGTCCTACCAAGATAACATAGAGGACAATTATCATCAAGCCTTACAAACACGCACTTTAAATAAAAAGGCAAATGGCATGAAATGATTGTAGGTGAGTCATGATAGTTCACAAATTGAAAAAGGGCAATGCTATCAAGGTAAAAAGAATGGTGAAAATGACTATAATAATAGTGAACATTAGGTGCATACAAAAGATAAAAGGGGAAGTCAATACCACAACAGTCATAAAAGAAGTTATTAGATATGTGGTATCTCATGAAGACCTTTGGGAAAAGATGATTCCATATTGCAATTCTAGGAAAAAGTTGAGGATAGTCATGTAAGAAGGTACAGTCTACAAGCAAATAATATGAACTATAATAGAAAGTCAAGATTTATCGTTTATCACCTAGTTAGTTAATAATAATTTAATAGATTCCATTTATCATTTATTATCAAATATCATTTATCATTTATTATCAAATACCATTTATCATTTAATCATCATAAATTATGTATTACTTATTATCCATTCACCAAATATTATCATTTATTAATTAATAATCATTAAAATTCACACTTTATTTATTTAATTAAATAATATTTTGTTATTTAATTAAATGTGATCTTATTGGTATTTTTATATCTTTAGTGAAATCCACCATCACTAATTAGTTAACTTAGTCTTCATTTAGAAACTCAATCTTCTCTCATAAGTTAACTCTTTTGCATTTTAGAAACTTCATCTTCATTCTTTAGTTAATTCGGCTTGAAATTAGAAATTTTATGTGCATAATAATCCATCAAATAAATCAATATTATCTCTTCATGAATCAAAATTGGAATATTTGTAATTTTTAGTTAAGTTGACTCTATTGGTTTTCTAGTTAACTGAAGTCTTTATTTTTATCTTCATCTTCTAATTGATTTTTCCTCATAAAATTTATAAATAATATAAATGTTTCATCAATTTAGTATCTCACATCTTATGAAAATCAACTATGTTCAAATATATCATCAGTAAAAAATCAATCAATCATGTAGTGTTATGTTGTAGAGATTATGCATCCACATACCATCAAGGCAAATCAACATCATCAACTTATTTTGAAGTTTGAAGTGGAATTTCTAAGTCAGATCAGAATTTGATTCTATTTCATTATTTTTAGTTTTCTTAATTTATAGCTTATGAATTTCAATGCTTACATCTTGGTGAACCCGATGTGAACACTAACCTTTTTTGACTAACCTTATTGTCTACAAGTTTTTGGTGTTTTTTTTCTTGCAAGTTGTAGGTGCTTTCAAGAGGTTTTAAAAATCAATATTTTTTGGAGCTTCTTAAGGAGAAACATACATCATGGTTGCATCCAAAAGGGACAAGAAAATAATTTTCGTATATAATAATACATATTTTGGTGCAAGATAACAATTTAGACAAAAAATCATTTTTCGGACACTTGGCCTTGAACTCTTTGCTCTTCCTCTTTGCAATTTTTGAAAATAACAACTTGTACTAAAACAAACAAAACTTTTCGAACCACTAATCAGCATTTCAACTTTTTATAGGCATTGGAAAGTTGTTTTTGATGTAAATGTTGTGAATCAAGTAATTTCTTCAAATCAACAACTAGAATTCAGGTATAATTATTCAAATTGAGTTTTTTAGTTTTAAACTTTAAACAAGCACACATATGAACTTGCTTTTTGATGATTTTAAAAAACATACCAAAACTTCATAAGGAGCCAAATGGTGCAGTTAATAATTTAATTTGAAATAATATTTTCTATATTTTTAACTAACCATTTAATGCAACACTTTTTAATTTTGAAAGAGAAAAACAAATAAATAATCCTTTTTCACAAGCCAAAGAGAAAAAAAATTAAAACTTCTAATAAAATTGGTTTTGTATGATGGTATTAAGAAGACAAGTTTATTGAAATTTTATTTTTATGTGTGATTTGGTTTTTTGTGTCTTTTAAAATCATTTCTTTGTGAGATTAAAAATAACTTTACATTTTATTTTGGTTAATAAATAATTTATGTCTTTTGATCCCAAAAGAGTGTGTGCATATGCTCTTTTCTCATAGCTTTGTGTGATCTTGAGAATAAAAAACACCACCTTTTCCTTTCCTTTTAGGGGGTATGTCTAGGTATTTTATCACCCTAGAGGATGAAATCAACTTCAATAATTTGATGGATTATAAATAGTGGGGGATGAATCAAAAGACATGGGTCTCTTGGAAGTTGTGAGTTGTCATTTGAGCTAAGCCCCCAAGAACTTTATACCATGGGGAAGTGAAGGAGAAGGGTGCGTTACCCTCTTCTCCCAGCTATTTGATTTTCTTTCACTTTCAAATTCATGGATTAGGCATCACATACCCTTGTGGCATATAGAGGATTCCCCAAGAAAGCATGTATAACCTATTTTAAGACCTTTACCCATTGATTACTGTGGTGCAAGGTACAATATCATACCTGAAGTTACTCACCATGTGCCTCCCTAAGTAGAGATAGAAAATATTTGGGAAAGGTCTTAGGATCTCCAAATAAAAGGAAAAGGTGATTGCTTGTGCCACTAGAACCCTACCTATCGACTCTTGATAGATAGTTGCCTTGAACTATCGAGGTATTTATTATGTGGGCCTACACTAAGTTAATACTCCTACTTGATTAATTCTAGGCTTGTTCATGTGTTTTATGTGTATTTTATTGTTAGAGTAAAACATCCCCATATAAAGCCCAATGGGGACCTTATCATTTTTAAGCCTTAGGTTTTTTAATCTTCTATCTTTTTATTAGTCTAGTTTCTCAAATTTTCAAAAAACCCAAAAAAATTAAAAAACCACAAAATCCAAAAAAAAATGTAAAATCTAAAAACCAAAAAAAGGTAGTGTCAATAGGTTAATTCCACCCCTTACTAGGTCAAAAAAAAAACATGGAATATAGAAATACAAACCAATTTACAACTAGCCAATATAGTCAAACTAAGATTTTACAAGATAAACCTAGAGTTAATGGACAGGACTTGGTAGACAAACCTAAACACTCTCCTAGGTTTGTTGAGTTTATGAATGATGGGCTTGGCCAAACCTATTTATATCATATTATAGGTTTAAATAAAAAACACTTTCTAGAGAAACTTATAGAGGATAGATCCACACTCTCCCCTAGCTTTGACCAAGCCGAGTAAGCTCATTACAAAACAAACTATAGGTACATCCACTTTTTAAAATCCCCTATATGAGAGTTATCAAAATGTAATTGTGGATATCTCAAATTTCAACCAACCCACAACAAATTCCTTCACCATGAAAGATCCCATAGTTACATTAAATTACCAAAGTCAATCACATAGAAATTTACAACAAGTAACCACCAAACCCATTAAAACTTACCCTCCACTAGATGATGTGTTTGATACTTTGTTTAGTTCTACACCATATAATCCTATTAATAGGATTATAACCCCACCCACCTTATAACATAACACATTGTATAACCCCACTTCTATTAGGATTCCACATAATGCAGCTAATCAAAATATCCCTAAAATTCAAACCTCATTTCCTTCCATGATAACCTTAATTCAATCATTACCACCTTTTTTGTTACCCCAACCATCACCTATTAACTTAGCTAAAATTTCATCTTACCTTAAACTTCCTATATATCAACCTACCTATCAACAAAACTCATCACAACAACAATTCACACAACCCTTGAACACATCACAACCTCCTATCCAACACCAACAATAACCACCCCCTTACAAAAAAATACCTACAACCTCCCACATATCAACAACAATCAGTTAAAATTACCAAAAAAATCTAGATATAACCGACAAACACCACCACATATGCAAACTCCAGCTCCTATGAATCCCTTCACCCAAGAGTGGAAAGAGATGAAGAACACCCTTAAGGGGATACAATCAGGAACCCTACAACAAAAGAAAACACACACATTTGAAGAACTATGTCCCTACCCCTTTGGTAAATCGATAACATCAATTCCTTTCCCTAAAATTTTTGAAGTTCCTAAAATAGATAAGTATGAAGGGTAAGTGCACCAATCTGTGACACAATTTTGGCTCTTAAGATGCCACTTTTTTTTTCTGAAATCGGAAAAACTTGATTTGCATGAGAAAATGAAGATAGTTAACTCAAAATTTCAAGATACGGAAAGAACAATAGTTGAAGTGCTTTGAGTCTAGTTTTTAAGCTACTATTTTTTTTTGAAATTAATGAATATTAAGGGTCTCAAAAAGGGGGGGGCCAAAAAGGTCCTATTTTTATCAAAAAAAATAGCATAGCGCCTGAGGGCTCCCCCCTTTTTGATTAACTTTTTTTTAGAAATTCAAAAATCCCAATAGTGAAAAATTAGCTAACACCATGTAGTTTATCCTCCTTCTTTCAGATAATTTTTTTAATGAATATATAATATTTTATGAATTTTCAAAGTGGACACATCCTGAAAAACTGAAATTTGAGTGTGCTCCCCCCCAAATTTTTTGCAAACTAATTGAAAATTGATTTATTTATTTTTTATCATGTGTAGATTGGAGTCTAGTTTCAAATAATGTAATTTGTTTCACGTTCTGATGAACGTGTAAAAATCTATCCTAAACCTAGCACATGTTTGTTTTTGACCAAAAACGAAGGCATTTACAATAGAAGCCATGGATCAAAACCTTAAATAAATCAAAATAAAAAAATAATTATATATTTAGATAGCTAAGAGAGAGGTTAATGTTATCACAGTTTTTTTCTAAAATTACATTGAAAGACATGCAAATGAGATGGGGAGAATGGAGGAAAATATGAGAAAATTTGGAAAATCCTATTAACTAACACATCCAAAGTAGGCCATTTGACGAGCGCCAAATGGCCTGCTTTGCACAAAGCTAGAATTTCCCCTCTTTGATGAACAATTTTGATAATTATTAGAGTGCACAGTCTATGATCGTAGATGGATAGTTGAGGTTTTACCTTTCATACCTTCTCTAGCTTGTTACTATAACTGGATAACTCTTTATCCCTTTGAAGTCTCTATCTCTCAGGTCTCGCTCCTTCCCATGAGACCTAAACTACTCTCTCAGTCCAATCCCCTCTATCAAGTCTCTTTCCCTCCCACATAGGTACCTAAATAAATCTATCTCACTCCAACCCCCTTTCTTACTCTCCCTCTCTCTCTCCCTCTTTGGTCTTTGTATCTCTCTCACTCCATCTCCCTCTCTTAGGTTGTTATCTTTATCTCTTTGTCTCTCCCTCATACCCCCTCTCCCTCTCTTAGTGTTGTCACTCACTCACTCCTTCTATCTATTTCCCATTCCCTCTCTCTCACTCACTCTATCTCTCTCCCTCTCTCTCTCACTCTCTCTCAAGTATCTTCATCCCCTCTCTCTCTCACTCTCCCACTTTGTCTCTCTCCCTCTCTCTCAAGTCTCTCCCTCCCACCCCCTCTCCCTCTCCCTCTCTCTCTCAATTATATATGTCCTACCCCCTCTCCCTCTCTCTCTTTTTCAAGTCTCCCCCTCCTACCCCATCTACCTCTCACAGTCACTTGCTCTATCTCTCTTCCACTCCCTCCCTGTCTCACTCCCTCTATTTGTCTCCATCTACCTCTCCATCTCTCTCAAGTATCTCCCTCCCACCACCTCTCCCTCTATCTCTCAATTCCATCTCTCTCATTCCCTCTATCTCTCATGCCCTCTATCTCTCTCCCACTCTCTCTCCCTCTCACCCACTCTCCCTCCCTCTTTGTATCTCAAGTCTCTCCCTTCTATCCCCTCTCCCTCTTTTAGGCATCTCTTCGTCTCTCTCACTCACTCCCTCTCTCTCAAATATTTCCTTGCCACCCCCTCCCAATCTCTCTCTCTCCCTCTATCTCATGTATCTCCCCCCACCCCTTCCATCTCTCTCGAATTCCTCTATCTTGAGTACTCCCTCTCACCTAAGTAATCCGTCTCTCTCCCACCCCTTCTCCATCTCTCAAGTCTCTCTCTCACTCCTTGTATCTCTCCCATCCCTCTATCTCTCACTCCCTCTCTCTCCTACTCTCTTAGGTATCTCCTTCCCACCGCCTATCTCCCACTTTTTCTCCCTCTCCTTCTCTCTCAGGTGTCTCCCTCCCAACCTCTCTCCCTCTCCCTCTCTCTTAGGTTTCTCCCTCCCACCCCCTCTCACTCCCTCTCTCTCACTCTCTCTCTTCATCTCTATGTCTCTCCCTCTCTCTCTCTCCCACTCCCTCTCTCTCACACACACACTTTGTCTCTCTCCCTCTCTCTCTCACTCCCTATATCTCTCTCCCACTTTTTCTCTCTCCCTCTCTCTAATGTCTCTCCTTCCCACCCTATCTCCCTGTTTCTCTCTCTCAAGTATCTCCGTCCTACCCCATCTTCCTCTTTCTCTTTGTCAAGTCTCCCCCTCCTACACCATCTCCCTCTCATAGTGACTCCCTCCCTCTCTCACTCCCTCTGTCTCTCTCTCCCTCTCCCTCTCCCTCTCTCTCAAGCATGCCCCTCCCACCACCTCTCCTCTCTCTCTCTCTCAAGTTGAGGGTTGAGGGATTAAGAGGGTATGGGGGTTGAGGGATTAGGGTATAAGGGTTAAGGGTTGAGGGTTGAGGGTTGAGGGATTAAGAGGGTATAGGGGTCAAGGGATTAGGGTTTAAGGGTTGAGGATTAATGGATTAAGAGGGTGTCAGTGTTGATGGATTAGGGTTTAAGGATGAAGGGTTGAGGGTTGAGGGATTAAGAGGGTATAGGGGTTGAGGGATTAGGGTTTAAGGATTGAGGGTTGAGGGATTAGGGTGTAAGGGTTGAGGGTTGATGGATTAAGAGGGTATAGTGGTTGAGGGATTAGGGTTTAAGGGTTGAGGGGTTGAGGAATTAAGATGGTATGGGGGTTGAGGGATTAAGAGGGTATGGGGTTTGATGGATTAAGGTTTAAGGGTTAAGGGTTGAGGGGTTGGGGATTAAGAGGCTATGGGGGTTGAGGTATTAGGGTTTAAGGGTTGAGGGATTAAGAGGGTATAGGGGTTGAGGTATTAAGAGGGTATAGGGGTCAAGGGATTAGGGTTGAATGGTTGAGGGTTGAGGGATTAAGAGGGTATGGGGGTTAAGGGATTAGGGTTTAAGGATTAAGGGCTGAGGGTTGAGGGATTAAGAGGGTATGGGGATTGAGGGATTAGGGTTAAGGGTTGAGGGTTGAGGGTTGAGGGTTGAGGGTTAAGGGTTGAGGGTTGAGGGATTAGAGTATGAGGTTGAGGGGTTAGGGTTGAGGGTTGGGATTGAGATTAAGGGTATAGGAGTCGAGGGATTAGGGTTGAAGGGTTGAGAGATGAGGGATTAAATATGGGGTTGAGGATTAGGGCTTAGGGTTGGATTAGAGGGTTGGGATTAGGGGGGGGGGTTGAGGGAGGGTTGAGGGTTGAGGGTTGAGGGTTGAGGGTTGAGGGTTAAGGGTTGAGGTTTGAGGGTTGAGGGATTAAGAGGGTATGGGGGTTGAGGGATTATGGTTGAAAGGTTGAGGGTTGAGGGTTGAGGGGTTGAGGGATTAAGGGGGTATGGGGGTTGAGGGATTAGGGTTTAAGGGTTAAGGGTTTAGTGTTGAGGGTTGAGGGATTAAGAGGGTATAGGGGTTGAGGGATTATGGTTTAAAGGTTGATGGTTAAGGGTTGAGGGTTGATGAGGTATAGGGGTTAAGGGATTAGGCCTCACTTATCTCACAATCCCTCTTTGTCAGGCCTCACTTACCTCCCACCCTACTTTCTTAGGTCTCTCCTTCCCACCCCCACTCTCCCACTTTTACTCCCTCTCCTTCTCTCAGGTGTCTCCCTCCCACCCTCTCTCCTTCTCTCTCTCTTAGGTTTCTCCCTCCCACACCCTATCCCTCCCCCTCTCTCTCTCAAGTCTCTCCCTCCCACCCCCTCTCTCTCTCTCCCACTCCTTCTCTCCCAGTCCCTCTATCTCTCTCCCACTTTGTGTCTCTCCCTCTCTTTGAAATCTCTCCTTTTCAGAGGAACATATTTGGCGCTCACCAAATTTGGAGAGCACCTAATTTGGCATGCGCCAAATTTGGTAATCTCCAAATTTGGCAAGTACCAAATGGATTTAACCTTGAAATGGTAAAAATAAGGGTTGACCCCATGATTTAGGCCCACATTCTCTTGTATTTGTTTGGTTCAGTGCTTTATCCAAGTCAGAAATGCCTTTTTTTGTAGTTGACTTCATATTGTACCAATCTATGGTTGATCCATCACCTTTTTACCACCAATCTGCATGGTAGAAAACATAGAAGAAGACATTTTGAAGTTTCTACATCATTTTACATTATCTGAGGTGATATATTCATTTTGGTAAAAAGAAATTTTTGTATTTAGTATATTTGTTTGTTTTTGTCAGTATAAACTAAATTTCCTTAATGATTTTATTAATCATAAAAATTGGACTTAGAATTCAACATTGAATTAGATGGGATTTGCATAAAAAAGTTCAATTTTTATGAGTTTGAAGAAAGAAAAAAATAAAAACATGACATTTACTTAACATAAATTTACTTATGAATTCTATTTGCATTGCTTATAGTAGTCCATTTCCAACATGGCTAGTGGAATTCACTGTATTTCATTATTTTTTCAACTAATTTGGAAAAAAATTATTTTCATCTAATTTGGAAAACCTAATAGCTTTCATCAATGTTAATGCAAGTTTCCATTAATTTTTTTGTTCCATAAAAAATTCAGCTTCATCACATGTGCTTAGATAAATTCAAGTGAGTTGACATAGTTGAGAATACTTATTGTCTTTCTAAGTTACCTCATTGCCAAAGAAATAGTGAATAATTATAAGATATAGCTTCGCAAACCCTTCTTTGAATCCATATTCTTCATGACTTTGTTGAAAATCAAAAAAAAAAAATTGAGAAAAATAAACACAAGAGTCTCTAGTTTTCATTTAGGTGGCAGAAATTTATACCCTAGGTTTGTGATTCTCATTGATTTGTTGTATTGAATGGTTTCCACCCCTCTTTACATCAATATTTTTGTAAAATGCATTACATACTTTTGTTCTATGTGTGTTTGTGGACATTTAGCATTCAAGGTCATGCCGAGGAAATGACCAAAGCCTCTAACCTCATTCGCAAAACCTTTTGATGGAATTTCACATACCCTAACCAACTGTTAGTAGTGATCTTTCTTGAAATCCTAAATGGTCCCTCTATCTGAACATCTAGGTTTTCTTCAATCTGTGTTATCTCTTGATGATTTGATATGTTGCTGCTATCTTTTTCCAATTAACTGTCATATGCCATCACTTCACTCCTTTGATTTTATTGGCATAGTCCCTTTTGATCTCTACCTATTAGACATTGTCCTTGCCCTTATATTCTTTTTTTGACACAATCGTCACTATTGTTCAAATTATCAGAGCATACTCCCTTAGCAATATTTTGTTCATTTGGGACAACTAAATCCTTCAATTTTCTAGTATTTTTGCAATCTCAAGTTTTGGGACACAAAATTCTTCATAGTGACCTAAAATTCTTAAAGTTGAAAGCCTCAAATTTCTTACCTGACATTCCCAAATCAGTGAAAGAAAACAAGGCATTTGAAATTTTATCAAATCTAAGCTCTGTATGGTATCCTTTTATCTTTGTTATTGATTTTGTCTGTCAATGTATACATTCCTTCTTTAAAATATTTGGAAATCAATACTATTAGCAACATAAGCATGGTGGTTTTGGTATCTCCTTATAAAAGATATAAGGGTACTTACAATAAGAAGAAAACTAGACCTATCAAAATCACCTCTACTTGCATGTCCATGCATGTATTGAAAATGATGATCTCCAGGGCTGCATAAGCTTTCCCATACTTCCTTTACTCATCATATATGCATTTCCATGTGAAACTTCCCTACAACAATATTTATAAGGCATTTAAATTGGAAAGCAATGAGTGTGGACATTGCAATACCCCTTTTGATGATGGAAATTAAATGTAGAAGTATGAGAACTGACATTAAATTCTTTGTAGTATTCCATTTGAAAGCTTGTAGCACATTTGACTGCCATGAAAGCTCAAAAAATTGGTAGAAGAGACCTAAAAGGTAACAAAACCCTAACGTCTCAATGCAGTCTTTATTAAATTCAATCCTAACAAAACAACCTACTCATGCATGTGAATTTGACTCAATCAGGGCATTAAAGACTAACCTCTTACAAATTTTAAAAGAAAAGGTTGTTTTGTCCCTAAAGGATTGAACTTAGACGAACAATTATAATTGTTTGGATCTACCAATTCATCCGCCCTCTCAATTGATTGTGTGCCCTTCACCCTTGGCCTCTCCATTATTATCATAACTTTGAAGAAAAATATGAAAAACTACTCCAAGTCCCTAACAATGATATTTCCTCACATTCATCATCCTATATTGATCCATCCACTTTAGCCTCATCATCCACCTCACATAAATCCTTTCCAAATATCAAGGTCCAAATACGATACAAGACAAGAGTTGTAGAGACTATGGTCTTAAAGGGTATTTTTATGTACGACAACTCCCATCTTCTCCCAAGACATATGGAGAACCATAACACATAGAAAAAATCCTCTTCTATCATCAAATTTGAACCCATGGTTTTCTCCAAGTGGGGAGAGCTAAACAAAGAGGTTATAGAGGAAGACATCTCCAAATTGTTGTACCAATATGAGAAAGAGAAAGAAACCCTACCAATAGATTACTGTGATAAGGGTTTCCAAGTCATTAAGAACATGGGGGATTCACATGACATGGTAGCCTTGGTATACATCAACAAGGAATAAGATAGCCCATTTTTTTAGAGAAATGACAAAAATATCAAAGGCTTGGGTATGGTTCATTATATGTTAATCCTAACATTGAGAGTACCCCTAAAATCATATTGCTTAGGGTTAAAAAGGTAGGGGAAGTTTATGCCTCATAGAAATCGATGCAACCTAGGTCATCTCTAACATACCTTAGGGTATGGCACTCAACAAAATAGTTACTATGGTTCAATCGACTCAATCCCTTAAGGGTGCAAAGTGCAAAAGCACAACAATATTTGATAGGGTATTACTTGTAAACCATGGTGATTATGAAATCTCTCTCTAAACCTATGAGATCATGTTGGACCCCTCTACAATAATCTCTCTTGGTAATTGCTATCTCGGAGGCATTTTCTTGTGGTGGCAAATTTTCACTCGAGGAAAGAGTTGTCAAATGCAAGTAGTTGAAAGTTGTAAAGTGGTGCAACTTTTGTTTTGTAGCTCGTGTGACCAAAAAAAATGTTCCAACACATCTGGGTGGGTACATTTATGCTAGGAATGGTCCTCTTTCGCACCCAAACACACGGAATCGCTCTGAGCTATGTTCAACCAGATCGATCCCTTAAGGGTACAAAGTGCAAAATGGCTACAAAATTCAGCATGCTATTACTCGAATACCGTGATGCTTAGTAACTTATCATCTGATCCTACAAGATCGCATTGGACCCATATACAATAACCTTAGTCGGTTTCACTATGTCATAGGCATTTTCCTGTGCTCACAAATTTTCACTCGGGGAAAAAGTTGTCAAATGCAAGTAGTTGAAAGTTGCAAAGTGGTGCAACTTTCGTTGTGTAGCTCGTCTGACCAAAAAGACTATTCCAACATGTCTAGGTGGCTAATTTTATGCTAGGAATGGTCCTTTTTTGCATCCGTAGATATGGAATCGCATTGAGCTACATTCAATCGGATCGATCCCTTAAGGGTCCGAGGTGCAAAATGGCTGCAAAATTCAGCATGCTATTACTCAGACACCATGATGCTTAGTAACTTCTCATCTAATCCCATACGATCATGTTGGGCCCATATACAATAACCTCCCTTGGTTTTTTCTATCTCGAAGGAATTTTCTTGTCCTGGCAAATTTTCACTCGGGGAAAAAGTTGTCAAATGCAAGTAGTTGAAAGTTGCAAAGTGGTCCAACATTCATTTTATAGCTCGTCTGACCAAACAAACTATTCAAACACATCTGGGTGGGTATGTTTACGCTAGGCACAATCCTCTTTCACACCCAAACACGCAGAATCGCTCTGAGCTACGTTCAACTGGATCGATCCCTTAAGGGTCTAAAGTACAAAATGGCTGTGAAATTCAACATGCTATTACTCAGACACTGTGATGCTTAGAAACTTCTCGTCTAATCCTACAAGATCATGTTGGCCCCATCTACAATAACCTCGCTCATTTTTTTCTATCTCAGTTGCATTTTCTTGTGCTGGTGAATTTTCACTCGGGAAAAAAGTTGTCAAATGCAAGTAGTTGAAAGTTGCAAAGTAGTGCAACTTTTGTTCTGTAGCTCATCTAAACAAACGGACTGTTCCAACACGTCTAGGTGGCTTTGCTTATGCTAGGAATGGTCCTCTTTCACACCCAAACATGCGGAATTGCTCTGAACTACATTCAACCGGATCGATCCCTTAAGAGTCCAAAGTGCAAAATGGCTGTGAAATTCAGCATGCTATTAATTGGACACCATGACACTTAGTAACTTCTCATCTAATCCTATGGGATCAAGTTGGGCCCATCTACAATAACCTCACTCATTTTCTTCTATTTCGGAGGCATTTTCCCGTGCTCGCGAATTTTCACTCAAGGAAAAAGTTGTCAAATGCAAGTAGTTGAAAGTTGCAAAGTGGTGCAACTTTCATTATGTAGCTTGCTTGACCAAACAGACTGTTCCAATGTATCTAGGTGGGTATATTTATGCTAGTCATGATCCTCTTTTGCACCCAAACACGTGGAATCGCTTTGAGCTACGTTCAACCGGATCGATCCCTTAAGGGTCCAAAGTGCAAAATGGCTACAAAATTCAGTATGCTATTATTCAGACACCGTGATGCTTAGAAACTTCTCATCTAACTCATGTTGGGCCCATCTACAATAACCTAACTCGGTTTTCTCTATCTTGGAGGCATTTTCCTGTATTGGCGAATTTTCACTCGAGGAAAAAGTTGTCAAATGCAAGTAGTTGAAAGTTGCAAAGTGGTTCAACTTTCATTCTGCAGTTCGTGTGACCAAATCAATTGTTCTAATGCATCTGGGTGGGTACATTTATGCTAGGCATGGTCCTCTTTTGCACCCAAACATACATAATCACTCTGAACTACGTTCAACCAGATTGATCCCTTAAGGGTCCAAAGTGAAAAATGGCTATGAACTTCAGCATGCTATTACTTGGACATCGTGATACTTAGAAACTTCTCGTTTGATCCTATGGGATCATGTTAAGCCCCTCTACAATAACCTCACTTGGTTTTTTCTATCTGAGAGGTATTTTTCTGTGCTAGCGAATTTTCACTCAGGGAAAAAGTTGTCAAATACGAGTAATTAAAAGTTGCAAAGTGGTACAACTTTCATTCTACAGCTCTTGTGACCAAACGAACTGTTCCAACGCATCCGGGTGGGTTATTTTACGCTAAGAATGGTCCTCTTTTGCACCCAAACATGCGGAATTGATCTGAGCTACGTTCAACCAGATCGATCCCTTAAGGGTCCAAAGTGCAAAATGGCTGTGAACTTCAGTATTCAATTACTTAGACATCGTGATGCTTAGAAAATTCTCGTCTGATCCTATGGGATCATGTTTGACCCCTCTACAATAACCTCATTTGGTTTTCGCTATCTCGGAGGCATTTTCCTGTGTTGGTGAATTTTCACTGGGGAAAAAGTTGTCAAATGCAAGTAATTAAAAATTGCAAAGTGGTGCAACTTTCCTTCTACATCTCATGTGACCAAAAAAACTATTCCAATGCATTTGGGTGGGTAACTTTACGCTAGGAATGGTCATCTTTTGCACCCAAACATGTGGAATCGCTCTGAGCTACGTTCAACCAGATCGATCCCTTAAGGGTCCAAAGTGCAAAATAGTTGCAAACTTCAACATGCTATTACTTAGACATCGTGATACTTATAAACTTCTCATCTGATCCTATGGGATCATGCTAGGCCCCTCTACAATAACCTCTATCAATTTTTTCTATCTCAGAGGCATTTTCTTGTGCTGGTGAATTTTCACTCAGGGAAAAAGTTGTGAAATGGAAGTAGTTGAAAGTTGCAAAGTGGTGCAACTTTCGTTCTGTAGCTCGTGTGACCAAATGGATTGTTCCAACGCATACGGGTGGGTACGTTTATGCTAGGAATGGTCGTCTTTTGCACCCAAACATGCAGAATTTTTCTGAGCTACGTTCAACCAAATCGATCCCTTGAGGGTCTAAAGTGCAAAATGGTTGTGAACTTCAACCTACTATTACTCGGATACCATGATGCTTAGAAAATTTTCATCTAATCCTGTAGGATCACATTGGGCCCCTCTAAAATAACCTCTTTCAGTTTTTGCTATCTTGGAGACATCTTCCTATGCTAGCGAATTTTCACTCAGGGAAAAAGTTGTCAAATGCAAGTAGTTGAAAGTTGCAAAGTGGTGCAACTTTTGTTCTATAGCTCATGTGACCAAATGGATTGTTCCAATGTGTATGGGTGGGTATTTTTACACTAGGCATGGTCCTCTTTTTCACCTAAACACGTGGAATTGCTCTGACCTATGTTCAACCAAATCGATCCCTTAAGGGTCCAAAGTGCAAAATGGCTATGCATTTCAGCATACTATTAATTGGACATTGTGACGCTTAGATACTTCTCATCTGATCCTACGGGATCAAATTGGGCTCCTCTATAATAAAATTTCTCATTTTTTGCTATCTTAGAGGCTTTTTCCTATGGTGGCGAATTTTCACTCAAGGAAAAAGTAGTCAAATGCAAGTAGTTGAAAGTTGCAAAATGGTGCAACTTTCATTTTGTTGCTAGTGTGACCAAACAAACTATTCCAATGTGTACGCATAGCTATATTTACACTAGGCATGGTCCTCTTTCACACCCAAATATGCGGAATCGCTATGAGCTACGTTCAATCAGATCGATCCCTTAAGGGTCCAAAGTGCAAAATGGCTACAAAATTCAGCATGCTATTACTAAGACACCGTGATGCTTAGAAAATTCTTGTCTGATCCTATGGAATCAAGTTGGGCCCATCTACAATAACCTTTCTTGGTTTTTGCTATCTCAGAGGATTTTTCCTATGGTGGCAAATTTTCACTCAAGAAAAAAGTTGTCAAATGTAAGTAGTTGAAAGTTGCAAAGTGGTTCAACTTTCATTCTGCAGCTAGTGTGACCAAACAAACTATTCCAATATGTCTGAATAGGTATGCTTACGCTAAGAATGATCCTCTTTCGCACCCAAATATGCAGAATCACTTTGAGCTACGTTCAACCAGATCGATCCCTTAAGGGTCCAAAGTAAAAAATGGCTGCAAACTTCAACATGCTATTACTTAGACACCATGATGCTTAGAAACTTCTCGTCTGATCAGCAAAAACTAAAAAATCGGCAAAAAATGGCTGCAAATCTCAACATGCTATTACTTAGACACCATGACTCTTAGAAACTTCTTGTCTGATCAGCAAAAATTAAAAAATCGGTAAAAAATGCTTTTAAAACCTACAAAAAAATGCGAACAAAATCGTGTTGATTTTCATGTGAAAAAAAATAATGAGACCATATCTTGTTGCTTACTATTATGCTTTGGTATACTTTTTACAAGCATCCATAGCTTGTTCGAAAGCACCTATTTTAGGCTTTTAGCTATAGCAGCAAGGCAGTGAACTATTTGATAAAATGTTCTAGTAGACATGTATGAAAAATGTCGTAGCATAGACAAGGCAATGAACTGTTTGAAAAAATGCCTCAAAGAAATTCCCTCTCATGGTGATGGAATGTAATGACAATCCATAGCCATAGGCATTCATCATGGCATTCCATCACCATGAGACCACATTTCTTCAAGGCATTTTTTTCAAGCAGTTCACTGCCTTGTCTATGCTATTGCTTACTATTATGCTTCAAAAGATTTTTTCCAAGCATCCATAGCTTGTTCGAAAGCACTTGTTTTAGGCTTTTAGCCATAGCATTAAGGCAGTGAACTGTTTGAAAAAATTCTTTGGTAGACATGTATGAAAAATTTGGTAGCATAGAAGAGGCAATGAATTGTTTGAAAATTTCCTGAAAGAAATGTGGTCTCATGGTGTTTACTGTCATTGCATTCCATCACCATGAGACCGCATTTATTTGAGGCATTTTTTCAAACAATTCACTGCCTTGTCTATGGCTTGTAATTCCTTCAAAAGGATAATTTTTCCAATTTGTATGTTCAAGCCAAAATGATGTGTCAAAGCCTTGTAATGGCTACTTTGAATTTAATCAAGTCAAAAAATAAGTCACTAGGAGGTGAAAATATAAAAAATGCAAATAATACAATGTTGTTAAAAAGTAATCATGATGTAATTATGCAGCAAGAAAGAGCATAAATCAAGGAATATTAAGAGTTAAAAGGGTAGTTGCACCAATGAGAAGTTAGAAAAGGCAGTTGCTAAGAGGGAAAAAGTTATAAAAGGAATTGTAAGGCATACAAAAAGGGGGCTGGTATAGTTCTTTTTACAGTGGGTTTGAGAGTCTAATAGAGCATTTCATCACTACTCCACCAATGTAGGCCAAGTAGATTGGTGGAGTAGGTTAATGTTAGGGTGTTTTGAATGTTTTTATGATTGTAGGTACAGGGGAATGCAAGAATGCTCAGATGAAGTTGTCGTTACACACATAAATTGAAGGTTTCTACATAAAATTTGATGCTATAGTCATGCATAATGAAGAAATAGAGTTTTCCATGGCTTAAGAATGGTATAGATGATGTTTTCATGTGTATTTAAAGGTGTTGGAAGATATGTCACGTTGGTAGAAGATGTGGAAGGTGATATTCCAAGAAACCCTCATTATTTTTCTTGCAAAGCCTATATTTAAGGTTTTTGATGTTTAAATGTTTTAGCAGATCTAATAACTCTTGAAAATGATGGAATTATGAGTTTGGAGGTATGACAAAAGACTGTTTAAGGTTGGCTAGTGATTTGGAGATGATTTGTTGGTAGTCACCTTGGAAATTTGGCCTAAGTTGTGGCTAGGAGCAGCTTATCAAACCAGTTTTTTGATGTTTCTCTCAAAACAAGTGGCAATGTTTTTGTGATATGTATAAATACTCTATAATGTGTCTCCAAAACTATATCAATATTGTGTTGATGCAAAGATGGTAGAGTTGTATCACCCAATTTAGAGCTTTGCTAACCTACAAGGAAATTGATGAAATGAGTGTTAAAACAGAGGCCAATGGTATTTGTGATTAGATTTGTGATGTAACTACTTAAATAATGTTTTCAAAGGTATTTAAATGATTTGGTAGAATGTTAAAGGTTAATGTTGTAAGTCTGATAATAGTTTGAAGGTAAGAATGTATGTCTTTTAGCCTTGGGGAGTGTGAGTTGTATCAAGGAGGTTTTGGTTAATATTGAAGTATTGGCTGGTTCAATGCCTTTGATCATGTTTTTTTGTTAAGATCAGTCAATTAGATGTTGATAATGGTCTAGAATATGATTTTGGTGATTTGGTAAACTAACATGTTGTCTTGGAGTTTTATAGAACTGAAGAAATCAAGTGAATTTGAAGAGAAATTGATGAAAATTTTAGTAAACAAGTTGTTTGTTTAATTGATTTTAAGATCTGGTCATCATGAGAATGAAGATGAAAATATTGCTAGATATATTGGTGGATAGTTTTATTTGTGACATTCTTCTAATGGAATTTTGTCACATAGTCCTTGGAATACCATGGCAATATGATAGGTGTGCCATGCATGAGTGGAAAGAAAATAAGTATACCATAAGGAAAGATAGCCATATGTTTATTTTGACTCCACTTCTAGAGGATGTGAAAGGGAAAGCCAAATTAATCATGTGTGGGAACAAGGAGCTTGTAAGTTTTGTGAGGGAAATCAAAAATTCTAGTTTTGGGAACCATTATAGGTCTAGTAATATAGGGGCAGTGGATATAAGGACTGATGTAGTAGCAAAGGAGATAATGACACTGGGTTTGTGTGAAAGTCTTATGGTGGGCACCATAGAATGTCCTGTTCTTGTAGATGTGAGAGTAAAGAAAGCAAGGTTTGTAACTAAAGAGATAGATAAAATTGATAAAATAGTGAAGAAGCATGGTGGCAGTGTGTTGGGACTGATGACAGGGGTAAAAGGACAGCTTATTGTTCAATGGGTAAAATGCTGAGTTTTGGAGATTTAAATGAACCTGACTTGGAGATTGTTTTCAAATTTCCATTGTATGAATGTTGAGAGTCTTTGTAGGGCCTTGGTGGAGATTTTTTGTTATTTTGCAAGATTAAAGGTTTGAAAACCTTGAGGGTGAGTTGCTGCCTATTAGGCTGAATCATTATGAAGAAGAGTTCTTTGGCTGAGAATTGACATTTCCATTGTTGTGAGTCTTATCCACCTTGGCTCTGCATCAAAACACAACTAAATTTATCATTTCAAAGCAATTTTTTTGATGCATTTTTTCAAGTAGTTCACTGCCTTGTCTACGATATTGCTTACTATTTTGCTTTTGATATATTTTTTCGAAGCATCTATAGCTTGTTCAAAATCACTTGTTTTAGGCTTTTAGCCATAGCAGCAAGGCAGTGAATTGTTTGAGAAGATGCTTTGGTAGACATGTATGAAAAATATGGTAGCATAGACAAGGCAGTGAATTGTTTGAAAAAATTTCTGAAAGAAATGCGGTCTCATGGTGATTATTGTCATTGCATTCCATCGCCATGAGACCACATTTATTTGAGGCATTTTTTCAAACAATTCACTGTCTTGTCTATGGCTTGTCATGAACTTCCATCACCAGGAAACCACATTTCTTTGAGGCATTTTTTCAAAAAATTCACTGCTTTGTCTATGCTATTGCTTACTATTAAGCATCCATAGTTTGTTCGAAAGCACCTATTTTATGCTTTTAGCCATAGCAGCAAGGTAGTGAGTTGTTTGATGAAATTCTTTGTTAGATATGTATGAAAAATTTCATACCATAGACAAGGCAACAAACTGTTTGAAAAGATGCCTCAAAGAAATGTGTTCTCATGGTGATGGAATGCCATGACATTCCATCACCATAGGCATTCATCATGGCATTCCATCACCATGAGACCACATTTATTTGAGGCATATTTTCAAACAATTCACTGCCTTTCTATGGCTTGTCATGGCATTCCATCACCATGAGACCACTTTCTTTGAGGCATTTTTTCAAAAAGTTCAATGGCTTGTCTATGCTATTGCTTACTATTATGCTTTGATAGATTTTTTCCAAGCATCCATAGCTTGTTCGAAAGCATCTTTTAGGCTTTTAGCCATAGCAAGAAGGCAATGAACTATTTGATAAAAGCTTTGGTAGACATATATGAAAAATGTTGTAGCATAGACAAGGGAATGAACTATTTGAAAAAATGCCTCAAAGAAATGTGGTCTCATGGAATTCCATGACAAGCTAAAGCAATTGGCAGTTGCTCCTAGTTATTAGTTATGCAATGTGAAGTAATTGCATAACTGCTTAGGTTGACTTTGTAAAAAGCTATATTGTAATTGAAATTTTTTCATCTATCAGCATCTAGTTATTCGTTATGCAATGTGAAGTGATGCTTTGAGTTTGAAAGATGTGCAATGCATGAATATAAACTACAAAAATCTATATTCTACATTTCATTAGTTAAACTCTTTATTTTATTTTCTCTCTATATCTCTATGCTATGGAAATGCCTTTCGATTTCAAAAAAGATAGTTTTTATCTCTTGTTATAAAAAGGAGCGGATATACAATGTTAAAGAAGAGTGAAAGCACAACTAAATTTATCATTTCAAAGAATTTTTTTGATGCATTTTTTCAAATAGTTCACTGCCTTGTCTATGCTATTGCTTACTATTATGCTTTTGATATATTTTTTCGAAGCATCCATAGCTTGTTCAAAATCACTTGTTTTAGGCTTTTAGCCATAGCAACAAGGCAGTGAACTATTTCAGAAGATTCTTTGGTAGACATGTATGAAAAATGTGGTAACATAGACAAGGCAGGGAACTATTTGAAAAAATATCTCAAAGAAATTTGGTCTCATAGAATACCATGATAAGAAAATGCAATTGGTAGCTACTCCTAGTTATTAGTTATGCAATGTGAAGAAATTGCATAACTGGTTAGGTTGACTTTGTTCAAACTATATTGTAATTAAATTTTTGGCATCTATCAGCATCTACTTATTATTTATGCAAAGTGAAGTAATGCTTTGACTTTGAAAGATGTGCAATGCAATGTAATCAACGACATGAATATAAAATACAAAAATCCCTTTTTTACTATTCATTAGTTAAAATATTTATTGCATTTTCTTTCTATATCTCTATATGCTATGGAAATACCTTGCAATTGTATTTAAAAGGCTTAATAGGTCAGTTAAGTGGTATTTGCAAAATCAAGTTGTGAATGAATGGTAATTAAGAGAAAAATTGGCAAATTGCCATCTTAGAAGTCTAAAAAAGGGAGGTTATGGTGGTTGATCGGCTCAAGGGGTAGTTGGAAGGTGGTATCAAAATATATTTTTGTAATACCTTGAGTTGTGGGTTGATTTTGTTTAGTTTCTAAAAATAAAATATACTTTTGAAAATGTTGATCACTGGTTTTCTTTGTTTTCCTGAATTTCTTTGCCTTGCACAAGCCCATACAAGTCTATCATGACTTGAGGCTTTGGATACTTGATTGCATATGTGTTTAATCTCTTTGCATTTGTTCTGAAGTTTTAAATCCACCGTTGGTGTGTGTGGGATCAACAAACTTGGTTACTGCTATGTTTTTTGTGTTAGGGGTTTTGAGGGAAACACCATGACACATTAGACAATCCACCTACTATTCTGACCCTATTTCTCAATGGATTGGCTTGTACCATGATTATTTTCATGTGTGAATACTTTGGAGGCCAAGAGAATGAATGAAATCAATGGGGTGTGAAGTTCTAATGTTGATTAGGGGTGTTTCCACCATAAAAGTAAGGAACTCAAGTAGTGAATCTGAGAAATATTGAAAGGAATGGGATTGTGAGTGTCTTTTAAGTTAGGGCAGAGGTATTGTGGGGTTTTTGGACCTTCAAAAGGATTGGGGGAGGTCTAGAGTTATGAGTTTCTTTAAAATCCTTGTTTTTGTGAAGGTTTAGGAATGTTTGTGAGTAGAGGAATAGAACAAGTTATTGGGGCTCTTAAAATGGGAGAATCCTAAGTTTGGTGAGAATCCCTAAGACTTTTTCAAGTTTCCTTGGTTTGGAGGTGAGTTTGTGAGGGGGTTCCTTTGGAAATTAGGCCTAATTGTGAAGCCTAGAGTGAGGGAGGTGTATTGAAAGTTCATGTTGGTCCAAAAGAGTTAATATTGGTTTTGGCATATGTTGTGTAACCCTGAAAAGGGTATCTTAATCCACCTTTAAATGGTCAAGTGTTTTGGAAAGGTTGGGAGAAATTAGGCTTGGACAGGGTTCTAAGTTTGGTGCAGGAGCACCTACACCACATCATCATTTTTTATTATTTGACTACATCAATAGGAAAATGTTAGTTTATTTAGGTTTATTTGTCTAATAAGCTTTGAGAGATCAAGAATAATGCAAATAAAGGGTGTTTTGTGTCTTAGAAGTCAATTAGAAATCATATAAGTTGTAAAATGTTGACAAAGCAACTTTAACACAAAAAAATATAATTAAGGGACCAACTAATCCCAATGTTGGTTTTGGGCATTGGGGAGAATATGGTTGTTGTAAAATGATTTAAAAATCCTTACCAAGGCTTGAATGAGATATTGGAAGAAGTTTTGTAACAATTTTACACTAAACACCACAATTTTGAGCAATTTTCTGGAAAAATACTATTTTCTTGATTTTTTTGAGTATTGTATGGGAACATACATGTTATTTATGGTCTAATAATTTCAGATGATGTGTCTATATGTTTTATAATTCATTTATTTTTTATTTGGTGTCTTAACTCTTTGTTTGTAGAGAGAACCGACACAAACAGTGATTGTCCCAGTGTTGTTGAATCAAGGGTTTGAGGGGAAATTTGTGATGTAACAATCAATCCACATGTTTTTTGCTATTGTATCTCAATGGATTGATTGAAAACATGTTATAATAAGTGTGTCAACTGATTTTGGAATAAGGATTCATCATTATGTGGCATTTTTTGTGACTGTTCTAAGACTAAATAGGGGTTTTCCAACATGGAAGTGAGGAACCAAAGAGAGGTTTTTAAGAATTTATGCATGTAAGGGTTATGTGAGGGTCTGATGAGTTTGTGCAGAAGTATTTTGAGGTGTTTGGTGCTTTGGAAGTGTTGAGAGAGGTTTGGAGTTGTATGTTTCTTTAAATCCCTTGATTTTGTGAAGGTTTAGGAGGGTTTCTTGGGACATTGTTTTAGAGGCTCTATAGACACAAACTAATGACAAAAGTTGAGGTTTGGAACCATGAAATAAGATTGTCCAAGGTTTTTGGGTAGATACCTAAATTTGGAAGGGTCGTCCCTTTGGGAAAAAAGGGCTAATTATGAAGCTAAAATTGAAGTAGGTGTGATGAAAGTCTATGTCGGTCCAAAAGAGTGATCACTGATTCTTTCGTATGTTGTGGAGCCCTAAAAAGGGTATCTCAATCCATCTTGTAATTTTCTAGTGTTTTGGAAAGGTTGGAATAAATCTGGCTAAAATTGAGTTTTGAGTATCACAAGAATAACCAGTCAGAAATGTGAGTTTTGGAAACCTTGATGAATCTGACTTAGGGATTGTTCTCAATTTATTTAATTGTCATTGTATGAATGTTGATGGTCTATTTAGGGCCTTGGTGGAGTCTTGTTGTTCATTTTCAAGGTTGAGGAGTTGAGACCCTTCAGGGTGGGTTGATGCCTATTAGGTTGAATCATTATGAAGAAGAGTTCTTGATTGAGAATTGACATTTCCATTGTTGTGAGTCTTCTCCACCTTGGCTCTGCATCAGAGTGCTAGAAGGGTGGATTGTTGGGTAAGGTGTTGAATAAAGATTTTGGTTTTATGGGGCTTTGAGGTTGTGTAGATTGATCAAAATAGGTTGTATTAATCTTGTTAGGAGCCCCTTGAAGGAAGGTTGTCAGACTGACTGGGTTTGAGCCTCCTTGCCTCTGCATTGGTGAGGTACAAGTAATTGAAGCATTCCAAAGGATAAAAACCAACACGAATGGAGCTTATTTATACAATACGCTTTAGATGGGGCTTATTGAGCATTCGACAATAATTAATTAAGCATTAGATGTAAAAAAAATCCATGCCTACAACATCCAAGCATACAACTTACACAATACACATGATAACATCATTCAAGAATGGCAGTAGAAAAATAAGAGTTTCTTTAATCAAAAATCTGAAAGGCTATACAATGATATATATTGATAAAAGTATATAAATATATCCAAAAAAACCATATAGGGTTAGTAAAAAGGAGCCATTTGAACATAAAATATCACACATATATATATCAATAGTACAAAACATATGTTCCAAAATGCCACATAGGCATACAACAAACAACACTAATACATAGTCATTTCCCTCTAGGGGAAGGAAATAGATCTCGTGTTGCCTTTGAAATTCGGTTGGATGGAGTGACTGTTGCTTGTCTTGTCTTTCGAACATGCTCACTACTCCTCCTCTCTTCACTCTGGACCTTCAACTAATACAATTAAAAGTAAAGATGTTAAAACATATAAATTGAATTATGGAATGACATATAAAAGAATATAATCACTTACCACATACATATAGTCATCATGCACATTTAAAGCATCACCGTGTCCACAATCTGGAGTGACAACCAATAGTATAAACCATGAAGATATAAATTAAACTACATAAAATTATCGTGAAAATTGTCTATAGTAGACCATAAAAGATAAAATATAATGTCAAATCGACTAATCTATTCCATACCTCTCTCAATGGATCAGAATTGGCTATTGCTACAGCAACTCCATGGTCCATCATGCCACCAAAATCACTAGGGCTATATCTTGTCAACAATGGCAAATGAAACAATATCTCAGGTATCATGTTGATATAGGAGAACATAATGTGACATGATCAAGGAATACTTGAATGCAATTTTTGTGTTTCTCATAACTTTTTTAGATTTGTATATATGCAAAATTATGAAAACTAGCTAACATAGATTTACAACATCATTAATGAATAAAGGCTGCCTGAGTGTACATTGTATAAGGATATGAATTGCGAGGTGTGGAGGAAGAAGGTGCACTAGGAAACTATTTGAAATCTGAAGCATGTTATGATACAAACATTCAAATATAACATTCAATTGTTCAAATGCAATAATAATATCTTTAATACTAGTTGCATACCTATGGACTCATTGTCGAGAATGTATAAGGGTCTATAGGAATAGAGCATCCCTCATGAATAGTGCGACCCTGAAATTTCATCATATCAAAATTCTACTAATTTAGTTTTTCTCAAATTTAAAAATATATTTTAATAAACAACATTAAAATAACTTGCTAAATTTTACCTAAGTGTCAATGTTGAATGTATCATTTAGAATAAAATCTGTGAAAGCCATCACCTCTACAACTGACGTAGGTTGTGTAGCTGCATCACGAGCACCCTAATATTCGTATGTGCAAACAACACCACAAGCACCACAATGGTGGGGTGGAGCTTGAGGCCTACACGTCTCCTCCACACCAGGCTCTACTAGAGGACTCGCACATTGTAAAATGGTCTGGGTGAGTGAGCCAATTAAATTAATCATGTCCACCTCTACACTGTCCTTAAAAATGGAAGGAACAATGACATGCTCCACCATGGGTCTGCCCAAGGCTCTCGGTGCCAACTGTGGATTACATCTTGCAACAAGTCTATCATGTGTGGAGCCCCTAACTCTACCCTGAAAGTCTAAGATGTCAAAACCGTTTGGAATTTTATTGAGGACAAACTCGCAATAGAGTTTCCTCAAAAATTATTGCGGCACCTCATGGTTATTGCATGGAGGTTGGTCAAATACCATCCACCACCGCTTCCAAAATTATTTCTAGTTAAATCATGGTGGCACCAATGGATGGGGAATCTCCTGCATGCATGGGACAAAGGTTCATTGGTTTTTGGGTCTTTAAATAGGGCACACAACTCGACTTTGCTAATTTTTAGTTTTTTGACATCTTCATATGACAAACCATTAGCATAAAATTGTCTCATCTCATGTCTCTTAGTTGACCAAAAATTCATTTGCTCATTCATTTCTCCTACATAAGTTAAAATTGTCTTCAATGATTCAGCAATCCCTCTCCTATAAGGGTGGGTTTCAACATGCTCTGTTAATCTTGCAATTAATTGTTGAATGTCTCTTTTATTGTTTTCAATTTGATTTTGAATATTTTCTTGTGTTCCTTGAGGATGCCTATGAATTGATGGAGGGGTTTCAAGTTGTTCTTGTATAGGAGGCTCTTCATGAGGGGGTGATTGTGATTTCTCAATGTTTTGAGGTGGAGATTCATTCCCTAAGAATTAGAATAAATTTTTATTATAAAAATCTATTTAAATTTGCATTCCAAATCAAATTTGAAATAAATAGAATAAAAATACACACCTCTTTGCAATCTTCGACCTCTCCGACGTGTTGGTGGCATCCTCATGTAAAATGGAAAGCTAATGATGCAAACAATGGAAGAGATTTGGCGAGCGCGAGTTGCAAACCTGAAATCCTCTTCCTCAAGCCACGGGTTGAAGACAAAATGAGGGTTCCAAACCCGATTTTTGCTTTTTATGTCTAAAAAGACATTTGGCGTGCACCAAATGTCTTTTTAGCCATTTGGCATGCGCCAAATGTCCTTTTAGCCATTTGGCGTGCACCAAATGAATTTTTAGTCATTTGGCATGTGCCAAAGGGCTAATTTTGGGGTTTTTTATATTTTTTTTTAATTTGGCACCTAAATTGTGTCAGAGATTAGTGCACTTACCCTGAAGGGAAAGGAGACTCACATGACCATGTTAAAGAGTTCTACATGGCATTTCATGAAGTGTCTTATAATGATTCTTATCTTATGAGTCTATTTCCCAAAATTTTAGGAGGAAAATATCTTGAATGGTTTATGCATCTACCTTATGAATCCATTACCAGTTTTCAAAAAGTCAGAAAATTTATTGAAACCATTTCTCCTACAACTAGAACATGAAGTTTCAATTCTTGACCTATACAATGCTAAACAAAGAAATAGTGAGATTTTTTTCTCCTCTGTCCAAATATGGAGAAGTTGCATTAGCCACTTCCCAGGGGTTATACCTAAAAAAAAACTTGTCAATATATTCATCACAAACCTTATCCTAGAAATGACCTTTCATTTATAGTTCCACTGATGCAGGAGCATCCGGGTCCACAAGCAATCCTCATCAACCAAAAAATAATAATTTTATTTAATTTTTATCTTTTGTCTGCTTTTTTAGTATTGTTGCTGTATAAATTAAAAATGAAAGCCAACATTTAATAATTTTTTTGGTCAAAACTTGCTAGCAAGTTGGTTATGCATTTTATTATTTGATTTTTGGGGATTTTGAAGGCACCTTCCAACAAATTCTTTCTTGGGCGTTGGAATTGGAAGTTGGAGAGAAAACATAAAAAAAATTAATTCTTTATTTTCTTGTTTAATTATTTTCTTCCAAGCTTGGAATTGAAGTCATTGGTAAATATTCTTGGTGAATGTTGAAGTTGGATGTTGGGTGTGGGATTTTGGGAATGGTTTTTTCATCCATGGTGGGGATTTCCAAAGGTTTTTCCTACAGCTGGAGCTGTATTTCAATGTTGTGTTGAGAATTGGAAAGAGGTCTTTGGTAGAGGGGATTTTTCTAGGAAAACATATTGTGGAGAAGATCAACGATGTTTTGATTGGTTTTCTAATATTTTAATTGTTATAGGCCATTGTTTTAAATCTGATATAAATCATATTTTTAGTGGTTTGAATCAGCCATAAGGATGTATAGATTTGTATTTTCATATTTCTTTGTAATTTATCAATAGTTGGAGAATTTTGTATTGAAATTTGAAGATTAGTTTTCTTTAATTTCTAGCAACCTATGTGTTTGATATTAATTTTTTGTGTTGAGATTTTGCAAGAAAGAGTGTTCTGGGCTCTACATCATTTGGTATTAGAGTAGGAGATCTTGAGAGTGGGGAGAATCGACGAGGACCTGCGGGTAGAGTAGAGGATAGAAGGCAGTAAAGAAGATCTCATGTGAGGATTGTTGCAAGTAGAGAGAAGCCCTGAGCAACCAAGAGCTAGGGAGCTATGAAAATAAGTGTGAGAGTTGTGAAAGATTGCAGTAGATGAGATGGGTATAGTCATAAGGAAGAGGCCCGTGATTTGGGAAGCATGGAGATGGTATGAAGAATCCAAGGCATGGAGGATGATCGAAAATATAAACAAGTGATTAGATAAGCTAGAATAAGACATGAGAAAATAATATGAGGATGGAGTGAACAACAAAGAGCTTGCAGTAGAGGTAGTCGAAGAGGAGAAAAATGAAGATGTAGTGACAAAATACGAAGAATTTGCAACAAAGACATGCCATGAGGAAGGCATGGAAAAAGAAGAAGAAAATAATAAGCAACGGGATGCAAGTGCAACAATAAATGTGGTTGAAGATGGAAAAGATGAAGAATATTTTGTTATTGAAGATGTTGGCAATAGAGGAGGAGTGGATGGAAAAGTTCATAATTGCAACAATAGGTGAAGAAAGAAAAGTTGTAGGTGATTATAATATTGAAGATGTTGCAGCGAAGGATGAAGTTGCAGCCATGGAAAAGAATGAGATAAATGTAAATTTTGATTTTTTTGCAAAGATGAAATTATAAAATGTAATTTTAGATTGGTGCATGGATAATGCATATTTACATATAGAAGTTCAAGAGGATGGTGAGGGATTTTAGTGGAGGTGGTCAGTTTGTGGTGGGTTAGAACCCACGAAAGAAGAGAAGAATGGAGATTTTATTTTGTGGACAATATTTCATGGTGGGAATGATTCCATGAGGGAAAGGAGGAAGAGGGTGCAACATTGTTGGAGGAAGGAGGCATGTGTTCGAGTAAGATGCTAGAAAAAGAGGAAAAAGAAAACAATTTTTTGTGCACCTTAGTCAGTGATGGAGTTCATTGTAGGTTGCATTAAACCTGAAAGAGTAGTCCCACTACTCAACTCCATATTGTGAGCCCATGCTCATAAATTTATTGCCCAACGTGTTTGATGCAGGAGCATTCAGGTCCATAGGCGATCCTCATCAACCAAAAAAAAATTATTTATTTATTTATCTTTTATCTATTTTTTTAGTATGTTGGTGAATAGATTAAAAATGCAAGCCAATATTTAATAAATGTTTTGGTCAGAGCTTGTTGGCAAGTTGATTATGCATTTTATCATTTGATTTTTGGGTCTTTTCAAGGCACATTCCAACAAATTATTTCTTGGGCATTGGAATTGGAAGTTGGAGAGAAAACATAAAAAATTAAATTCTTTATTTCCTTGTCTAATTCTTTTCTTCCAAGTTTGGAATTGAGGAGTTATTGGTAAATATTCTTGGTGAATGTGGAAGTTGGAAGGTTCGGCGTGGGATTTTGGGATGATTTTTTCATCCATGGTGGGGATTTCTAGAGGTTTTTGCTACATCTGGAGGTTTATTTCAGTGTTGTGCTAAGAATTGGAAAGTGGTCTTTGGCAAAGTGGATTTTGGTAGGAAAGATTGTTGTGGAGAAGATCAATGATGTTGTGATTGGTTTTATAATATTTTAATTGTTGTATATTGTAGTTTTAAATTTGATATAAGTTAGATTTATAGAACTATTTGAATCAGCCATAAGGGTGTATAGATTTGCAGTTCTATATTTCTTTGTAATTTTCCATAGTTGGAGAATTTTGTAATGAAATTTAAGGATTATTTTTCTTTAATTTCCAGCAACTCAACCTCTATTTTTTATATTAATTTTTTGTGCTGAAATTTTGCAAGAAAGGGTGTTCTAGGCTCTACATCATCCATTGTGTCATAGCTTTTGATGAGATATTTGAAAAAGGAGCTATGATAGAGAAATACCTTATTTCTTAGGGACTAGTAAAAATCTATAACAAGGACAAAGACAATACAACTCAAAGTAGTGATAAGTCAAAATTTTGGCCTAGAAATAAAAATGTCACTAGTGATGGGGTAACTGACACTAGTGCTATCTAAATTGTACCAATAGTTCCAAAAATACCAACTCATACATTAAAAAAAAATTACACAAAAATATTATTACCATACAACAAGGATCATCAAGATCCCCTACAACTCAAAGACCCCCTACAATTGAAAGATGTACATACACTCCTTTAAAGGAATTAATAGAAAAAGTGTGAAAAACTCATCAAGACAAACATGATTAGAAATAGATACCCATACACTCAACCTATTGATGAAAGAAAATCAGAACCATCATGGTATAGAGAGAATGAATACTACAAATACCATCGGGTTAAAGGTCATACCCTCTTAAAGTGAAAACCTACAAAAGGAAAAATCAATCATCTCAATTATATCATCTTTTCTAGTTTTCCATTTCTCACCCAATGGGGCATATCATCATCATAATCATCATCTTTTCAAAATTTTCTTCTTAGCTAATATTCTTTTCCTTTGAAACAATGCCACTTCAAACATTGTTTCAAAGGGGGGAAAATGTAGACACTAAAAGTATTCCCTTACTTATTTTTTTAATTTTTTAATTTTAGACTACAAGAATTAGGTAGCACAACCCCCTATAAACTCCAATGTGCTTGGTAAAATTTTTAACGTGATCGACAATGCTGACACGACGTGCCCTTCGATACCACGAGAGTGGGGGAGACTAGACCTCATGACCAACCTCCTGCAATAGGAAAGGCTTAGCCAACCGAGCTAGGGCGCCCATCTAGTATTCCCTTAATTATTATTCTAATTGTTAACCATTAATTTATCATCATTAAATATCATTTATCACATTAATTTACCATTTATGATAATTTATTACCATTTATCATTTATCACATCATAAATAATTTATTAATTAATATTTATTTAATCCATTCATCACGAAATTATTAATTTACCATTTATTAATAATCTTCATAAATAATATTTAATTAAATAATATTTCATTATTTAATTAAATTTAAACTAATTATCCATATTCAAATAAATTTCATTTTCATCTCTTCGATCAACTATTTCTTCTTTGATCAATTAACTCCATCTTATTTTAGAATATCAATATTCTCTCATCAATTAACTCCGTCTAATTTTAAAATCTTCTACTTCATCCAACAGTTAACTCGGTCTTCAAATAGAAACTTTGTGTGCACAATTATGTATCATTTTAATTAAATAATTCAACATTGTCTCTTCATCAATTGAGTTGACTCCATAGTCACTTTAGTTAATTAAAGTATTTATTCTTATCCCCATCTTCCATTTTATTTTCCTCAAAAAGTCTATAAATATAGTATTTTCTTTATCAATATCGTCTCATATTTTATGCAAATCAACCTTGTTGAAATATATCATCAGTCAAAATCAATCAATCATCAATCAATTCTACTATTATGTTGCTAAGATTTAGCATCCACATCCAAACAAGTGAAATCAACATCATTATTTTGAGAGTTTTGTAGTGGGATCGATAAAATAAAAATTTAGATTTAATTTATTTTCTTATGTTTTTGAGTCTATTTTTTTTTTTTTTTTTCCTAATTTCAATGCATATAGGTAGAGACCAAGTAAATATAAATAGTGAATGTCCAAACCCTAATATAGAGAAATAAAGACACACAAAAAAAGGTGGATTCAAACACTAATTAGAAATGAGATGGAGCATAAACTATTAGAAAAATAGGTATGAAAATCTAATGTAGAAAGAATAAAACCTAGGGGGATTAAGATTAATCTAGTTCATCAAAAATACAATGAAAAATAAACCATTCACATAAATGACCCAATTACAATTAATTTAATCACAATGATAAATAAATTTTTCATTAGACAATGAGCAGGCACTAATATCAAATGTTATGATAAATGTTGATTTAAGTGTACTTAGCTCTAATTCTAATGAAGATGTTAGTATGTAGGTGTTAGATATTCATTTATCTAGATTCCATAATTTTAGAATCCTTTAGATAATTTTTGATGACTTGTGAATTTTTTTGTGTTTTTTCTCTAGTTCACCTATACATATGTAAACTTAATCTCCATGAGTGAAGAGTTGAAATTGACATGCAAATTTGAACTATAACTCACTAGATTAATCTCGTAGATTATTAACTAAAAGTAGTCCACTTTGATCTTCTAATAATGATATCTATATAAGAAATAGAATGGTGTTCTGGAATAGCTTTTGGAATATATTGAGTTGCTAGACTCATGTTCTCAATCGGAACCTTAGTTGGACTAGCTTCACAAATTTGAGGAAAAGGTTTGAGGAGAACAATCAAGTGTGCAATGGACCTAGGATGATGCGTGTTTATGTACTTTTATGATAAATGTTATTCAGTAACCTGTTTTTGCACTTCCTTGATAAATCTTAGATGACTTTCAATGAGTCAATGAATGTCCTTAAATATGAAAATCAAGCACACTGATCAACATAAATATGTATTAGGTTGTCTCACAATGACTAACATTATAAAGTTAGTGGGACTACATTTGAATTTTAAAAGTTTAAGGTTCGGATTTATGTCTATAAAAATGACTTGGGTCAAATTTGCATCTATATCCAAGACCACAAATAGAAAATATATGATTGAATCTATAAAAATAGATGATGATAAAATAAAGATACAAAATTACTTTTTTTTTTAGATAAAAGGTAAAAGCCTGAATATTATTAATATTATAAAAGTTCAGAAATTACATGTATAGAGCATAAAAGCTTTACAAAAGCTTTACAAAATATGTATACTAATGGAGAGCCAAAACATAATGCAATGTTTGAATACCAGTTGCTTGATGAGAGGAGGCCAAAACAAAAATGAAAGCTTCAAACCAAAAAGAGTGAGAAAGATACACAATTGTTATAATCCAATTTCATGCAAAAATATACCATTTGTACAATTATATTTAAGACACTAGAATCAAAATTATTTGAAATACATAAAAATAAATATATAAATATACAATTTTACTATTCCAATTATATAATATACATTCAATATTTCACTATAAACCTTTTACTTACTATAGTGTTTGCACCTACGAACACATGGACTTTGTTTTTCAATTTAGTGTGATCTATGTCATACCTTTTGTTTTTCAATTTAGTGTGAACTTCTTGATTGCTTTTGCATTAACTTTTAGTGTATATCAAGTTGGCAACCATAATAATAATGCCTTGTCATTCCAGTGCATTTATAAAGTGTATTGTTTGTGGAGAGTGCGGTTTTACTTTACCTTTTTGAATAAATGGCTAAAATGGCTTTCTATACTTTGTACAAAATTCATCATTTCCCTCATACACTACTTTAGCTTTCCAATAAATTGATTAATAATTCCCCTTATTGTCAAGTAGTGGGCGAAAAAGAACAAAATAGAGAGAATATTATTCACAAAGTCCTATGTTGGGCATCTAAAATTAGACTTAAAAACCTTCAAATAAAGGTTTTATATATCTTAATAAAGGGGGAATTAGAGAGAACTTGTTTCACTTGAAAGCTATTAAAAATATAGCATTTGGGCATATGTTCAAAATGTAAGATAGAATGTCATATCCATTCCAAAAGTACGAGTAATTAGTGTATTTAAAAAGCTAAATGTTGTATGACAATCCAACGTGACCATGTTGAAAAGGGAGGGCAACTTGTATTTGAAATGAATGTTGTCTAGTTTTTATTATTAAAATATATTTGAAGTATAGTGATAATAATTAGTAAAGTATGGATAAGAGAATAATATGAATTAATTGATTTTAAAGTTTGGTAATTTATTTATTGAATTATTATTTTGAGTAAATTAATTTTTGTTTAAATTAAAATAAATGTAAAGTATACGATAATAAATTTATATAGATAATGTTATAAACATGAAGATAAATTAAATGAATGCTACTTTTATTGTTATATTAGATTTCTTGATTTAATTATTTGATATACTATTTTCAATAGGAGGTTCTAGATAAAGAATCATAATCACACAAAAAGATTTTATGTAAAATCATTTCTTTTTACTAATAAAAAAGATGTTTTAGCCTTTTATATTAATGAAAAAATGTTTCTAGTTGTTAAGTTAATGTTTTTAGTAGTACTAAGGAAAATATTTTAGCTATGCTCTCAAAATAGTTTGCAATGAGTTGGATAGAAAAGAATGACCTATTGTGTATACTTGCCTTGAGATTTTATAACTTTTATTATCATTTTCGAGTATGTCTAATATGCATTAGTTGTTCAAGGATTCGATTGGAGTGATTCATGTGTGAAACCATGTTAACTCATCTATAATGCTAAAAAAATTACAATAAAATATAGGTATTGTATTGGTAGAATTTATAATAAAATATAGAAACTTACAACTATTGTGAAAGGTGAACAAATAATTGATTTGTAGTGGCAACAGTTTATTCATAAACCATTGGGATAATAATTGTTAGAACATAATGTTATTAGGGGTCATGCCTTTAGAACATTTGTATATTTTTCTAATATAAAACTTTATATATTATATGTTTTATTAAACATATTCCATTTAAGATAATTATAGTCTAATACTATTAGATTATTGATTATGTATAAATGGTAGTTTTGAATAGGTGTGACTAATACCCCTTTAAGTATTTGATCATACCTTCTCCTTTATTTAAGGAGGTTGTCTCTCATTGAGAAGTGTATTAATTTGGAGGTTTATAATCAATTCTATCATGTGTACATGGAGAATTATTGGTCATGTGGAACTAAGGAGAAGTGTTATCTAGGTCTAGTTGATGTTTTATTATATCATTATGTACATGGAGAATTATTGGTCATGTGGAAGTAAGGATAAATGTTCTCTAGGTTGAGTTGATGTTCTAATAGACCATTTTTGTAAGTTTTTTATAATAAAATTTCATGCTTTATGGGTTTTTGTTTACCTCCAAAGATATTCTCATGTATATGTTGTGTAATATGGTAATATGGTAATTATAATTCTTATCTTATTTATAATGATTACTATCCTAAGATCCAAATTTCTAACATAATATCAAAACAGGCTAGGACTTGGACTAATCTTTTTTTTTTTAAGTGATATTTGAGTAGTGTATTTTGAAACTTCGAAACAAGTTTTTTCTTTTCTATGGGAAAATCTGATTCTATCAATATTAGACAATTCAATGGCTATAAAGACACAAATTTCATTAAAAATCAAGTTGAACTCATTTTTCCACCACTCATAAGAAGATTTTTACAAATTCAATTTATAAACTAAAATCACCATAATTGATAACTAAAATTACAAGCATGGCCCCTATTTCATTGTATCCATAAACTTTCAACTTGCTTCATCAAAATAAATATTATCTTTAACATTTAAAAATGAATAAATAAACTTGCAATGGTGAATTAAACAAATAAGAATGCACTAAATGGTCATTTCTAAATGGGATTATGAACTCTTACTTTAATCAAGACTTCTCAAAAAATCTATGTCCATTTATTGAGATTTATTATATCTAATATTCAACAAATCATATAATATCAAAACTATTGTCATCAATGTGAATCTCTCTTTTCATTATCATTTTTCTTAATTTATTATCTTTTATTTAAAGTTGAAGACCTTATTTTTTAGAGTGAAAGAAAATAATAATAAGCCATGACCCTTGATCCAAACAAGTGTCACATAATGATAATTACTTTTCTTTATAGTATTGTAATAAATTTATTTGTTGTTGATTTAAAGGGAGGTAAATAGTGTGTTATCTTTATTATATTTATATTATATAATGTATAGATAAAAAATACATGAGGATATAATTAATATTTAATGTTTATGATAATATTTTATATTGAATATATTAATTATTATATAATATTATCTAATTTTATTTTTTTGCTAGATAAATTGCTATTGAGGGGCAACACCCATTATAAAGATCAAAAATAAGAAATAACGCTTCAGACCCATGAATGGGGAGAAAAAAAAGGAGACCGAGGAATAAGAAAAAAGGATTCTCAAAGAAGGAGTTGTCACATAGCCAAAATAAAAGAGAACACTGAAAATAGAAAATTGAAAGTTGAGCACCAACACCCCAAAGGGAACCAATTAGGAGATTTTATTGTTCTTTCCCTTCCTCATACTTTGAGTGAGGAGGGTGTCCATTGTCCACTATGTTCCATCTTCCACAACATCCTTTCCTTTGATGTGAAGCTTCTCAGCCTCATATGTGTGCCCTTTTTTATTTTTAGGGAAATTGGGTTTTGATATGGGATTAGTAGACTGGGCGAGGGAGAAAACATTAGTAGGAATAGCCAAGTCATCAAGATCTAGGAAGTCTAAGTAGTCCTCATCCAAGCCGTCCAAAAAGGGATAGGAACTATCTGAATCCGAGCCAGTGTTGTCAACCTCAGGAGGAGGGTTTGGGTCCCCACAGGAAAGGGAGGCAAGAGCCTTGCAAGGGGCACCAGCTCGTGAAGAGGAGTGTTGCACCAACACAATAGAGGCCACAACCACGGCCACAAGAGGAGGTCTGGGATCCTCTTGGGCAGCCATGAAGCTCCCGTGATTGTGCCAAATGAACTCTACATTAGGAGTGCCTGAATTTTTAACCCATCTTTTGAGACTGCAATTCTGAGTAGTTGCGGACATGGGAGAAGAAAAAATAGCTATTTTATGCCCCAACCTATTGCAACAAAAGCATCTGAAAGGTAGACCTTCGTAGTTGAGGAATTGGGTCCAAGTGCTTTGGGTTGAGTAGATCAAAACCAAGTGATGCACAAGTTTAGAGATATCAATGATGGCACAAACCCTAGTGAATTTGCTATGGGGGGCTCCCAGATCCAGTTTCACAAAGGTGCCAAACTGATCAACCATGTCTTTAATTAACTCATGCACTCGCATAATCGATGGAAGATTATACAATCTGATCCAAATGAGAACCGTAGTGATCTTGGCAGAAGCAAGATCAAAAAAGGGGACCAATCTAGGAAAATGAGGCCAGATTGGCCAAAAAAACACGGGCCCTTCTGCATGAAAAATGAGTGATCCTCCACAGAGTTGAAATGAAGCAAAAAAAAATCGAAATCGAGGGTTTTGATCATTGGCAGGGAGATGCTATTCCAGAAGGCTTTCATCCAATCCATAAATTGATCCACCGGGGGCCTCTTGCTCAAGCAACAAACAATAAGGGATTTGTTCCCAATATCATCCACAAATGCCTCTAGACAGGCATTTGAAATATGGAAATCAATAGGGGAGTTCGACAAATAGAGATTCAAATCCCCCAGGGAATAGACCTACACAGGATTAGGCATAGGAGCATCGTCATTAGGCAAACTTGGCGACATGGGAGGATTTAGGATCATCTATGATTTGCAAAATTTAGAGCACTCATGAAAGGGGTTTTTCCTGTTATAAAAACCATGGATAATGAGTGGGGTCATGGGGGAAGGAGAAGAGGCTGACGGAGAAGCAGGAGGGAGCTCAAACGAAGCCCGAGCTTGAGCCAGTCAAGCCTTAACCTTGCGTGCTCCCTTAGAGTTTCCATTCTGAGAGATCTTCACGCCACCGACCATGCCCTAGTGGCGTAGCTTGTTCGTCGCGCCTGCACCTCTGTCCGAAATTTCTCAAATTTCTGTTGGAATTTATATTATCTAATAATTATTAAATAATAGCTTAAATATATTATATACCATTATAATAATATTTATATAGTAACAATTAATTATTATTAATAGTGAATATAGTTTATACCTTTATATAAATTATTATAAAATACTCATTAATAAATTATAATTAATATTAATGATAATATATTATTATTTAAATAATATAAAATAATTATTAAATATATTACATAACATCAAATATAGTTTGAATATATTAATTTTTAATTATTCTTTTGAATAATTATTAACAAGTTAAAGTATAACGTTGGGGTTTTGTGGGTTGCCTAGAAGTGAAGTTTAAATAAAATTATTTGTTGTTGACTAAGAGGGAGGTAAATAATGTGTTATCTATATTATATTATATATTATATTTATATTTATATTATACAATATATAAATAATAAATAACACAAGACTTTTATTAATATTTAATAATTATATAACTAGCACTTATACATAAAGGAGGTTGAAGGATTACAAGAATAGAAAAATATATGTATGTTTTTAATACGATAAGAAACATTTATAGGGTGTTGTACCCTTTACACAATGAGCCACTAGGGCCAAAATATATCAAGTCCAAAAAACTAAACCAACAAAGCCAAAAAATAACACAACAGACCAACAATCGATAGAAGCACCGCACAACAGCAACAAACTAATAGGAATTCTCCCAATTTTGGGAGAGGGTGTTGATAACATCATCACTGACCCATTCAGGGCCTTCTTCAATAGTGTTCATGTCCATCTCGTCCTTCATCACAGTAGAGAGAGTGCTAGTAACACAATGGACCAACTTGAAAATAAACTGGCTCAAGCCTCTGAACTTCTTTTCCATCTTCCCCATCCTTTGTCGCAACACACGAAGATCCTCCCCTTTATCCACCATCTTCACAATATTAGCTCGCTCCACATCCAGGGGATGAGAAGGCTGGGAAATCGAGTTCTCATTATGTACTTTTTTGAAATCTAGGAGGGTGTGAGGCCCTTCAACAAAATTCTCCTCAACATCCTTCGACTCCTCCACATATCTAACACCTTTGATGTCAGACCGCTCCTCATCAGAATCCAACTCATTAATCTACATTCTCTTATTATTTTTTTCCAGTCTACCCAATCTCCTTATGTTTGTCATCTCAACCCTAGTCTCCATAGTAGTAGCAACCATGGTATCACCCTTGGAATCCTTCCCCACGACATTCTTGCCTCTATTGTCTATGGCCGACAACTTCATCAAATCCTTCCCTCATCCTTCGCTTTCTTCTTAGCGGTAGATTTTCTAACTCTCTTTGTAGGGTCAGACTTTAGCTCATAGAGACCAGCTGCAACACTTGACTAGGAAATCTCAACATTTCCTTTAATCTTTTTGGGGGACGGTTTAAGCTTTAGGGTTTCAGCAATAATCAAATGGGTTTTTCTTTTGGGACCCTTAGATTCGACCAGGGAAATAGTCTGCACATGGGTTTCAATCTCCTTGATTTAGATAGTAGAGATGGGTTTGGGTGGGTAGATAGCGAGATGAAAATGTTATAGCCTCAAAATGAGACCTTGGTGAAGTAGCAGAGGAGGATCCTTCGAGTTTTGGGCAGTAGATTCCATACATTTCTCAATAGAGTTTTCCAAGTCCATGAGCAAGAAAAATGGGAAGCTTAATAGAATTTTATGGTGGAGGTGATTCAAAAAATGAAAATGATAGAAATAGTAGGTTTTATATCTACCTTCCATGGTGATGTACTTCATTAGGGCAAGGCAGACCTCATCCCAAGGTTGAAAAAAGAGATTATGTTTCAAACCCCAACTGGTTGCGAACAAGTTCCTCATTACCAACAAAGAAAGACTTCAGGCTTTCGTTGTCCTGTGTCTTAGTGTGTTTTGGGTACTTCTTTTCAGTGCACTGCAGCCCCGTTGCTTGTGATGAGTCTAGTTATGGTTCAATTTTGATAGATTTTTCTATCCATTTGTTGTGGTTTTCATAGACTTTGATACTTAGATGTTGACCTTTTTATGATATTTCCTTAAAACCATAGACATTAGACATGAGTTTATTTTCATAACCTTTAAATGACATTGACATGCTATATGAACTATCTATGTTAATTTTACATGTGAGCTAATGAATGCCACTTTAAGATAGTTATAGATATGTGGTTGTTGTGCGTACTAATATTATCATGCAAATATAATCAGAGGCCTAAAATTAAGGAAAATTTTGCTAGCTAGTCATCTATCATATCAGTCAACAAGGTGGCCATTCAATAAAGAAAGACTCTTGATGGTGGGAGATTCCTCATTCAAATCAAAGTTGTAACTATAACGCTGGAATAAAATTGCAAACAAGATTATTGATCTAATAAAGGAATATTATACTACTAATCTAATCCTACATCTAACAATAAAGAACAAGGAAAACAACTAAACATATAGATAAGAATGATCTCTCTAAATATTTGTATAAATCCTTGAATGACCTCAATTCCACTTCTCCATTTTTTCGTTGTAATATAGTTGCCCTCATATTTTAACAAGTATGCAAGTATGGCCTATTGATTATTGACTTAGCAAAATATCGAAGATTAAATAAAGCTTCCTAAAAGTATAAAGATTTCAGGAGGAGGAATAATTATTTTTATGAATTAAATGATTATTTAATTCAACATTCAAAATTTTGAGATTAAATTAAATAAATAAAGAATTATTTAATTGACTAGAGAAAAGATTATAGAACAATTAAATAATTCAAAATGAATATTTAATTATAGTCTGAAATGTGATAAAAGGGTAAATTAAATAATGATTTATTTAATTTAGAAAGGGGATTAATTAATTAGCGACGTAATTAAATAAATAAAATTTATTTAATTAATCTTTATTGAATAAAGATAATAATGAATTAATTAAATAATTAACATTATTTAATCATGACCATGAATATGAGAATTATGTCAAAAATGGTGTCACAAGCCTAGACCGATTTTTAGTGTCTACAATTTGCCCCTCTTTGATACAATGTTGTTTTGGCCTTTGTGTCAAAGAAAATGATTTAAAATGTTGCCCCTGTTGTGCCCCGGTGGGAAATAGGTTAGGGTATGCCCCCTCGGGAAAAATGACAATTTTTGAAAAAAAATTGAAAATTTTGGAAATTGGCCCGATTAGATAATTTGATAGTCAAAAGTTCGATGGTGGTGAAAGAAATTGATTTCAAAGTGATTTGATATGTGAAATGGATGTTAGAAGTTGGAAAATTATGCATCCGGTACAGAATGTTGGAGAAAAACCCTCCAAAATCCTAGGTATAAATAGGATTTGGGGTGAAAACTCAATTCATTTGCACCCTAGATAATTTGAAAACCTTGATTTTGGCTTTGAGATTGCAACGAAGATGTCTCTAGTACCATATGCAGAGCATTGCAGATACCACATTCGGACCTTCAAACACCTAGCCGATGTAGGACCCTCGGTATGTACCCCTAAATTGCCTTTTGAAATTCTACATTTTACCCTTTTTTAGACATTTAAAGTTTAATATTCATATGCATTCGTACATGATGCATGTGCTCGCAGAATGACGCATATGTGCAAAGACGTCTAGGCCATTTTTGGTCATTTTAGGCAATCAACTCATTTGAAAATGTTTGTACCGCGTGTGTATGATTGCATCACAATTGTTATTTGTAGTGTCACATGTAGGTTAGTGCAATGCATCTGTTTTAATGCACCGCATTTGCATGATAGGTAGGACAGTAATAATGCATCGCATTTGCAAAGAAATGTCGCATATGCATGATAGGTAGGACAGTAATAATACACTGCATTTGCAAAGAAATGACACATATGCATGATAGGTTGGTGTGATTGGTTGTGTGATGCATTTGAAGTAGAGAAATGCATATGCATGTTTATACGATGTATTTGAGTTTCTGTGATGCATATGCAAATTGTAATGATGCATTTGAGATTGTGCACCACATTTGATATTGAAATGACGCATTTGACTATCAAAATTTTGAAAAATTTTGTGATGCAAAAATGATTGTTCTATTTTATGATACAAAGTATTTTGATGTATTTGCAGGTTGTATTAGATTGGATATACACCCAGGATTCGAGGATGAAGACTTATGAGTTGTGAGATGAGTTAAAGAGTGTTGAGACACATTTGATTTGGAGATTAGGGTTGCACCATATTTGCACCATGCCCACTATTCGGGCAAACAAAGGTATGTTGACTGCTCTTTGTGAGAGGTGGCATTCTTAGACCTCCTCTTTTCATTTTCCTACTAGAGAGGCAACAATTACTTTAGAGGACGTGTATATGATTTTTAGATTGCCCATTAGGGGTGAGAGAGTGTTATGTGATACTCAGAGAGGATATAGTGAGATTACCATATTTTATGTTTATGATGATATTAGGCAGCTTGGCATTGAGCATTATGAGATTAGATGGCATGTCTTCGTTGAGAGATATGAGAGGATTGATTGCATTCTATGTACATTGATTTTTGGTATTGTTCTTCCTAATGGTCGAGGTCATGGTTTTCCTGTTGGGTGGGGGGAGATGTTGGTTGGTATGTTAGAGTGATAGGTAGTATATGCATGGGGGCCCTATTTGTTAGCCATGTTGTATTTCCATGTACATGATATTGCATATAGATACACATAGTCGATGAGTTGTGGTACCACCTTGCTTATGATTTGGGCATGGGAACACATTGTTGTGTTTTGTCCCCTAGTGACCTCTAATCTTGATGCTAGATCGCCATATGTTTTCCATTATGTGGGGAACATTACCCAGAGTCATGTTGGTGACACTAGTTATTGGATACATGCTTTAGATACACTTGTGCATTTTATTTGAAGATCGTATATGGATTGTGCCCGATGGCAGGATGAGGATAGCAATTTTCCCTTTTGTTGACATACTCAATATTTTATTGGTAGGACCATTTCAAGTGTCCACATTATTGAGAGGCACCTTCCTGACCATGTATTGAGATAGTTTGGGGAGGTTTGGGATGAGCCAAGTTTTCTCGATCTTTGAGAGAGGTTCCATTGTGGGGACCTATGATTCCAATGGCTACAACAGAGGTAGATATTCAGGCTTTACAACCTATGTAGTGGGAATGGAGGGGTGAGGTAGTAGATCGAGGCACTATAGTAGCATATGATGCATGGTGGGTAGTGCATAGACCTATCCCTTACACAAATCCAGATTAGTCAGCTCTTGTTGAGAGGTAGGGTACAAAACCTAGAGGACGACATGGTGGTAGGGCTAGGAATAGAGGAGGAAGAGGTGGAGGTGGGAGAGGTGGTTGACGGGGTTGAAAAGGGAGGATAGGTGGTCAAGGACATGGATTGTCACCCATCTATGAGGAGGAGAGTGAGGAAGAGGATATACCCATGTTATATTTTGGTGGAGGAGGGGAGGAAGAGATTGGGGGTGAGCATGTAGTTGAGGAGGCAATAGGGGAGGAGCATGCAAAGGAGGAGGCTAGTGAGGAGGAGATGGAGATTAATGTCCTTGGTATACTGGCAGGTTATAGTGATGAGGAGGAGGAGGAGGTGATGGGGGAGCAGAAGAGGGATCCCTGGGATAGGATTACGGAGGATTGGGATGCTGAGGTGGGAAAGAGACCATGATAGGATGAGGAGGCTCCCAGGGATAGTGTTGTAGAGTTGTAGGCCTGAGTAGAGGCCTTGGAGGAGAGGGTGAGGGAATTTACTGGAGAGTGTGATGCGATGCAGATGGAGAGAGATAGTGCCTACCTTGACAGGGATCAGATAGTTTCCAAGAGGCAGGAGACAGAGGGCAGGTTCATTGAGTTGAGGGCCTTATGCACTGGACTGGCTATAACATTTGCTCGAGAGTTAGTTAGGGCTAGAGAGAAGGAGAGATATTACAGAGACTTATATGAGGAAAAGGTACCACCTAAGAGGAGAGCTCCCAACTATTCATAGGCACATAGTGGTAGTTCTAGGAGCAGGTCCCAGAGCCGTACACAGAGTATCGATGATGTGGTGGGACCACCTAGGACAAGACTATATGATAGGACTCCCTTCACACAGAGAGTACATCATCAATTATGAACCCCTCAAAGTCCACATGGGAGAAGTGGTAACACTTGACAATGATATTTTTATATTTGGAGACATTGTACTTTGATCATAGAGTGGGCGAGTTCCCTTTGTATTGATACAATCTGACATTTCACTATGACACATATTTATTTTTGAGTGATATATTTATATATCATTTTTGGTGGCTTCTATATCATTTACAATTGTTCTATATGATTATGCAGTTGTTCTATATGATGCATGCACATGGTATGGATTATGATGTTTACATTATGATGTTTCATTTCCTATGATGATGTGTTTATTCTATATGACAATGAATGCACATTATTTATAAATGTTATAAATGCATTCTATGTTTATGAAAATGAGATGCAATGTGATGTTATTATTTATAATTCCATGTGGATGTATGCATAATTTGTACACTTTGTGAATTTTAAATGCCTATATGTCATGATTACCTAGATGTGATGGATATGTGTATTTTTGTATTGTTTAGAAATGCAGCATAAATGTATGGTGTACTATATATAGACATATGAAAATGTCTACATGATGGTTGTAAAATTAATGCATATGTAGATTACCTAATAATTATTATTTTTGTGTGTCACAAAACTCCGTCATTATGCAGGATAGAAGAAATGTTAGCGCAGATTATTTGAAATGTTAATATTAAAAAATGGTTATTAGAAGAATGTATAATCTTTAATATTTTTCCAAATATATATTAAGCCTTGCATTAAATCATCATTGGGTGGGACATGGCACAAATGGATAGTAGACACCATGGTATGAGATAGACCAAGGTGTACAAATTCATCCACTTGCTAAAACAGACAGTTGTAGATAAGGAGTGTCTAGATTCATACTAAGGGAAAAATTGTCGTAGTCTTTTAGTCCAGACAAACCACATACATCAATCAAAGAAAAATACATAGTTAGGATACATTATTTCTCCTCTAAATCCATCATTGGACATCCTCGAGAAAGCTAGTAACCTGACTTGAAAACCAAGTTTAAAAGACAGTCGACAGACAGTAGTCAAAGAAAAATAGTCCTAAAACATCCTTGCTTCTCTAAATACTTCATGGGACATCCTTGAGAAAGCTAATAATGGGACTTGAAGACAAAGCCAAATGAAAAGATAAGACTAAATAAGCCATAAAGTCAAAAATCCAATAAGAAAATTTTTAAAATTTTTATCTATTATTGTTTGTTTGATAAGTTGATTGTTTGATACAGCCTGATGTCAAGGATGAAACATACTATATAAGACATTGACTCTAGTTTCGATGTTGTGACTATCTGTGTAAGGCATGACAAAGTCTAGTTTTAGAAAGACACGTATCGTATAAGATGTTGAGCCTGATGTTGTTGATGCGACAAGTTGTATAAGGCTATGATGATTGTTAATGTCTATTGTCAAGGACACATCTTGGATAAAACATAAGTTGATTGTTTTGGCAATTCATTTGATTTGACTTGATGATATTGTTGACTTGTCTTGATTTTTTGACTATTGTTTGTGTGTGATGACATTGTATGACTTATGTTGATGTACCCTAAAGAACTAACCTAGTGCAGCCTTGGGGGCTCATATATTGATGGCCTTTCCTATGTTATACATGCAGAGACCTCGTAGTTCGATTAGACTTTGACTGACAGGACTAAGTGAAAAATATGTACTAAACTTGATGATATATGACATGCATGATTAGTGAATATAATAAACCCTAATGGATTGACCTAGTGCAGCCTCAAGGGCTCATCGATTGATGGCCTTACCTACATTATACTCGTAGAGACCTCGTAGTTCGACACGACCAATGACTTTGATGTACAAAGAATGAGTCATGATTTTCTATGTGTGATACGTGACAAACCTAAAAAGATGGACCTAATGCCTCAGGGGCGCATCAAGTGATGGCCTTTCCTATGTCCAGTTGCAAAGGCAACATAGTTCAACTATGTCTATGACTAAATTGACACAACTAACTCTGACTCTATTTTAGGGATTTTTGACATGTTTTGATTTTTTTGTTCTCTTTGAAGTTTTATGATGTTTTTGGATTTTTGACAATTTCTAATGTTTTTGGATTTTTCGAAGATATTTTATGATGTTTGAACAACAAATGTAAGGTCCAAATGATGTAGGTCAAGGATTTTCCCCCAGTTAGGTATCAAGATCAATAGGATGGGATGGGGATGTGGAGTGGACTTATGTCAATCGTTCCAAGTTATGGATAGGACAACCATTTATTATGGATGATGGTGGAAAAGTATGACTAGAATGATGGTAGATGAAGGAGTGAAATAAACTACACATGGCACCTGTTTGCCAGGTTTTTACCATGGTACCTATCCAAAGTGCCATTGAAGTGATTTCACTATTGGATGAATTATTTCTCTTTACTATTTTGCTGATTTTTCAATTTTTTTGGTGTTACAAAGATGCATGTTTGCTTGGTTTTCATCAAGGTAACATTTTTTTTTTCTAATTTTTTTTTTTTTTTTTATTGCTAAGACAAGACTCTCAAAAGCTATGCATTGAACCTCTTCATATGAAGGTTTTTGATTGGTGATAAAATTGGTTCTCCTTTAAGGGTTGAGAGTTGATACGCTCCCGATCCAAAAGCTTCTGTAACAATGTAAGGCCGTAACCAGTTTGGTTCAAACTTACTTGGTTTTTCTCTTTCAACTTGATTCTTTGGGTTCTCCATTAAGACCAAGTCACCAATGTCAAAATATTGATTTAAAACTTTCCTGTTATAGTTGCGATGAAGATGGTTTTAATATGCTTGAAGATGATCTAGTGTCTTGTATCTTCATTTGTCAAGGAATTCTAGTTCGTGTAGTCTTGATACACAGTACTCTTCATCATCAATATGACCTTTCAATGGAAATAATTTTAACCTCAATAGGTAAGATAGCTTCAGAACCGAATACCAAGGAGTATGGAGTGGCGCTGGTGGAAGTACGAATACTTGTGCAGTAAGCCCATAAGGTAGGATTAAGTTGTAAATGCCAGTCACGACCAACACCATTAATAGTATTTTTGAGGATTATGATGATTGTTTTATTAGACACCTCAGCTTGGTCGTTACCTTGTGGATAATATGGAGTGGAAAAGTGGTGTTGGATATGGAATTCTTCACAGAGATGGTGGAATTCTTGTTTCTTAAATGGGCATCCATTATCTATGATAATGAATTGAGGAAAACCATACCGACAAATGATGTAATTAAGGATAAACTTGGAAATCTATGTGTCAGTAATGTAGGTCATAGGAATAGCCTCGATCCACTTGGTGAAGTATTTTGTTGTGATTATGATGAATTTATGGCCATTGGAAGATGGAGGATGTATCTTACCTATGAGATCAAGTCCCCATTGGAAAAATGGCCATGGTGAAGTTATCGGTTGGAGCTCCTGTGTTGGTGCATGTATCAAGTCTCTATGTACCTGACACTATCGATATTTCTTGACAAAGACATGAGTCTTTTTCCATGGTAGGCCAATAATAACCTAGTCTCATAATCTTCTTGGCTAAGGTAGGACCGCTAGAATGGGATCTACATATACCCTCGTGTACCACACCTAAGGTTTCTTATGCTTCTTTAGCATCGAGACATCTCAACAAGGTATTATCTAAGGCACGTCTATAAAGGGTATCTTCGATGATGGTATATTTGGAAGAATTATGGATAAATGTCCTATCTTGGTTATTCAACAGGTCTAAGGGTAGGATTTGGGCAATGCTGGTAGTCATATATGTCCTTGTACCATGGGGAAGTGGGACCAACAAGCTCACACACCATCACATAATTTGGGACGTCATAGGCAGGGACCAAAAGTTTTTCAACCAAGAACTCAAATTTAGGCACATTGCTAGGTATATCCAATAATGAACCAATGGTTTCCATGTCATCTGCTACCCTATTCTGAATGTGGGGTATTTATTGAAAGCTGATGTTATCAAAATATTACTTAAAGTTGTCTTTCATGCGCTTGTATGGGGAAATTTTTTCATCTTTAGTTTCATACTCGCCATTAACATGTCGGACTACCAGCTAAGAGTCTCCATAAACAAGTAAATGCTTGATATTCCATTGGATTGCCATCTTCAGTCCTATTACAAGGGCTTCATATTCCACTATGTTGCTTGTGCGAGGAAAAACAATTTTAAATGACTTAGGAAAAGTGTCACTTTGTGGTGTAAAAAATAGTATACCTGCTCCTGAACCACAATTAGTGTGGGATCCATCAAATTATAACTTCCATGTGGTTCTTTTATCAATGGTGAAGATGAACTTATCAGGAAAATATGCAATGAGAGGATGTTCAGCCTTAATTGGTGCGTCTGCCAACTAATCAGAAATAAATTTCCCTTTTATAGATTTTCTTTCCACATACTCGATGTCATATTCACTAATTATCATTACCCATTTATCCAATCGGCCTATTAGTGTTGCTTTACTTGGGAGATATTTCAATAGATCTATCTTTGCAACTAGCATGGTTTGATGATTTAGCATGTAGTTCCTAAGTTTTTGAGTATCAAAAACTACTGCAAGACAATCATGTTCTATGTGACTATAGTTTAGCTCATATCCCACCAAAGTACAATTTATATAGTACACTACTCTTTCATGACCTTCATCATCATTTTGTGCAAGTAAGGCTCCTAGTGCTTATTGGGTTGCTGAAATATAGATTATCAAAGGTCGGGAATCTGTAGGTGGCATTAACATAGATGGTGTAAGTAGGTAATCCTTGATCTTCTGAAAATATTCTTGACTTTTGGTTGTCCATACAAATGGTACCCCCTTTTTGATTAGGTGTTGGAATGGATGTATCTTGTTTGCTAGTTGTACTATGAAGCATTTGATAGACTGTAATTTCCCTTGTAATGTTCTTAGTTGACTGATGTTGGCTAGTGGAGGCATGTCCATTATAGCTTTTACTTTTGCAAGGTCTACTTCAATGCCTCATCTAGAAATTATCTATCCTAGAAGTTTTCTTGATTGAATGCCAAAGAAACATTTTTTTGGATTTATCCTTAGTTTGTATGCTTCTAGTCTTTGAAATATCTTATCTAGGACTTGCAAGTGATCAACTCTTGTCAATGATTTGGCTATCAAATCATCCACATAGTCTTCCATGAGAGTATGTACAAGGTCATGAAATATAGTTGTCATGGCACGTTGGTATGTAGCTCCAACATTTTTGAGCCCAAAAGGCATGACGTTCCAACAATATGTTCCCATGGACATGTTAAAGTTGTCTTATGTTGGTCCTCAAGTGCAATCTTGATTTGATTATATCCAGAGAAACCCTTCATAAGGGATAGAATCTCATATCATCTTGTAAGATCCACTACCGTGTCAATGTTTTGCAAAGGGAAGTCATCCTTAGGAAATTCCTTGTTGATATCTCTAAAGTTTGTACAAATGCAAATGCCCCCAGATATTTTTGTCACTAGCACAAGATTAGAAATCCATTCTACATAGTCTATTGATCTGATGAAACTGGCATCCAATAGTTTCTTAAGTTCAACTTTGACTAGTAGAGCAATTTGTGGATGCATTTTCCTTAACTTCTTCTTGACAGGCTTAACACCTAGTTGTAATGGTAGATGGTGCACTATAAGGTTGGGATCCAACCCAAGCATGTTGACATATGACCATGCAAAGTTTATCTATATTTTTGTAAAGAAGTCTTGAAACTTTGGTTGCTTTATCTCTATCAAAGATGCAGAAAAGTAAATTACCCAAGGATTTTATTCGGTGTTTATGTTGATCTTGATAGATTCTTCAACTAACATTGGCAACTTTTCCTAACTAACTAGGAGAATGTTAACACCTCCATCCTTGGGTGCCTCAAAGAGGTTTTGGCCCTTGGATGCTTCCTTTATTTTTACTATTTCTTGGTCCAAAGGCGCCTTTCAATTTTCACCTAGGGACTTGTCATTTTCATTTTTTTCATTATTTTTCTTTTTGTCTTCACTTTTGAGACTAGAGATGTAAACAAACTACAAAAAATATGCCATGTTATCCAAGTCTATTATAAATTAATCCTTATGATCACCTCTAGATATGCCTTCTCATACTCCCATGAACTCAACTATCACTTCGTCATTCTCAAATATGTCTAAGATGGGGGGGCCTTGCTGATCCTAATCAATAAGTTGGGGATATACAAGGGGCATATCATCATCGAAGTTATCAAATGTGGAGGATGAGAAGGTGAGGATAGATTGGTTGACATGGTCACATAATTTTTGGACTAACTCCTTTTTTTTCTTTTTCCTAGGGATAGGTATACTCTTAGGTGATACTATTGTAAGGGCTAGGTTGTTAGAAGATGGTTCATTAGGTTCCCAAGAGACAGGATCAAGGGTTTCCCAATAATAAAGCTTAATCCATTCTTCTTTTGACAAGGACTTTTAAGGATGGGACTCAATTGATTTTGGTGAGGTATTTATCATTTGGTCAAGTTCCCCAAATAACTTATCTAGGTCCATTATGTTGGTGGAGGAAAGGGAATCCCATTCTTATTCATTTGAGTCTAGGGAGTCACAGTAGAATGGGTGTGATGGTTCATGGGATATCTCGATGTCTTCAGAAGTACTTAGTTCCTCTTATGATGGTGTCGAGGTACTAGGAATGCCAATCCTAATCGATTGAAACCCTAGCCCTAGGCCTTTTGGTCATTGTGAGACAATGATTGGTTTAGTCCTTCCATATTGATGTAGCCCTAACCCACTATGTCCATCATATCCTTTCTTTTGTATTATCATAAATCCTTTTCCATATTGATCTTTAGATATTTGAACAAACGGTGGAGGGTTTTCATTATCTTCATTATATAACCAAGAGGTGGCATCTTCTTGGTCCATAGATTCTTTACTTAACTCTCCCCATTTTGTGAATTTCATCGTAGGAGGAACATGTATTGTGAAAATGTAATGTTTCCTATCTATTGTGGGTGAACCATATGATATAGGAGGAACCTGCTAGCTGACACAATAGGATGATTTCATGTGGTATTCTCCACAACCCTTATCTTGGATATCGACCTTAGGAGTGGACGAAGGTGGTTGTGATGTAATGGACTTGGAAATATTTGATGGATCAACATATAAGGATAAGGTGGAGGATGAAGCGTATTGATTAACTGCAACCTGTCGTTGTGGTGTTTTGTGTAGGCTTGTGCAATATTGGAAAGGATCTGGATCACCATCGATTGTGATATTTGTGCCATTGTACGTGAATTTAAGACATTGATGGTAAGTGGAAGGTACATATTTCATAGCATGTATCCAAGGTCTACCCAGTAAAATATTATAGGGAAGGGTGAGATCCAAGACTTGGAAACTAGTGATGAGCCAAGTCTTTGGCATATTTTGATCATACTTTTATAAATACTTTTCTATTTTTATTATGCTAAAACAAACATTCAGTCTGACTATGGGATAGGACATAGACCTTTTTATGACTTAAATATGATGAGTATATTATGATAGAAATTCCCATGATTATTACCTTTAATGTTTTATTAGTCTAATAAATACTTTATGGCTTTTTGTGATCATAAAACCTTCCTACAGCCATATCTGAAACAATGTTTGCCTTAGTTTAATACTTAATGAATGAATGAATAAAGTAATGGATTATCTTAAAGGATGAATGTGTTGAGCTAACCTTCTTCTCCAAGAAAAGATGGTGAAATATTTTCAAGGTACCATGATTGGAGGAAGGAATTCAATTTCCACTTGAAGAATAGAAGACCAAATCCACAAAGACTGGTCCAACAGCAAAAGATGGGGAGATAGTTTCAACTCATCCACCATGCAGGGAGAGTGTTCCAAAAATCTAGGCCAGGCATCTTGGTGGTGCATGAATCCAGGATGATGGCACTTTAAGACTGATAAACCGATTTGACTTAGTTCTTGCATTGTCATTCACCTCTTTACTTAAGTTAGTTAAATGTAATAAATGCCTCCCGTTTTATAAGGGAAGGTTGGTTAGTAGTTAGAATTAGTTTTCTATAAATAGCCCATTCTCCTTCAGAGAATGGGCTAGAAGAACTTGCTATTGTAATACATTTTTCAATTTCAGAAATATAGTCAAGAGATTGCACTATGTACTTGTTTACATTGAATCAATAAAGCTTATGAAGTTTTTTCACCTAATCTGTTGTCTACTTTTGGCATTACCTAAGCGGGCCCACTTAGGGAACTTTCCATACTTTTATTCTGCAAGCTAGAGTAGCTGCATTTCCCTTCATAGAAGTTAATGTGACTATTCTTGCAGTTGGCAGAAACATAGAGCTGTCAACTGTTCCTGCATCCACTAGATGCAAAATAGTTTTATCTTTCAAGTTTTCATTTCCAAGCAAGTTATCCAGTAAAATTTGTTTCTAGTAATTTAAGTTCTAGTATAAAAAAATTTTAGGAATCATGTATGTCTGGAAGGGTGATTAGTGCATATATTGTGCTGACCCCTTTCAATTTTACGTCCTTGGGTTGATGATTAAATGAGGTTCTTTAGTAGGTTATGATTTCCAGTTGTGATGTTCAATCCCCGAGTAGAGGAATTCATGTTCCTAGTTATTGAGCTGATTAAAGAACACTACAACTAGTGTCCATAACCGTAGGGCCAATCCTGATAGGGAGTGTTATAACAACTTTAGATGATCTTTCCTCATCACCGTATGCCTTAATGACTATACTCTTAGTGGTGCCCATGAATGCCTCTAAGAAACCTAATTCCTTAACCAACTTCAAGGTACAGATATTTAACCCCACTCCTTCATCTACCAAGACTCGTCTGACTTTGGTTTTATGGACCAAAACTTCAAGGTGTAGTGGATCGTTATGGTTGGTTTTCTCAGTTGAATAATCCTATTGAGAGAATGTGGCATGATGAGAATTGGTTAAGTATCCTACAATTTTTTTGAAATTATTGACATCCAAGTTGGTGGGGACAATTGTGCTTTGTAAGGCTTTGTCTAGAATGGCTCGATGATTAGGTTATAGGGTCAACAGTTCCAAGATGGATATTTTTGTTGGGGTCTTCCCAAACTAGTCAAGTAAATTATACTTAGGCTTGGAAGACTATGGTTGTGGCTCCGATGAAGGACTTGGAAGGGTTATCTTAGTTCTTCATGTATTGAAAACACATTCAGGACACTTCTTTATGGTAATGATAGGGATATTTTCATTAGTATCTCGGATATGATTGATGATTGTACCTAGTTTATAGTCGTACTTGGTACTATTATAATTGGCCAAGGTATTATTCTTAGTTCCCAAACTAGAGGCCTTTCCTTTCCCATTATCATGTAATGGATCTATGAAGACCTTGTGATCACTATTTTTGGAATGTTTTTTCCCATTGACTTCTATGGTTCCATCTTCAACAAAATCTTGTATGATGTTCTTTAGTTGTCAGCATTATTGTAGGTTATGTCCCTTAGTTTCATGGTAATCACAAAAGACGTCATCCCACCATGTGGGTTTAAACTATCCAAGATAATATTGCTTTGGATCTAGAGGTTGCATGAGTTTATTTTTAATCATTTCTTTGTAAACTGACTCAATTGGTTCCCCCAAGGGGGTAAACTCATGTTTTGGAAATCTCCTCTATGGTCGTTGTTGTGAATTTTTGAAAAAGTTGGTGGTTTGATCAAGATCGTTAAGAATTTCATGAGAGGGTTTGTAACCTCTAAGTGTGATAACAAGTCCTACGTGTAGGGTCTTAGCATCAACAATACCATCATTAGTTACATTTTTTTTCTGGACCAAACTTTTTTTCTATTGTTGGGGGCATTTTGGTGTTGGACAACTTGATTCCTACCTCGCATCTTAATTTCCCCTTTGTCAATGAGGGATTTCTCAAGTATAATACCTTTTTGTACAAAGTCCAGAAAAGAGGTACAACAATGTAATCATAAGTCACTTCTCAGTTTTAGATGAAGATTTTCAAGGAATATTGTGACTTTTTGTTTCTATGGTATCTCAACTGGACATCAACTAGCTAAAATTCTCCATCTTTGGAAAAAGGTGGTGAATTTTTCGTCATCTTCTTGTGTGATGTGACACAAGGTAGCTATGGTGATTTCATTTTCTATGTTGAAGGCAAAGTGCTCCACAATTTTTTCAACTAGTTTTCCCCATCATCTTATGCCATATGGAAGTTTAGAGAACCATTCCAATGCTATCCCAACAAGGGTTCACAAAAAAAGTCTCATAAGGTATGTGGGGTCATATGAGATGTCCATGCATGTTGTGGAAAATTCTATTATGTGTTCCAGATGATTTATCTTCCCATTATACTTAGGAAAATTTGGTATAATGTATCAGTGTGGGAAGTGTGTCATGTATAGTTCTTTGTCAAAAGGACATGGACATAAATCTTCCGCTTAAATGGTTCATTTGGATAACATTGACATACTATCAATTTGTTGTTGGAGAGCTTGTATTTGATTTTGTAGAACATATATTTGTGTTAAATATGTGCTGATTGTGTTGCTAGGATCAATGTAAGTGTTCTAAAATGCAATATTCTACGATGGATTTTGATTTGGTGTGGGAATATGTCCTGACATAATGTTCTGTGATGGATTCTGATTTGGTGTAGGAATATTTCCTAATGCAATATTCTATGCTGGATTTTGATTTGGTGTAGGAATATGTCATGTTTGTATTGCCCCTATTTGTGGAATGGAAGTATTGGTGCTAATCTAGGGTATACCCTGTGTCATGTTTACACCAATTTTGGGTCATTTACTTCTGGTGTTTGTGGCAAAGGGGTTTGATGAGGATTCTCCTGTAGTAAATTGTAGGCCCTGTGTTATACCAACTGGTGTTGTATGTACAGTTGGGGAAGTTTGAGTAGGTATGCCAGATGGTATGGTTGCTTGTGTAGATGAAGCCTTCAGTGTGTGGATGTCAAATCCTAAAGGTAGTGTAGCACCTTATACTAGTAGCTTTGAGGTATCTCTGGGGATCTTGTCCTAAATATTCATCTACAAAGGATACAAATTTAGGATCTTGGACAACAACATCTACGTCTTCTACTTGAATCTATCCATGTGTGTCTCTAGTGACAAAAATTTTAAGCAAGGTTTTGTGAGGTCTCGTTGATCTTGATGGTATGTTCGAGAAGGGATTGATGAAATCATATGGATCAGCCATTTCTCTACATTTCTTTTTAGACCTTGTTTCGACTGTGAAAAATGTTGCTCAAAATGGGGGAATGCAAAACTACTTCTAAAATGATATGATTTAGTCTATGTTTTTGAGATTTTCTTATATAATGAATGAATGCTGCTATTTTTTTGGTATTTTTTGGCAATTAAGGGATTTCTAAAATGATGATATTCTAGGATGACAATATGCAAAATTCTAAAGTAATTGAGTCTAAATGATTCTAAGAGGAGGTTACATACCACCTATAGCTTAACCAAGGCTACGATTTAACTTTGTCAAGGAACCTGATGTAGGACTAGGACCGAAAGATAAGGTGAGCTCCCAAACTAGACTAATGAACTGGAAGGATTCACAAGTAGGACAAAATATATTGTTAACAAGTGACTAGGTTCAATGACAATGACTGTCGAAGCATGGGTTTGTCCAAAGTGTAGAAAGTTGGCCTATTCTAAGATATGACAATTCCTAATATGCAACTAAGTTTCATAACTGGATGCCTTCACTAAAACTAAATGACACCTAAAAGATGGAAAATGCAAAATTTGAGCAATTTTCTGGTTTATGTCCAAGGGTGAATGTGAAAAATAGAGATTGAGATGACTGTTTGGTTTCAGACTATGACAATGAATTCTAGTTTTTTTGTTGACAAACGAATGCGGTTCACTATTACAGATGCACCATAGGATTTATCAAATGCAATTTTTTGTGTCAAATGTGGTTTTCTACTAAATTAAGTCTCGATTTAATGGTAGGAAAATTTGAATCTCTATAATAGATGCGGCTAAGGTTTTAACAGATGAGGCTTGCTATGACATATGCGACTTGGGATATCAAATGCAACTCAGAAAATCTTGGTAAATGATGGTGGACTCTGGTTTGACAATTGTGAGTTTCTGGTTAACAATTGTGGTTTTCTACTTAGCAAATGCGACTCATTTTGACAGATGCGATTTTCTAATGAACTGGATTTTCAACTGATTTTGTTTCATAATCAAGTTTTGGAAAATGTAAATAACTTGAAAGAAAAGTATTTTGGTTTGACAATCATGAATGTGTATATTTTTAGAAAACATGTACAATCCTAAGGTTGATAGTGATAATACTTGTTGAATTCTCACTTAGGTTTCCCCAACTATGCTTATTCAAAGTGAATGACTAGAAGCTTGACCACACTAGCTCCCCCTTACATGACACACACTTCTTAGTTCATCCAAGCTTCAGTTCCCATGACTCTCCCATGGAAAAATTTTGATCTCTACTATGAACTTCAGAGGTCCGACCTCTTATATCAGCAAATAAAGGTTTTTGGTTAATCTAAAAACAAGTTGGTGAATTAGTATGGGCACCCGTTCAGAAGGCCACACAAGAGGCAATATTATCCCAATCTATAGAGGTTATTCTCTATAGGTTTCGATGCACCACAAGGGTATTGTGGGAATCAATTGCTGGTCCGTAGGAGCTCTTGTAATGCTAAGTTTTCCTCAACATTAAAATTTATACACCGATTGGGAGTAGCTTGGCAAAAAAACTCATCATTGGTTATGAGTCGCTTTGGGGTGAGTACTTTTTCCCATCAAAGCAAGCCCAAATTCTAGAGTTAGTAACAGTTTCTCTTACACCCAGGATTGCATGAATGTGTAAGGGGAGAGGATACTTCTATTACCAAATTGGGATCTAATCTAACACAGTTCAAGAATAGAAGTCACTGATTCTTTTTAAAACCCAAATGAAAATTATGTAATCTACTCAAACAATTTGTTTTTTAAAATTTTAATTTTTCTCTTCGAATTTGGTCCTGCAAAAAAACCATTAGTAGTTTAATTTTTTTGTGTTTGTCAAAGGTTCTGCAAAGCGTAAATTAGTAGTTTATCATTTTTCTATCTTCATCAATCGTCTTGCAGAAAGGTTTTCAAATACTTGTCTTCTATGAATCGACCTGCAAACACTACATTATCTCCTCTAAAACACACTGAAATGTGAAATTAGTTATTAAAAATTTAAAAACTAAAGACAAAAATATGGAACTTCAAAAAAATGTTTACCAATTAGATGCATCGCAAAACAAAGCAGATGTGTCACAGAACAACAAATGCATCCTAGAATATCAGATGCACCTTAGGAAGTGAGTTGTGTCATTTCGTATGGCACATGCATCGCTCCATACATGTACCTACAAAAATTAAAAACTTCTACGAATTTTGAAGATGGTGTCTTCACATCAGGTTCACCAAATGTAACGCTGAAATAAATTTTCAAAAAATATTTTTAATATAATAAAGGCATATTATACTACTAATCTAATCCTACATCTAACAATAAAGAACAAGAAAAAAAATGAACATATAAACAATTATGATCTCACTGAATATCTGTATAAATCCTTGAATGACCTCGATTGCACTTCTCCATTTTTTTGTTGTAATATAGTTGCCCTCATATTTTAACAAGTATGCAAGTATGGCCTATTGATTATTGGCATAGCAAAATATCAAAGATTAAAGAAATCTTTGTTAGGAATAAGGTGTCTCAACCTTGGATAATTCCTATTCTTATTATTTGTTTTGTAAAATGTATTTCTTGCAAATAATGTAATTAAGTGTGAGTGTACATGTCTAGTTTGCATGTTGATGTGTCACTCCACTTAATGTGTCGGCATCTTGAATTGTGTGTAAGGAGATCATGGCTGAAACGGTTATGACGGATTCCTATGACACGTAAGAGCTATGTCTGGAAGATTCAATGACAGGTGAAGACATGTGGCAATTGATAAAGTTGAGTACTGTACACTCTTCCACGATAGTGGGGTTCGGGGCATCGCCCCGAAAAAAATTTTCGAGTTCCTATTTTCTCGGAGAATGGTAAAACCCTAATACAGTTATCTTCGGAAGTTGCCCTAAAAGGGAAGCGCATGATATAAGCGTTTTTTAGGGTTGCGAAGATTTGTGATGTGAGTGTATTGTTGGAACGTTTTTTCATGCTGCCGCATTTTGTCTTCAAGAGTTGGAAATCTCCTGAAAGAACTTGCATTGCAAGTGTGTTGTAACCGTTGTGTTGAAGATAATACATTGTGCAGGTTTTGGAGTGCTGGGGTTTTTTACCGAAAGGTTTTCCCCAGGGTAAATCATTGTGTCATTCTTCATTTTCTGTATGTATGGTATATTGCTGCAATATCTTTGTTAAGTAGATTAACGAATCTGAAATTGTAAGGGTTTAAAACGAATTTGCACCATACTTTCCTTAAGAGATTAGTGTAGGAAGCTGTTTCCGCACCTGAGTTTCCTTACAATCTTCCTAAAAGTATAAAAATTTTGGGAGGAGGAATAATTATTTTTATGAATTAAATGATTATTTAATTCAACATTCAAAATTCAAAGATTTATTCAATTGACTAGAGAAAACATTATAGAATAATTAAATAATTCGAAATGAATTTTTAATTATAGTTTGAAATAAGATAAAAAAGGTAAATTAAATAATAATCTATTTAATTTAGAAAGGGGATTAATTAATTAGCAACGTAATTAAATAAATAACATTTATTTAATTAATCAAGATTAATAAAGATAATAATAAATTAATTAAATAATTAAAGCTATTTAATTAATGGAGAATAAGCGACTTTTGAAAATAATTAAATAATTAACATTATTTAATCATGACCATGCATATGAGAATTATGTCAAAAATGGTGTCGCAGGCCTAGACCAATTTTTAGTGTCTACAGTAACCGCCTTGTAATTGTCTTAATTGTCTATTGAGCGAATATAGACGTTACTACTCTGCTAAGTTTGCGTTCAAGCAAACATGCTTGGCTAGATTTTGTGCATGCATAGTTGCCTCTCCACTTTTTATGCTTTCCATAAAGTGGCATCCTCTGGATCTTATGGAGTTGACCACCTTGCTAGGTGATTAGTTAGTAGTTGTTTTTCTTATAAATAAGGCACAGATGCTCCTTCTCAAGAGGTTGCTCAATCTAATGGTGTAATCATATTCTTAGTTTTTCAATAATACAGTCATGTTACTCGATTGTACTCATGTTGTCCAATGAATAAAATGAAGTTATAAGTTTGTGCATCTAAGTTTAAATTTGTTTTAGGGGATATTCATCCAAGGGAGACCACTTGGTGAGTATTTGGTCCCTTAGTTAAGTAGTTATTTTCTATTTAGTAATTAGTTAAGAATCTGGCACTGTCTATTCTTGCAGCCACTAGAATTCCATTATGTGACTATTCCTACAGCCAAAGCAAACATAGTAGTTTCTTGTTTGTTCGCTCATATTTTCATTTCTATAATGCATTTTAGCTTAGTATAGCTATTGGTTGATGATGGACACTTATGTTATCTCCTTCTAAGCAATTTACTTTCAGCATGTATTTTTCTTAGCTGTAGGATGAATATGGCTACTTTGGATTCCTAGTGCACATACAATGCTGACCCATTTCAAGTTTACCTCCCTAGGTTGACAAGTTAAATGCACCTTCATGATGATTGAAATAGCTATTTAGGTTAGATGCCCAATCTCCAAATCATAGTTGTAAGGGCTTAGTTGTTAAATCATTGTAGGAGGCTGACATTTTTGGCGTTTTTTCCAGGGATGGTGTCAAACTAGGGAGTTTTTTGGAGTCATTAATAATTTTATTTTTGTAGCATTTTTGGAAGTTTTTCTTAGTATTCCCCTCATTTAGGAAAGTAATGACCCCCCTATTATTTTATCAATTCTTTGTGTGAGTTGATTGATAGTGAGTTGATACCATATGTATAGAGAAAGGATGAGAGATGTTCATGGGAGATTCCTTCCTAAAAATCTTGATCTATTCCAGATAATTGAGTATCAGAACCTACCTAGAGATGATGAAGAAGAAGAGCCACACCCCTTTGCTGATACATTTCTGGATTTGACCAGTTTTGAAGTTTCCTCTGAAGACCATAATCTGATTGAGAACCCCCTTTCTTTGGAATTTCATTAGGCAGGCATGGGTGATGCAAATAGAAATAGACCTAACCAACCAAATTTTCCTTTCCCCATTGCTCATCAGAATGAAGTAGAAAACCTCAAAAATATCCATGCTTCAATCCTTCCTAGGTTTTATGGACTTGTCATAGAATATCCTCATACATTATTGTTTGAGTTTTATATACTCTGTAGGAGTTATGACTATACCATTGATGCCCATAGGCTTAAGCTATTCCCTACCACCTTGAAAGAAGTTGTATTAAGATGTTTCATGAGCCTAGAAAAGATACTATGGAGACTTGCGAAGAGATGAAGACAAAGTTCCTCGAGAAATACAAGGAGTATTATAGGGACCGTAGTAACATGAGAGGAGGTGAAATTTTTAGGATGCAATAAAAGGAAGATGAGAGCCTGGAAGATTATATTTCAAGGTTTCTATTTTGCCTACAGAAATCTACACACCATAAACTCAATGAAGAATCATAGAAGTTGTTTTTCTTATGTGGAATTAATGAAAGTTGAATAGATTCCTTGGACTTGATGGGAGGAGGAGATATTACCGAAGTTCCTTGGGATGGCATCAAGAAGATATGTCAGAGCCATTCTAGGGTAGCTTCGAAGAAAGGGAGAGCTTAGCAATCCTCCATGGGTAGGTCAACTACTAGTGGAGTTCCAAGGATGGAGATTACTCACTTACTATTAGACTTAAATAAATACACCATAAACAATTTGGCTACTCAACTGGATACACTTCAGGCCAAGAAGAAACAAGAGGAGGCAGAGGCATTATTGGCATAATATTGCCCTCATTGTAAACAAAAGAAGAAGGACTACAAATGCAAGATGATAGCTAATATTGGTAGCAAATAGATGGCACTCAAGTTCAAAACAATCTAGGGTGAAGAAGATCAAGTCTACTATGTTTCATAAAGGAGGCCATGGGATCCAAGACAAGGCATGCCACCAGATCCATTATCTTTTGTTGGTCCATATTTCAATTCCTACTAATCTCATAACCAACGGAAACCCCCATATCCATCCAATTATGGAGGATATCCACCATAGCCTTGGAATAACCCTCCAAATGCCTAGTCCAACTACCAAAACTATCCACCCCAGTGGCAACAACCCCAAGGGAATTGGTAGCAATTTCAAGAAAATTGATAGCCACCTGCAGGAAATTGGCAGCAAACATCCCAATGGAGAGAAGGACAACAATGGCCAAACCAAACAACTAATTACATGTAACCACCTTCTTATCCCTGACAACCTACTATTATTCCTCCTCCTACTAGTTTGAGTTCAAATGCACCTAAACCTACTCATCTACCAACTCAGCCCACACCTAACCCAAATAATAAACCACAACAACAACCGGTATACTCTATTGATCCAAATCAATTCCCTGCATATGATGTGAGTGTAAGTATCTTCTTCTTGTGTTCAAGAACTACTTTGATAGCTCCTTCCACACCCATTATCACTAAGCTTCCTATGGAAGAAGATGAGCCTCTAAATGTTCCCATTCATCCAAGTGCACCTAAAAATCCTAAACCAATCCCAGTTAAGCAAACTGAACTAGAACCACTATTTCCCCAAAGGTTGGAAACTATAAAACAAAAGGAAGAGAAGGAGGAATTAAAAAAAATAAAATTAGATCATTTGAATCATATATGTGTCCAAATACCTTTATTTCAGGCCATAAAATATGTTCCCATTTATGAAAAAACAATCACGGAAGCATACCTTAAGAAGCTAGGCAGGAAGAAGAAAGACCCCACTACGGTTCATGTGGTGGGACAATTGGTAACATAATGCTTGGAAAAGTGACTATTCCCAAATATGCTGACCAAGGGAATCCTGTAGTAGGATTTGTTATAAATAGGATCCAAATAAAGAATGCTCAGATTGATTTGGGAGCAGCAATAAATGTAATAACTAAGAACATCCTGCAACAATGTTGCAAGAATGAGACCTACTCCTACTGTCCTACAGCTCATTGATAGTTCTAATATTAATCCTGATGGGATAGTAGAAGATCTTGTGGTAACTGTAGACTCTTGGGAGTACCCAACAAATTTTATGATTCTTTCTCCTAAGGCCACACTAGGTGGGTACCCCATTATTCTTGGAAGGCCATCGTTAGCAATAGAAGATGCCTATATTGGATGTCGGACATGATACATGACCATTTTTTTATGGAAAGAGCACCAAAAATATTTTTCTCTACCCCCCTGCTTAGCCTTTCCATGATAGGAATGATCTCGTATGGCCACATATTGGTGAAGAGGCCGAGGAAGTTAATTATGTGGCACATCTTATGATGTTAAGAAAAATTCCTTTCATGCAACTTCAAGATGAAGATGAAGTATTTTCTAACATAATTCAAAACCATTATGAGGTAGAGAAAGCAACATCCTCTCATCCATTTGATTCTGTTGATATAGTGAAGACACTCTTTCCTTCCCTTCCTGCAGTCGCTCTTCTTGCAGCTACTCTTCTTGTAGCCACTCTTCCTATAGCTGAATTTCTTATAGAAAAAAGTATGTCTCATACATTTCTTCCACATGAACTCAAGGTACCAATAATTAGTGAAGCAACTATGTTAGAGTTAATGACACAAGTGCAGGTGTCAGAAGGAAAATATCTAAATATTAACAACAAACTGAGTGAAGAACAACATTTGTCATTGGAAAACTTATTGAGGGCATGAATGGATTGGACCCTAAGATTTTCACTGATAGGATATACATAAGAAACGACTGTACACTAGTGAGGTAGCCTCAAAGAAGAATTAACCCTGCATTGAGAAAAATTGGAAAAGGGGAACTACATAAATTGCTAAATGTGGGATTTATCTACCCCATTTTAGATATCAGTGGGTGTCCCCATTGGTGATTGTGCCCAAAAAATGAGGGAAGTTGTGAGTTTATGTTGATTATAGGGAACTTAATGCTGCCACCAAAAAGGATCATTTTCCCTTACCTTTCATAGATCAAGTTTTGGACTCACTTGTAGGAAAGCAGTACTTTTCTTTCGTAGATGGATTCAATGACTATAACCAGATCCAAATTGCACTAGAGGACTAGGAGGAGACAACTTCTACCTTTCCATGGGGGACCTATGCCTACTCAGTACTTCCATTTGGCTTATGCAATGCACCTGCAACTTTTTAGAGGGTAGTCATTAGCTTATTTCTAGATATCTCTCTTGATTGCATGGAAATCTATATGCATGACTTCACTACTTATGGTGTTGATTTCAATGAAGCATTGGAAAATCTCAAGATATTCCTATAGAGATATGAAGACCACAATCTATCTTTGAATAGGGAAAAGTGCTTCATTATGATGCAGGAAGGTGTAGTTCTTTTCCACTACATCTCTCACAAAGGAATTCAACTAGTCCTACAAAGATTGAGGTGATCACCAATCTGCCTATCCCTGAAAAACTTAAAAGATTTTAGGAGTTTCTTAGGACATGCAAATTATTATAGGAGGTTCATCAAAGACTTCAGCAAAATAGTAGCACCATTGTATTATCTCCCAACTAAAGATGTTGAATTCCAATGGAAAAAAGACTGCGACAAGGAATTTTCTGACTTGAAAGAAGCTTTGACTCATGCTCCTATACTCAAGCGTCCTAATTGGGAGCTTCCTTTTCACATCAATATAGATGCATCAGAATATTCTATAGGAGCAGTCTTAGGACAAAAAGAAGGAGCTACTAAAAATGCTATTTATTTTGTTAGCAAAAATTTGTAGGGAGTTGAATTCAATTATACAATGAAAGAAAAAGCAATGTTGGCAATGATCTATTCCCTAAATAAATTCAAGCACTACATAATAGGCTACTAGATCTTTGTGCACATTGATCATACAACCATTAGATACCTCATGAATAAACCCCTGATCTCAAGTAGGCTGGCAAGATGAATAGTGTTGATGCAGGAGTTTGACATAACCATTGTGGATAAACTAGGGAAGGCTAGTGTTGTTGCAGACTTCCTTTCAAGGTTGAATACATCAATAGACAATCAAGCCATAGATGACTCTTTCCCTAATGAAAATTTATTTTCAATCAATGTGTAGACACCCTGGTATGCTGACATAGCTAATTATCCAGTCATAGGGAGAGTTCCTCTTCACTTCTCTCCAAAAGAGAAGAGGGTGCTCAGTGAAAAATATTTTCCTTTCTCATGGAGTGTTGGATGTTTGTTCTACACTAGACTAGACCATGTCATGAGGAGATGTGTGGGGGAAGATGGGACATATGATATTTTGCATGCATGTCACAATGAACCCTGTGGAGGGAATTTTGTAGCCAAAAGGACAACAATGAATATATTGAACACAAGATATTACTAGCCCACACTCCACAAGCATGTAGGGAGATATACAAGGAAGTGTGACAAATTCCAAAGACTGGGCCGGCTAACCAAATATGATGAGATTCCACTTTACCCCCAGGTAGTAATCACTTCATTTGATAAGTGGGGATTAGATTTTGTAGGACCCACTGATCCTCCATCAAATGGTAAATCCTACATCTTTGTATGCACTGATTATGTAACCAAGTGGGTAGAAGTTAAGGCCATGAAGCATGTAAAAGATAATAAGGTTGCATAATTTCTTGATGAGGAAATTTTCTCATGGCATGGGGTTACAAGAGAGATAGTGATTGATCAAGGGGCTCAATTCACTTCAACCCTTGTTACAGCATTGGCCAATGAGTATAACATTAGGCACATGAAGTCTACTCCTTATCACCCTCAAGCCAATGGCCAAGTTGAGGTGAGCAACGGAGAAATTGAAGCCATTTTGACCAAAATAGTGGCTATCCATAGGAAGGATTGGGAAAGTAGGCTACAAGAAGTTGTTTGGGCCTACGGAACTACCTGGAAAACAACTATAGGATTCAATCCATTTTAGTTGTTGTATGGAAAAATAACTATGATTCCAATTGATTTTGAGCATAAGACTCTTAGGACTATAGTAGACTTGGGGATGGATATCTCTGAGGCACAAAGGGATAGAACCATGCAATTGAATGCTTTGGATGAGATGAGGAAGGAAGCTTTAAATCACACATACGTAGTGTAGAACCAGAGGAATAAGGTGGCATGACAAATTCATCAAGGATAAGAAATTCTAGCTAGGTGACTGGGCACTGCTCTATGACTCAAGGTATCAAGACAATGCAAGAAAATTGTAGACAAGGTGGCTAGGACCATATGAGGTTGTCAAAGTTTTTTCTAATGGATTTGTTCAACTCACTACCATTAACCCTATCAGATTTAAGCTACTTGTCAATGGTAATCTCCTCAAGTTGTATCACAAGAAAACTTCCAAGGAGGAGTTCTTGCAACAATTCAATCAACATGCAACACTCAAACTTCCTGCAGCCGAAGGAAGCGAACCTAGTGTCCCTCCTTCTGGCTAAATAAGGTATGTAACTTGTCATAATAAAGAATTCCACTTTTTTGGGGGTCCACTTCTTCACCCATTCACCCATCCATTACACCTTTCTCTCTCTTCCATCATGCCACCATTATTTCATTTCATTCCATTCCACCTCATTCTACTCCACTTTCATGAATTGTTCAATTGATTTCTTAAAAAGTGACCGGTACTTTCTCCATAATCTTTGCAATAAATATTCCACAAATTCAAGTATGTGCACATCAATTTTTATATCTTAATTGTCTTTTAGTACACTCATATAATTGTTATACATTAATATGGATGCTCACCATAGCATGTAATTATTCCTTGCCCCTATCAAATCCTCATTCCACCTCGCATGTGAGGAAACATGTGCAAATTTATTCTGGGGGGGAAAAAGTGTTAATACCATATCCGTGTATCTATCTATATTGGTTCATGTTAGCAAAGTTTAAGTTATTGATCTGATTTAAATTTTGAGTGAGATGACAGCTCACATGTGTGAAACGACATCAATCATCACAATTCTTCTTAATCATAGCCTTCATTTATTACTCCTTTACTTCCTTTATTTCTCCTATCATAATATTAAGCTAAAAAGGTAAAATTCAGATGACACTGGTGTTGGCAATTCGGTAGCATTGTAGGAAGGAGAAGTTTTAGCTTTCAGACAAAGATTGTAGGAAGGAAAACTTTATAGAGTGATTATTTGATTGCAGACAACTGAACAATGGGAGGCGGGTTAAGTCAAAATGAATCCACAACTCATGATGTATTACTAGAGGATGCACCTTGCCTGACTAAGCTCAAAAATTATGGATGGTTAGATTATTTCTTGAAATTGAATGGTTTTGATGAAGACGTTGCATTGGAATTTTCCATGGTAAAAAGGTTGGAGGTCATTGAAAATTGAAGTGAGGATTGTAGAATTTATAGGGTTTCTTGTCGATGGTGAACATTACCCTACTACCAAAGACACCAAGTCAGCTAGGGCTAAATTTATAGAACCTCGTAGTGTGAAAATAATTTCTCTATTGAGAATTTGTGTCTCAACTTCCAGTTTGTACCTCTGCTTTTGGACTTGGCAAAAATTTGATGTTTCAACCTTTACCGCCTTACCGCGCCTGGCTCTTTCTATCCTTACTGCTTTATTGCGGTTGTGCCTTCATCCCTTAGCAGTACTGTGGTGACAATCTTGGTGGTCACTGCCTTAACATGCATGGTGAGTTGACTCATCGTGGTGGTTGCGGTGAGACTACCTGTGGTCCGTCTAGTGGTTACCGCCCTACTATGGGATGGCCTAACGGCCCCATCGGTAGCACGGTTTGACCGCTAATGATTTTCTAGGCCATCACCACCACACCGTAGTTCATCTCCAACTAGGCAGCAGTAGCACGGTGTAGAGAAGGGGCGAGCTTGGATGGTCATACCACCACACCGTGGATGGGTCAGTTGGGCTCGGTGGAGTCAAAGGGTGAGCTCAGACGAGATCACTACATTACTGCGGGTCGACTCGGATGGAGCAGTAGTAGCATGGGCAAGACAAGGCAGAGCTCAGAGGCGCTTGCCGCCACACTACAGATGGGTCAGTTGGACTCGGTGGTAGCACATGGAAGTATGGGTGAGCTCGGTAGGGCTCACTGCGTTACCTCAGATGGGTAGTGTCAGCTTGACAGTGGAGCGGTAGAGTCTTAGAGAGCTCGGTTGAGCTCAGACCTAGTTTTGACTGAGTTGGACTCGGAGTCAAATGCGATCAGTGAATAGTTGGTGGATGCATGGTAGTTTCACTGTGGCCCGATTGGGTAAAGGCCAATGTGGCAAAAGCAGTAATTGCAGGTTGATTTCATATGATGATAGGAACCTGATTTGGGTGGTGAAGTTATTGTTGGGTGGCTCGATGCAATCTAAGAAGATCGATTACGTTCTTGAATAATCGATGCATGAACATGGAAGCAGTGGGATTGGTTGGAAGTGTAAATGCATTGAAGACTTGTACAGTCAGTGTGAGGTTGACAGATATGTATGCATGAGTGCAAGTCGAAGAAAAAAAGTGAATTCATTATATACTTTGCAAGAAATTATTGTAATAGTGAGAAAAATAATCGAAGTGTTGTTGTGAGCTAAATAGAGAGAAAAGACAGTAAATTGTATGTAATATCTTTATTGTTGTAATAAAATTGTCTTGACTTGGTGTGGTGGGTTTTTTACCTGAAAAGGTTTTCCCACGTAAATACCTGTGTTATCTGTGAATGCTTTTATTCTGTTATCTCCTTTATTCTGTATGTATTCATCTCAGTAGTTTTTAAGAAGCTATTAAAACTCATTTTTTCTCTTCTCCTTTGTTGTATTAGTGTTAAGGGAATGTATTCTCCACTATTAGGTCATTAGATCCACCCATGTTTTCCCTTCAAGTGGTATCAAAGCCTTTCCCATTGTGTTATCCTTGAGAGAAAGCTTAGTTTTTTGTGCGAATACTATTTTAGTGGGAGTCTTGCATTGTTAAAACTTGTTTTTGTTTGACATGGCGAGTACATCTGGTAGAGTAGATATTGAAAAGTTTAATGGCATCAACTTTGAGTTATGGAAACTCAAAACAGAAGACTTACTAGTGGATAGAGACCTCTGGTTAGCAGTTTCTGGAGCTAAGCCACATAGTATGATGCAAGAGGCTTGGGATCTTGTTGATAGAAAAGCAAGAGGTCTGATAAGACTAAGTCTAGCCAATTTTGTACTCCTAAATGTCCATGAGGAGCAGTATGTAGCTTCTTTGTGGAAGAAGCTTGGTGATATTTATCAGGGGAAGTATCTGGTAAATAAGTTATTCCTGAGGAAGAAGTTGTACTCCTTGAAAATGGAAGAAGGTGCATCTATTGCAGACCATTTGAACTCGTTTAATATGAGTGTTACATAGCCAGTATCTATAGGTGTAAAGACTGAGGAGGAGGATCGTTGCATGCTCCTGTTGTGCTCATTACCTAACAGTTGGGATCATCTAATGATGGCTATTGGAAGCACAACCATTGCATTGAAGATGGATGATGTGGTTGCTTCGCTTCTGTCTAAAGAAATGTGAAGGAAGTCTTCTGAGATGGCCAAAGAGGCTCTTGTTGTTTGAGGTAGACCAAAGGAGAAAGGCAAGAAGAAGCACAAGAAGTCAAAATCCAAATCTTCAAGGAGATCAAAGTCTCTTGGTAAAAATTTCAAGGTGAGATTCTAGAACTGTGGGCAACCTGGTCATATTCAGAAGGATTGTAAGGAGAAGAAGAAGAAGAATGTTTCTGACATTGAATCTTCTCAAAGTGATGTAGACACCTTCATTGCAATAGCCTTGACAACTCGGGCATCAGATGATATCTAGCTAGTTGACTCAGGTGTGTCCTTTCACATGATGTCCAATAGAGAATGGTTCACTAAATATGAGAAGTATGATGGTGGAAATGTGTACTTGGAAAGTGATTCAAAGTTGGAAATAGTTGGTAGAGGAAGGGTCAGAATTCAGTTTCCTAACAAGAGAGCCAAAGGTATTGGTGGCATACTGCATATACCAGGTCTGGCTCGAAATCTTCTTTCTGTCAGTAAGTTAAATGATGCTAGTGTAGAAGTTTATTTCTCTAGTAGAGCATATAAAATGGCTAGAGTTGCAATGGTGTTGGCTAAGGGTGTTCGTACTAGCACTCTGTATAAGTTGGATGCATGTCCTGTTCAATGTAGCCATGCCTCTATAGAGTCATGTAAATCAGCCCTTGTAGAGAAAGATGAAGACACTTCTCTGTCTGCAAATGCTTTGGAGGTAAAACTCCTAGGAGAGAAGACTATGTTGTGGCATCATAGACTCGGTCACATAGGTGAGAAAGGTTTAAAAACCTTGAAGAATAAAAATCTTGTAGAAGGGATTGATGACTGTAACCTTGAGTTCAACTTTTGCGAACATTGTATCTATGGAAAACAACACCATGTTTCATTTTACTCTAGTCCTCATAAATCTTCTGGCATACTAGATTATGTTCATTCTGATGTGTTTGGTCCAATTATTGTTCCTTCATTATTTAAGTCTAGATATTATGTTTCTTTTATTGATGATTGTTCGAAAAGGGCATTTGTATACTTTCTTAAAAGTAAATCAGAACTGTTTAGTCGGTTTAAAGAGTTTAAATATTTGGTAGAGAATCAGACTAGAAGGAAAATTAAATGTTTGAGGATAGACAATGGGGGTGAATTTTGTTCTACAAATTTTGAAAGGTATTGTATAGATCATGGAATTAAAAGGCATAAGACAACGCCTTACACTCCACAGCAGAATGGAGTTGCTAAAAGGTTGAACAGGATGTTGATGGAAAAGGCAAGGAGTATGCTGAGTGGTGTTAGTCTTGAGAAGAAGTTTTGGGCTAAGGCTGTGGCTACAACATGTTATCTAATAAACCAATCTCCTTGATCTGTTCTTATTGATAAGATGCCTTTGGAAGCATGGTCTAATAAGAAGCCCTCTCTAAGGCATGTTCGTGTCTTTGTCTGTGAGGCATATGTTTATGTGCCAAATGAAAAGAGATCAAAATTGGATAACAAGGTTGTCAAATTTATTCTCATCGGCTATGGAGTTGGTGTGAAGAGATACAAGCTTTGGAACCTTGTTACTGAGAAGGTTATGTACAGCAGAAGCTTGATATTTCATGAGCTGAAACCTTCAGTAAGTGATCAACAAATTGAGACAGATCAGAGTGACAAGAAGAAGGATGTAGTTGGGATTCCCCAAACTCTAGAAAGGGAAGAGTTGCATGGTGTACCTAAGACTGAGGAGAGCTCAATCAACTCTAGAATTTTTGATGATGAAGAACCACAACCTCAGCTTGTAAGAAAGTCTACATGAGAAAAAAGGCAACCTGAAAGGTATGGTTTCTCATTGTTAGATTCGAACTATTCCTATGCCTTAATTACTAGCACTGATGAGCCTAGGATTGTAAAAGAAGCAATCAACATGTCTGATTCAAATTCTTGGCTAGAAGCCATGAATGAAGAGATGGATTCATTGAAGAAGAATGAAGCTAGGGATTTGGTACCACTACCTAAAGGGCGAAAGCCTATTGGTTGTAAGTGGATATTCAAAAAGAATACATGCCTTGATGGCAGTGTTGAGAAGTATAAGGCACGACTGGTTGCAAAGGGATTTTCCCAAATTGAGGGAATTGATTATGGAGAGAGTTTTTCCCCTGTAGAAAAGCTGACATCCATTAGATTTTTGTTGTCATTGACAGCTGTGTATGACTTTGAAATTGAGTAGATGGATGTGAAGACAATGTTTCTCCATGTGAGCTAGAAGAAGAAATTTGTATGTCCCAGCTTGAGCATTTCATTGTGAAACATAAACAAAATCTGGTCTATAAGTTCAATAAATCTTTGTATGGTTTGAAGTAGTCTCTTAGAATGTGGTACCAAAAATTTGAAACATTTGTGTTGTCTATGGGATTTGTAAGATCAAAATCTGATCATTGTGTTTATCATAAATCTGAGAATGATCGTGCACTTTTTATAACACTGTATGTGGATGATATGTTATTCATAGGAAATAGCAAGACTATGATTTCTCATCTTAAATCTCAGTTGTCTGCAAAGTTTGAAATGAAAGATCTTGGTGCAGCTAGGTATATTCTTGGAATGGAGATAACTAGGGACAAGACAAGTAGAAAGCTTTGGTTCAGCCAGAGTAAGTATGTGAATACTATTTTGGAGAGGTTTGGTATGATTGACTACAAGTAGCTAGTTGTTCCAGTCATGCAGGGAACGAAGCTATCTATTGAAGACTATCCAAAGTCTGCTACTCAGATGGAGGACATGACCAGTGTGCCCTATACAAGTGTTGTTGGCAATTTGATGTATGTGATGGTCTGTACAAGACCAGACATTGTCCAAGTAATGGGATTTCTAAGCCATTTCATGGAAAATCCGGGAAGATCACATTGGGATGCTGTGAAGAGAGTATTCAAGTATTTGAAGGGGACTTCAGATTATACTTTGTGTTATCATAGAAGTTTGGTTGCATCATAAAGGACTCTTAGCATTCAGGGATATGTTGATTCTGATTAGGTAGGGGACATTGACAGCAGAAGATCCACCAATGGATACACGTTCATACTTAATGGTGGAGCAATTAGCTGGATGAGCAAGCGACAGGCTGTAGTTTCTTTATCCATGACAGAGGTAGAGTACATGGCTGCAACTCACACCTACAAGGAAGTTGTTTGGTTGAGACGTTTGTGTTCGGACATTGGTTTTAATGCAGGGCAGATTGTTATTTTCTATGACAGTCAGAGTGCCATTTGTTTGGCAAAGAACCCGACCTTCCATGCCAGGACAAAGCACATTGATGTGTAGTTTCACTTCATGAGGGACATGGTGGAAGATGGAAGAGTCTGTCTTGAAAGGTCGACACTTTGAAGAATGTTGTAGATGCATTGACAAAGCTGGTGAACATAGACAAGTTCAGATGGTGCACAAAATCGATGGGCCTTGGGGCCTATGAGAGACCATAAATTTTTTGATGCCTTGAGGAAGCTGGAAGTCTTCGCCAAGTGGGAGCTTGTTGAGAATTTGTGTCTCAACTTCCAGTTTGTACCTTTGCTTTTGGACATGGCAAACATTTGATGTTTTAACCTTTACCGCTTTACCGTGCCTGGATTCTTTCTATCCTTAATGCTTTACCACGGTTGTGCCTTCATCCCTTGGCGGTACTATGATGATAGTCTTGGTGGTCATTGCTTTATCGCGCATGGTGATTTGACTCACCGCGGTGGTTGCAGTGAGACCACCTGCGGTCCGTCTGGTGGTTACCGCCCTACCATGGGGTGGCCTGACGGCCCCCATGGTAGCATGGTTTGACTGCTAACGGTTTGCTAGGCCGTCATTGTCACACCACAGGTCATCTCCAATGGGGTAGCGGTAGCACAGTGCATACAAGGGGTGAGCTTAGATGGTCATACCACTACACCGCGGATGGGTCAGTTGGGCTTGGCAGTAGCACGCGGTATCTTTGGTAGAGCTCAGTGGAGTCAAAGGGTGAGCTCAGAAGAGCTCATCACATTACCGCAGGTCGACTCGAATGGAGTAGCAGTAGTGCAGGAAAGACAAGGCAGAGCTTGGAGGCGTTTTCCACCACACCACAAACGGGTCAGTTGGACTCGGTGGTAGCGTGGGGAAGCATGGGTGAGCTCGGTTGGGCTCACTACGTTACCTCGGATGGGTAGTGTCAGCTTGGCGGTGGAGCGATAGAGTCTTAGAGAGCTCGGTTGAGCTCAGACCTGGTTTTGATAGAGTTGGACTCGGAGTCAAATGTGATCAGCGAATAGTTGGTAGACACATGACAACTTGACTGTGGCCCAATTGGCTAAAGGCCAATGTGGCAAAAGTAGTAATTGCAGGCCAATTTCAGCTGATGACAGGTACTCGATTTGGGTGGTGAAGTTATTGCTGGGTGGCTCGATGCAATCTGAGTAGATCGATTGCTTGCTTGAATGATCAATGCATGAAAATAGAAGCCGTGGGATTGGTTGGAAGTGTAAATGCATTGAAGACTTGTATAGTCAGTGTGAGGTTGACGGATATGTACGCATGAGTGCAAGTCGAAGAAAAGAAGTGAATTCATTGTATACTTTGCAAGAAAGTATTGTAATAGTGAGAAAAATAATAAGAGTGTTGTTGTGAGTTGAACAAAGAGAAAAGACTGTAAATTGTATGTAATATCTTTATTGCTATAATATAATTGTCTTCACTTGGTGTGGTGGGTTTTTTACCTAAAAAGGTTTTCCCATGTAAATACCTATGTTATATGTGAATGCTTTTATTCTGTTATCTCCTTTAATCTGTATGTATTTATCTCAGTAGTTTTTTAGAAGCTATTAGAACTCATTTTTTCTCTTCTCCTCTATTATATTAGTGTTAAGGGAGTTTATTCTACACTTTTGGGTCATTAGATCCACCCACATTCTCCCTTCATTCTCTACCTGAACCATGGAAGGAAGTAGTAGTTTATGTTGTGAAGTATATTATCTATGAATGTCATCAGTCGAATCTATATTCTATGCAATTCAAACTCCTGAACCACATGAGGCATGAGAGAAGAATGAATGTGCCAAACATGCTATACCACCTTCTTTCAATCATGGCAGCCAAGACCCAGAAAGGTAGGGACAATTTTGTTTCCCACCATTGTCTGATCAAATTATTAGTTGAAAATTTTGTGCATGATGTGTTTGATATGACTTGGGAAGAATTCTTGAATATTGATCAAATTAGACTAGAGCATTTGTGACCTATGGTTTTGCCTCAACCTCATAGGGTTAGTAGGAGAGTGAGAAATGTTTGATCCACTTCTGGAGCCTCAACTTCTGGCACAAGCCCTAGTGTAAGCCCTCTTGCAGCCAAGCAAACCATAGAGATTAGCTCTTCTAAGACTAAACATTTAGACAAAGAAGGTTCCTCTCTAGATTTTGATGATTATATTCCTCTTATCATCCTAATGAGAACTAGGGAATACAAGAAGAAGGCAGAAATAAGGAAAGGAAAATATAAAAAGAAAATGACAAAAAAAGAAGTGCCAAGCTCTAAGAAACAAAAGGTTTACACTGTTCTTCCTACAGTAAAAGAAAAGCATGAAAGCCCTCCTAGAAAATCAAGACCGTTTGGGCTAGACTTTGGTGTATCTCTCAAGGGAAGCCCTAAACCTAGAGAAACATCATGGAAGGATACAAAAGCTCCAATGGGGTAGGTGAATATCGAGGAAAAGGGCATATTTGAGGAAGCAACAAGCATGATGGTGGTAGATCTTGCTAACACTGCAAAACAAATTGAAATCCAAATGTATGAGGAAAATTAGGATCTCCTGTAGCAAGAGCAAAAGAAAGAGTTCCTACAGCAAGAGCAAGAACAAGAACTAGAGGCCTTGCAACTATAACTGGGAGAACAATCAACACCCTTGCAGCCAAAATTGGCCAAACAAACAAAAGCCCTGTAGTTGGTACTCTATGAAGAGAAAGCAAAAGTGTCAGGAAATGTTTTGTTAGTAATACATAGGCCTTATGATTCTTCAATGCACATGATAGCCACAAACTTATGGAAAGAAGTGCAATGGAGGGAAGAGGAATGGAGAAATGTAGAAATGTAGGCTATAGAGGGAAATTCAAAAGAGAGATGAAGAGATTGAAGATAAGAATGAAGAAATTGTTGTTTTAAAGAAAAAGATGGATAATATGACAGCATTGGTACCTCATATCTTAGAGTGCAGGACTCCTCCAAGGGTCTATTCTCTATATTGGAAGGAGAAGCATCTTTCTTTTAATCTAGAAAATATTTTTTTAGGTTTGAATCCTTCCATTGAGACCCTTTTTTAAATTTTCAATGCTTATTGGATTGCTCCTCCTGAAATGAAGAATTTGTTGTGTGAATTCTATTTGCATAATTATGTTGTGACCCAAGACCATGATTGGAATCCACTGTTGTATGTTGGAGATGTCCAATTAAGGGAATTTATGTCTTGGATACAGAGCAAAGTTAGTTGGGGAAAGCAATTCAATACTTATAGGAAAATTGAATCCAACACTCCCCTGCCCATTAGGGCTGAATCTTGAAATCCAGGAGACATTTTCAGAGATTGGCATAGATTTTTTTATCAACCAAGCTATTTCAATAGGATCCTACTTGAGAGAGAATCAATTTACAAAGAATATGAGGTAGCAAAAACCATAGGGGAATTTTTAATGGGATACCTATCACAAAGGTGGAACAACCTAACTAATGAATTGAAACAATCTGGGCCTCATTCTATGCAGAACTATGTTACATCACTTAAGAGAGTTGATAGTTATGAAGGACAAAGGGACAATTTTGGCTTCCACTAACTTTTTAGCCACCTATCCTATTATGGCCTGTGCCAAATTTTATGTATTTTTGGTATGATATAGCTATAGAGAGACAAAGATGGAGCAAGTTAGATAGACATCAAGGGTTCTATTGGGACCCTAATTCATACACAATAGAAACTGATGTAGGACAGTTGGAAGTTGTAAATTTTAAGGCATTGACCAAGCAAAAGAACAACTCTTCCTCTATTGGAGGACCAAAAAAACTTTAGGTTGGGGGGAGTGATGAGTCCAATTTATGGTTCAATTTTGATAGATTTTGATATCCATTTGGTATAGTTGTCATAGACTTTGATACTTGGATGTTGACCTTTCTATGATATTTTCTTAAAACCATAAACATTGGACATGAGCTTATTTTCATAACCTTTAAATGACATTGACATGCTATATGAACTATCTATGTTAATTTTACATGTGAATTAATGAATGCCACTTTAAGATAGTTACAGATATGCATTTTTGTGCACTAATATTATCATGCAGATATAATTAGAGGCCTGCAATTAAGGAAAATTCTGCCAATTGGTCATCCGCCATACCAGTGAACAAGGTGGCCATTCAATGAAGAAAGACTCTTGATGATGGGATATTCATCATTCAAATCAAAGTTGTAACCACCTTGTAATGGTCTTAATTTTCTACTGAGCGAATATAGGCATTACTTCTATGCTAAGTTTTCATTTAGGAAAACATGCTTGGCTAGATTTTTTGCATGCATAACCACCTCTCCACTTTTTATGCTTTCCCTAAAGTGGCATCCTCTAGATCTGATGGAGTTGACCACCTTGTTAGGTGATTAGTTAGTATTTATTTTTCTTATAAATAAGTCTCAGATGCTCCTTCTCAAGAGGTTGCTCAATCTGATGATGTACTCACATTCTTAGCTTTTCAGTAATACAGTCATGTTGCTCGATTGTACTCATTTTGTCCAATGAATAAAATGAATTTGAAAGTTCATGAATCTGAGTTCACATTTTTTTAGAGGAGACTCATCCAAGGGGTCCCACTTGGTGAGTATTTCATCCCTTAGTTAAATAGCTATTTTCTGTTCAATAATTAGTTAAGAATTTGTGATTGTCTGTTCGTGCAACCACTAGAATTCCATTCTATGACTACTCCTACATCCAAAGCAAACAGAGTAGTTTCCTATTTGTTCACTTAGATTTTCATCTTTTTCATGCATTTTATCTTAGTATAGTTATTGGTTGATGCTCAACAGTTATGTTATTTCATTCCAACCAATTTAATTTTAGCATCGTGTCTTTCTTAGCTATAGGATGAATATGGCTACTTTGGATTCCTAGTGCACATACTATGTTGACCCATTTCAAGTTTATGTCCTTGGGTTGACAAGTTAAATGCACCTTCATGATGATTGAAATAGCTATTCAGGTTAGATGTCCAATCTCTGAATCACAACTATAAGGGATTAGTTGTTAAATCATTTTAGGAGTTCGACATCTTGAGAAATCACCTCCTCGTTAACTTCAAAGGAGATACCACCCATGGAAACCCTTTATTCTGTTGGTTTTTTTTCCAACTAAACCTAATAATTATCTAAAGGTATTCTAATCCTTGTGTTCAAGAAAGTCATAGGTTAGTGGCCAACACAACAAATAAAGATTCTTGATGTCCTTACTCCTGCACTTCAATCTTTGAGGGACCTAGGAGGGTATTTCCTTATTTGTGTTTATTTAGATTTATCTAAATCAAGAACACTTCTACATAGATAGGTTCCTATTATAGGTAAATGAAAAATATTTGCAAAGATTTGGCTGGTCTTTAGGTAAATAAGTATCCTTTCACTAGGAACATGGGTGTGTATGAGACTTACAGCTCAGAATTAATCAAATTTTGATGAGTATTATTCTTATTCTGAACTTATAGTTGGGCATATCACCAATTCACTAATTAGACGAACTCTTGACAAACACGCTAGTGCCTCATTGATTGGGTAAATGGAGTCAAATATGAAATAATTAGTAATATACAAATCATTAAATTTTGAAATAGATGGACTATCCTTGTAATGCCTTACACTAAAAGAACTCATAGTATCTAAAGCATTACTTCTTACCCAAATACCATACAAATTCTTACAGACCTATAACTCTCTTCAAGTATTTAATTAACTCTTTGAGTTAAAACACATAATAGAGTCATACATTCAATTGAACCAATGAATATAAATGAAAATATGCTTGAAATTTTCATTCATAATCTGCAACAAGTGTACAAAACAGATTACATACTTTAATTTTGTAGATTTGTTTCGATATCGATCATTTATATAGAACTATTTAAGAAAATTACATACATGATCTATACCCAAGACAATTTACTAGTAACTAAATCAAGGGTTGTGCATCATATATTTTGCACTTGAATTCACCCAAACCTTTTAAGCTAAAATTTTTTTCGACCCCTATAGATGAGCCTTGAAATCCCTTTTATAGACCAAGGGAGCAACAAACACCAGGCTCATTACAGTTACATTTCAAAACAAATTTCATTTTAGCACAAAATTTCTACTGCATTTCAAGAATTACCAAATGGTTAGATGTAATCATTTACCTAGCAAGGGAATCAAAAATTTCATATTACCCACCAAAACCAATCAACACCATCACAACCATTGCAAAATTACATTGAGGCTTTGTTATCCACGTTCACCAGCGTAAACCCCAACATTATCATTGATGAGTCCAATTTATGGTCTAATTATTGATAGATTTTGTTATCCATTTGTTGTAGTTGTCATAGACTTTAATGATTGGATGCTAACCTTTTTATGATATTTCCTTAAAGCTATAGACTTTGGACATGAACTTATTTTCATAACTTTTAATGAATTTGACATGCTATATGAATTGTCTATGTTAATTTTGCATGTGATTAATGAATGTCACTTTGAGATAGTTACAAATATGTAGTTGTTGTGCGTACTATTATTGTCATGCAGATATAATCTAAGGCCTACAACTAAGGAAGATTCCATCAGCTAGACATTCACCATATCGGTCAACAAGGTGGTCATTTAATTAAAGAAAGACTCTCAATGGCGTAAAGATTCCTCATTTTAATCAAACTGTAATCGCCTTGTAATGGTCTTAATTATTATTGGTCAAATATGGGTGTTACTGTTGTGCTCAATTCACATTAAGGAAAACATGCCTAATAGATTTTGTGCATGCATAGCCGCCTCTCCACTTTTTGTGCTTTCCCTAATGTGGCATCCTCCACATATGTGGGAGTTGATCGCCTTGCTAGGTGATTAGATAAATAAGACTTTGATGCTCCTTCTGGGGTTCGAATTGGATGTTTCTCAATCTGATGTTGTACTCACACTATTAATATTTTTAGTAATGTAGTCATGTTGCTCGATTGTGCTTATGTTTTTCAATGAATGAAATGAAGTTATAAGTTCATGCATTTGATTTTACATTATTTTTAGGGGATACTCATCCAAGGGGGCCCACTTGGTGAGTATTCCATCTTGCACCTTAGTTTATTTTAGTTGTTATTTTATGTTCAGTAATTAATCAAGAATCTAGCATTGTCTATTCTTGTAGCCAAAGCAGACAGAGTAGTTTCCTATTTGTTCACTCCAATTTTCATTTTTGTCATGCATTATAGCTTAGTATAGTTGTTGGTTGATGCTCAACCCTTATTTTATTTCCTTAAAAACAATTTACTTTCATCATTGTGTCTTTCTTAGTTGTAGGATGAATATGGCTACTTTGGATCCCTAGTGCACATACAGTGCTGACCCATTTCAATTTTAAATCCTTGAATTGATAAGTTAAATGAACCTTCATGATGATTGAAATAGTTATTTAGGTTAGATTTCCAATCTATGAATTATAGATATGAAGGCTTAGTTGTTGAATCATTGTAGGAAGTTGACATTTTTGGTGTCATTTTTCGGGGATGGTGTCAAACTAGGGTGTTCTTTGGAGTCATTGATAGCTTTTCTTGTAATTTTTTTGGAAATTGTTCTTAGTATACCTCTCATTTAGGAAAGTAATGACCCCCTATTCTTTTGCCAATTTTTTGTGTGAGTTGGCTAATAGTGATTTGATACTGTATGCATAGAGGAAGGAGAAGAGATGATCATGTGAGATTCTTTCATAACAATGTTGATCTATTCCAAATAATTGATTATCAAAACCTTCCTAGAGACAAATAAGAAGAAGAGCCACACCTCTTTGTTGATACATTTCTAGATCTGAACAATTTTGAAGCTTCCTCTGAAGATCAAAATCTGATTGAGAACCCCCTTGCTTTGGAACCTCATCAGACAAGCATGGGTGATGCAAATAGAAATAGACCTAACCAAATAGCTTTTCCTTTCCCCATTGCTCATCAGAATGAATTAGACAACCTCAAAATTATCCCTACTTCAGTCCTTCCTAGTTCTATGGACTTTTCATAGAAGATATTGATACATTTTTGTTTGAGTTTGATATACTCTATAGCAGTTATGACTATACCACTAATGCCCATAGGTTTAAGCTATTCCCTGCCACCTTGAGAGAATTTGCATTAAGATGGTTCGTGAACTTAGGTAGTGATCCTATGGAGACTTCAAAGGAAATGCAGACAAAATTTATTGAGAAATACAAGGAATATTGTACGGGTAGTGACATGAGAGGAGGTGAAATTTTTAGGATGTAGCAAAAGGAAGATGAGAGCCTGGAAGATTATATTTCAAGGTTTCTAATTTTCCTATAGAAATATTCACACCACACACTCAATGAAGAATCAAAAAAGTTTCTTTTCTTGAGAGGAATTAATGATAACTGCACAGATGCCTTGGACCTGATGGGAGGATGAGATATCACCCAGTTTCCTTGGGAGGACATCAAGAAGATATGTCAGATTCATTCTAGGGTAGGTTCAAAGAAGGAAAGAGATGACCAATATTCCATGGGTAAGTCATCTACTAGTGGAGTTTCAAGGATGGAGATTACTCACTTACTAGCAGACTTCAAGCAAGACATCATAAACAATTTGGCTACTCAACTGGATACACTTCAATCCAAGAAGAAACAAGATAAGGTAGAGGCAATGTTCACAAAATATTTCCCTCATTGCAGACAAAAGAAGAAGGATTGCAGATGCAAGATGATAGCTAATATTGACAACAAGAAGATGACACTTGAGTTCAAGCCAATCTAGGGTGAAGAAGATCAAGTCTACTTTGTTGTGCAAAGGAGGCCATGGGCCCCAAGACAAGGCATGCCACCAGATCCACTATCTTTTCTTGGGCCATAATTCAATTCTTATTCATTCGATAACCAATGGAAATCACCATATCCATCCACTTATGGAGGATATCCACCACAACCTTGAAATAACCCTCCAAATTCCTTGCCCAATCACACAAACTCTCCACCACAATGGCAGCAACCCCAGGTGAATTGGTAGTAGTTTCAGGGAAATTATTTAGAAATTATGTCTCAACTTCCAACTTGAAGTCCTCATTTTTTATGCATTGGTGATTTTGTGTTGTGTGCAAAGTTCTAGGGGAGGCAGAACCAGGATGGAACTTGGCATTGTTTTGTCTACCTAAGTTCTGGGTTTCGGTTCTCGTTCCTATTCCGACCCCGCTTCCTATCGTCTGTTTCTTCTCACTTCGTTTCGGAGGTTCTGGCGGAGGTGGAACCAGTTTTGAAAGTTGGCAATGTTCATTTGCCAGGTTCCTATTTCTGTTTTTGTTCCGACTCCGAGCTCGACTCCTGCTTTTACAATCTAGTTCCTCTAGATGTTTGGATTCTCCTCGGGGTGTTTTCCTCCACCTTGTCCTAGTTCTGGATTGTTGTTTCTTGCAGATTGGCAAAGGTGGAACTGAAACCGGATTGGTTCCTGATCTTGGATTTTTTGGTGAAGTCTTGTTTTTTGTTCCTGTTCCGACTCTGACTCCAACTCCGGTCTTTTGTGTTCCTATCTTGGTTTGACCCCGGGTTGACTTACCCCAACTAGAACTGTTTCCGATGAGTTCCTCTTTGCCGTGGGTAGACGCAGAACTGAAATGGTTCCTAAACCTAAAATTTTGGTAGGGTCATGTTTCAACTCTAGTTTTGACTCTGAATCCGACTCTGAAATTATGTATTTTCGGTGGAGTCCTATTTTGACTCCTATTCCAACTCCAGCTCTGACAGTGTTAGAAATGACTTGAAGTCTTGGTCGCACCCAATGTCTTTTTGACCGTTTTGGTTGCTCTGTTAGCTATGATTGCTGATGGGTCTTGGACATGTCACACCTGGTTGAATAGTGATTAGATGGATACCAATATAGTTATTGTGGTAGTTGCATTTTTCAATGGAGGGTGGCGAGCTCAACCGTTTTGAGTAATGGCTTTGAATGCAAAGTTAGCTTGTTGTAGGAAATCTGTCAGATCCAACTAGTTGCATGATTTGAGGATGGACTTCATTACTCTTCTGAGTTGGTTACATATGGATGAGAGATATGTCATTTGTCATAAGTTAGACGAGTCAAGAGTTGAGTCGTAAGTTGCAGAGCAAGTTTGAAGTTGCGAGCTGAAGAATAGAAGGACGTGAGTTCTTGAGGATGGTTTTGAACTGTATGTTGTAAAAACATTGTAACAGTGAATCTGAAACTCTCTAGGTGATTGTGAGCTAAACAAAGAAGTTTGGATATTGTATGTAATCGATTCATTACTGTAATACAATAGATTTGACTTTGTGTGGTGGGTTTTTTACCTGAAAGGGTTTTCCCATGTAAATACTATGTCATCTTTGTTTGCTTATCTTTCTGGTTTCTCATTGCCATGGTTGTATGCATCTCTATAAGTTTTTGAAACTGTTATTTTTTCATTTTTGCTTCTCTCCCCTGAAGTAAAGGTGTTAAGGGAATGTATTCCGCACTGCTGGGTCAGTAGATCCATATTCTTTTCCCTTCAAAGTGGTATCAGAGCTTGGCCAGTTCGTGTTATCCTTGTTAGGGCGAATTAGTTTTTTGCACTAATACTGTTTCAGTGGGAAACTTGCATTGTTAAACTTGTTTCTGTTGTAAGATGGTGAGTACATCTGGTAGAATAGATATTGAGAAGTTTAATGGCAGTAACTTTGAGTTATGGAAACTCAAGATAGAAGACTTGCTTGTGGATAGAGACCTCTGGATTGCAGTTTCTGGAACTAAGCCACAAACTATGACCCAAGAAGCTTGGGATCTTGCTGATAAAAAAGCAAGAGGATTGATAAGACTGAGTCTAGCTGATTCTGTGCTCCTGAATGTTCATGAGGAAACATCTGTAACTGCTTTATGGAAGAAGCTTGGTGATATTTACCAAGGAAAGTCCCTGGTAAATAAGTTGTTCTTGAGAAAGAAGTTGTACTCCTTGAAGATGGATGAAGGTACATCTGTTGCAGACCATCTGAACTTGTTTAATATGAGTGTTACTCAGCTAGCATCTATAGGTGTAAAGATTGAGGAGGATCATTGCATGCTCCTATTGTGTTCGTTACCTGACAGCTGGGATCATCTTGTGATGGCTATTGGAAGCACAACCACTACTTTCAAGAATGATGATGTGGTTGCTTCACTTCTTTCTGAACAAATGCAAAGGAAATCTTCTGAGATGGCCAAAGATGCTCTTTCTGTTTGAGGTAGAACAAAGGAGAAAGGCAAGAAGAAAGACAACAAGTCAAAATCAAAGTCTCCTGGTAAAAAGTTCAAGATAAAGTGTTGGAACTATGGGAAACCAGGTCATATCAGGAAGGACTGTAAGGAGAAGAAAAAGAAGAATGTTTATGACAAAGAATCTTCTCAAAGTGATGCAGATGCCTTCATTGTAGCAGCCTTGACAACTCAGGCATTAGATGATGTTTGGTTAGTTGATTCAGGTTCCTCTTTTCACATGACATCCAATAGAGATTGGTTCTCAAAGTATGAGAAGTATGATGGTGGAAAGGTATACTTGGCAAGTGATTCAACGCTGGAGATTGTTGGCAGAGGAAGGGTCGAAATTCGGTTTCCTGATGGGAGAGTCAAAGGAATTGGTGGTGTTCTTCACATCCCAAGTTTGGCTCGAAATATTCTTTCTATTAGTAAGTTAAATGATGCTGGTGTAGAAGTTTCTTTTTCTAGTAAGGGATGTAAAATGGCTAGAGGTGCAATGGTGTTAGCTAAGGTTGTTCGTATTGGCACTCTGTACAAGCTAGATGCATGACCTATTCTTTGTAACAGTGCCTCTATAAAGTCATGTAATTCTGCACCTATAGAGAAAAATGAAGACTCTTCACTATCTACAAATGCTTTGGAGGTAACACTCCCACCAGAGAAGACTATGTTATGGCATCATAGACTTGGTCACATTGGTGAGAAAGGTTTAAAAATCTTGAAGAACAAAAACCTTGTAGAAGGGCTTGATGATTGTAACCTTGAGTTCGATTTATGTGAACATTGTATCTATGGAAAGCAACACCGTGTTTCTTTCTCCTCCAGTCCTCACAAATCTTCTTGTATATTGGATTATGTTCACTCAGATGTTTTTGGTCTAGTTAATGTTCCTTTGTTATCAAAGTATAGATATTATGTTTCTTTTATTGATGACTGTTCAAGAAGGGCATTTGTATACTTTCTTAAAAGTAAATCAGAAGTGTTCAGTCAGTTTAAAGAGTTCAAATATTTGGTAGAAAATCAGACTGGAAGGAAAATAAAGTGTTTAAGGACAGGAAATGGAGGTGAGTTTTGTTGTACAGATTTTGAAAGGTACTGCACTGATCATGGATTTAAAAGGCATAAGACAACCCCCTACACTCCATAGCAAAATGGAGTTGCTGAAAGGTTGAACAGGACACTGATGGAAAAGGCAAGGAGTATGTTGAATGGTGCTGGTCTGGAGCAGAAGTTCTGGGCTGAGGTTGTTGCTACAACATGTTATTTAATTAATAGATCTCCTTGTTCATCGCTTGTTGATAAGACACCTTTGGAAGCATGGTCAAGTAAGAAACCCTCATTAAGGCATATTCGGATATTTGGTTGTGAGGCATATGTTCATGCCAAATGAAAAGAGATCAAAGTTGGATAACAAGGTTGTGAAATGTATTCTCATCGGCTATGGAGTTGGTGTGAAAGGATACAAGCTTTGGAACCCTGTTACTGAGAAGGTTTTGTATAGTAGAAGCGTGATATTTCATGAGCTGAAACCTCTAGTAAGTGATCAATAGCTTGAGACAAATTAGAGTGACAAGAAGAAGGATGCAGTTGAGATTCTCCAAACTCTAGAAAGGGAAGAGCTGCATGGTGTACCTAAGATTGAGGAGAGCTCAAGCAGCTCTGAAAGTTCTGATGATGAAGAACACCAGAAAAGAGATCTACACGAGAAAGAAGGCAACCAGAAAGGTATGGTTTCTCTATGTTAGATTCAAATTGTGCTTATGCCTTATTTACCAGCACTGATGAGCCTAGGACTATGAAAGAAGCAATCAGCATGGCTGATTCAAAGTCTTGGCTGGAAGCCATGAATGAGGAGATGGATTCCTTGAAAAAGAATGATACCTGGAAGTTGGTACCACTGCCTAAAGGGTGAAAGCCTGTTGGCTGCAAGTGGATATTCAAAAGGAAGACAGGCCTTGATGGCAGTGTGGAGAAGTATAAGCCACGACTGGTTGCAAAGGGTTTTTCCCAAGTTGAGGGAATTGATTATGGAGAGATCTTTTCCCTTGTAGCAAAGTTGACATCCATTAGATTTTTGTTGTCATTGGCAGCTGTGTATGACTATGAAATTGAGCAGATGGATGTGAAGACAACATTTCTCCATGGTGAGCTAGAAGAAAAAATCTACATGTCCCAGCCTGAGCATTTTGTTGAAAGAGGTAAACAAAATCTAGTTTGCAAGTTAAATAAATCTATCTATGGTCTAAAACAATCTCCTAGAATGTGGTACTAGACATTTGACACATTTGTGTTGTCAATTGGGTTTTTTAGATCAAAATATGATCATTGCATTTATTATAAATGTGAGACTGATCGTGTGCTTGTTATTACTCTGTATGTGGATGACATGTTATTCATTGGTAATAGCAAGGCAATAATTTTTGATCTTAAAACTCAGTTGTCTGCTAAGTTCGAAATGAAAGATCTTGGAGCAGTAAGGTACATTCTTGGGATGGAGATAACCATGGATAGAACAAGCAGAAAGCTTTGGCTCAGTCAGAGTAAGTATGTGAAAACCGTTCTAGAGAGGTTCAGTGTGACTGATTGCAAGCAGCTAGTTGTTCCAATCATGCAAGGATTGAAACTATCTGCTGAAGACTGTCCAAAGTCTGCTACCAAGATGGAGGACATGACCAATGTGCCTTATGCAAGTGTTGTAGGCAGTTTAATGTATGCTATGGTCTGTACAAGACCAGACATTGCCCAAGTAGTGGGAGTTCTAAGCTGTTTTATGGAAAATCCAGGGGGATCACATTGGGATGTTGTAAAGAGAGTGTTCAGGTATTTGAAAGGTACTTCAAATTATGCTTTGTGTTACCATGGTTATATGGTTGCATCACAAAGGGCTCTTTGAATTCAGGGATATGTTGACTCTAATTGGGCAAGGGACATTGACAACAGAAGATCCACCAGTGGATACACTTTCATGCTTAATGGTGGAGCAATCAGTTGGATGAGCAAGCAACAAGCTATAGTTGCTTTATCCACGACAGAGGTAGAGTACATGACAGCAACTCATGCTTGCAAGGAGGTAGTGTGGTTGAGGCGTTTGTGTTCAGACATTGGATTTAATGCTAAGCAGATTTCAATTTGCTGTCACAGTCAAAGTGCCATTTTTTTGGAAAAGAATCCAACCTTCCATGCCAGGACCAAGCACATAGATGTGCAATATTACTTCATGAGGGATATGGTTGAGGATGGCAAGGTCAGTATGGATAAGGTTGACACCTTGAAGAATATTGCAGATGCCTTGACAAAGTCGGTTAGCACAAACAAGTTCAGATGGTGCACAAAATCGATGGGCCTTGGGGCCTATGATACACAGTAAGGTTTGATGTTTTGAGGAAGCTAGAAGTGTTCACCAAGTGGGAGATTGTTGAGAAATTATGTCTCAACTTCCATCTTGAAGTTTTCATTTTTTATACCTTGGTAATTTTGTGTTGTGTGAAAAGTTCTGGCGGAGGCGGAACTAGGATGGAACTTGGCATTGTTCTGTTTGCCTAACTTTCAGGTTTCGGTTCTCGTTCCTGCTCTGACCCCACTTCCTACCATCTGTTTCTTCTCACTTCATTTCGAAGGTTCTGGCGGAGGCGGAACCAATTTTGGAAGTTGGCAATGTCCATTTGCCAGGTTCCTATTTCAGTTTCTGTTCCGACTCTAAGCCCGACTCCTGCTTTTATGATCTAGTTCCTCTGGATGTTTGGATTCTCCTTGGGGTGTTTTCCTCTGCCTTGTCCTGGTTCTAGATTGTTGTTTCTTGTAGATTGGCAGAGGCGGAACCAGAACTGGATTGGTTCCTAATCTTGGATTTTTTGGTGAAGTCTTGTTTTTTGTTCCTGTTCTGACTCCGACTCTGACTCCGGTCTTTTGTGTTCCCGACTTCGGTTTGACCCCGGGTTGACTTACCCTGATCAGAACTGTTTTCGATGAGTTCCTCTTTGCCGTGGGCAGACGCGGAACCGAAATGGTTCCTGAACTTGAAATTTTGGTAGGGTCATGTTTTGACTCCAGTTCCGTCTCTGACTCCGACTCCGGCATTATGTATTTTCGGTGGAGTCCTGTTTCGACTCCTGTTCCAAGTCCGGCTCTGGCAGTGTTAGAAATGACTTGAAGTCTTGGTCGCGCCTGATGTCTGTTTGACCATTTTGGTTGCTCTTTCAGCTGCGATTGCTGATGGGTCTTGGACGCGTGGAACCTGGTTGAATAGTGATTGGATGGATACCAAGATAGTTATTATGGTAGTTGCATTTGTCAACGAAGGGTGGCAAGCTCAACTATTTTGAGTAATGGCTTTGAATGCAAATTCGGCTTGTTGTAGGAAATCTGTCAGATCCGACCAGTTGTGTGATTTGAGGATGGACTTCATTGCTCTTCTGAGTCGGTTACATATGGATGAGAGATATGTCATTTCTCATAAGTTAGACAAGTCAAGAGTTGATCGTAAGTTGCAGAGCAAGTTTGAAGTTGCGAGCTGAAGAACAAAAGGACGTGAGTTCTTGTCGAGGGTTTTGAACTGTATGTTGTAAAAACATTGTAACAGTGAATCTGAAACTCTCTAGGTGATTGTGACCTGAACAAAGAAGTCTAGATATTGTATGTAATCGATTCATTACTGTAATACAATAGATTTGACTTTGTGTGGTGGGTTTTTTACCTAAAAGGGTTTTCCCACATAAATACTGTGTCATCTTTGTTTGCTTATCTTTCTGGTTTCTCATTGCCATGGTTGTATGCATCTCTATAAGTTTTTGAAACTATTAGTTTTTCGTTTTTGCTTCTCTCCCCTAAAGTAAAGGTGTTAAGGGAATGTATACCACACTGTTGGGTCAGTAGATCCGCATTTTTTTCCCTTCAGAAATTAGTAGTCACCTCCAGTAAATTGGCAACAAGCATCCCAATGGAGGAGAGGACAGTAATGGCCAAACCAGACAACCAATTACATGCAACCACCTTCTCAATCTCAAAAACCTACTATAATGGCTCCTCCTTCTAGTTCAAATTTAAATGCACCTAAACCTACTCAACTACTATCCTATCCCACGCCTAACCCAAATAATAAACCCCAATAGTAGTTGGTATACTCTGCTAATCCAAATCAATTCCTTGCATATGTTGTGAGTATAAGTAACATTCGCTTGTGTTCAGAATCTACTTTTCTAGATCCTTACACACCAATCATCACTGAGCTTCTTGTGGAAGACAAGGAGCCTCTGAATATCTCCATTCAATCAAGTGCACCTAAAAATCCTGAACCAGTCCGAGTCAACCAAACTAAACCAGAACCACCATTTCCCTAGAGGTTGGAAACTATGAAATAAAAGGAAGAAAAGGACACAAATTTTGACATTTTAGATCAGTTGAAGGATATATGTGTCCAAATACCTCTATTTCAAGCCATAAAAGATGTTCCCATATATGGCAAGGCAATCACGGAAGCATGCCTTAAGAAGCCAAATAGGAAGAAGAAAGACCCCACTACGATTCATGTGGTGGGATAGTTGGCTGGCATCATGCCTGTGAAAGTGATTATCCCCAAATATAATGACCCAAGGAGTTGTGTGGTAGGAGTTGTTATAAATGGGATTCAGATAAAGAATGCTCTGATTGATTTGGGAGTAACAATAAATGTGATGACTAAGGACATCCTACAACAACTAGATGTTGCAAGCATGAGACCTACTCCTACTATCATGTAGCTTGTTGATACTTCTACTATTAAGCCTAATGGGATAGTAGAGGATCTTGTGGTAACTGTAGACTCTTGGGAGTACCCAATATATTTTATGATTCTTTCTCCTAAGGCTACACTATGCGGGTACTCTATTGCTCTTAGAAGGCCATGGTTAGCAACATCAGACACCTATATTGGACGTCGAATAGGATACATGACCATTTCTAATGGAAATCACACCAAAAAGCTTGTTCTCTACCCTCCTGCTAAGCCCTCCCATGATAAGAATGATCCTGTATGGCCACATGTTGGTGGAGAGGCAGAGGAAATTAATTTTGTGGCATAACTTGTGATTTTCAGTAGAAGCCCTTTCATGCAGCTTAAAGATGAAGATGAAGTATTGTCAAACATAATTCAGAACCATTATGAGATAGAGGAAGCATCATTCTCTCATGCATTTGATTCAGCTGAAACAGTGAAGACACTCCTTCCCGCTCTTCCTGTAGCTGCTCTTCCTGTAGTCGCTCTTCCTGTAGATGCTCTTCCTACAACCAAATTTCTTGCAGCAACCGGTATGTCCCATACATTGTTGCCATATGAACTCAAGGTACCAAGAATTATTGAAGCATCTATGATAGAGTTAACTACACAAGTGCAATTATTAGAAGGAAAATATCTAAATGTTAATAGTAAACTAAGTGAAGAATAGTAGTTGTCATTGAAAAACTTGCTAAGGGCCCACCAATGTGCATTTTCTTGGGATTATCATGATATCAAGAGATTGAACCCTAAGCTTTACACTCATAGGATATATATAAGAAATGATTGTACACCAGTGAGGCAGCCACAAAGAAGAATTAACCCTGCATTGAGAGAAATAGTAAAAGGGGAACTACATAAATTGCTAGATGTGGGATTTATCTACCCCATTTCAGATAGCCAATGGGTGTCCCCATTGGTGATTGTACCTAAAAAAGGAGGGAATTGGTGAGTTTGTACTAATTGTAGGGAACTTAATTACCACCAAAAAGGACCATTTCCCCTTACCTTTCATAGATCAAGTTTAGGACTCACTTGCAGGAAAGTAGTATGTTTCTTTCCTAGATGGATTCAACAGCTATAACCAAATCCAAACTACACTAGAGGACTAGGAGAAGACCACCTCTACCTATCCATGGGGGATCTATGCTTACTCATTACTTCCATTTGGCTTATGCAATGTTCTTGCAACTTTTCAAAGGGCAATTAGTAGCATATTTTTCAGATATCTCTCTTGATTGCATGTAAATCTATATGGATGATTTCACCACTTAAAATGCTAATTTCAATGAAGCATTGGAATTTCTCAAGAGAGTTCTACAGAGATGTGAAGACCATAATCTATCTCTAAATAGTGAAAAGTGATTCACGATGATGCAAGAAGGTGTAGTTTTTTGCCACTACATCTCTCACAAAGGAACTTAAGTAGATCCTACAAATATTGAGGTGATCACCAAAATGCCTATCCCTGCAAAACTAAAAGATGTTAGGAGTTTATTAGGACATGCAGGTTATTATAGGAGGTTCATCAAAGACTTCAGCAAAATGGCAACACCATTGTATAATCTCCTAACTAAAGATGTTGAATTCTAATGGATAGAAGACTATGACAAGGCATTTTCTAATTTGAAAACAGCTTTAACTCATGATCCTATACTCAAGGGTCCTAATTGGGAGCTTCCTTTTCACATCCATATAGATGTACCACACTATTCCATAGGAGTAGTCTTATGATAGAAAGAAGGAGCTATTGAAAATGTTATTTATTTTGTCAACAAAAATATGCACAAAGTTGAATTCAACTATACAGTCACAAAAAAAGTAATGATCGCAGCAATTTATGCCCTAAAAAAATTCAGGCACTACATAAAAGGCTACCAAATGGGTATGTGCAGAATCAAATGGGCCAAAACATGGTGATATGTAAGTGATATGATGACCCATGTGGCTGACAACTTTTTTTATCCAAAATTGATGAAACAAAAAGGGTTTTTTAAAAAGATTCTTAGCTTTCCTCTAATATAAATTATGCTTTACTTTGAATTTAATAAATAATTATTATTCATTTTCTATTTGAATTATGACTAAAGTCCTAATTGATAGGCTGATTGAAAAAAATTTATAGATTTCAAAGGGTATGACATTTTTTGAATCAAAAATATGTGTCACATTCTATGCTTCACATACTATAAGATTAAAAAAAAAAATGAATTTCATGAAGTTTTGATCAAGTTAAGGTGGTCAGACGTACAAGTTTTTACATTTTTTAAAAGTTGTAATAAAAAATAATAATTAAAATTTACTTGGAAAAAAATTACAAAAAAATATGCATCACATCAGGACATGAGTCTTCTACCTATACCTAAAATCTTATAAAAAAATATTATCATTTTATTGTGGTTAGGGTGGTCAGACAGACACCTACTTCTTATTTTTCCCCTAAAATTTAAGTACTACTGCATTGAAATTTAAAATTTTCACCAAATAGATTTTTTAAAAATAAAAAATAAACCTAGTAGTTTAAAAATTACATTCAATTTGTAATAAATTCTATTCTTACATGTTTTTGAAATAATATAGTTAAGTCATTCAAATTTTTACGTCAAGTTGCCTAACTCTGACTTTTTTGAATTTTATTGCCACTTGAAGGGCCTATTTTTTCCATGATGATCCTACACATGCCCAGATATTTGTGTACACTGATAAAACAACCATTACATACCTCAAGAATAAACCCCTGATCTTAGGTAGGCTAGAAAGATGGTTATTGTTGATGTAGGAGTTCAACCTAACCATTGTGGATAAACTAGGGAAGGCCAATGTAGTTGTAGATTTTATTTCATGGCTGACTACATCAGAGGAAAATCAAGTTGTAGATGACTCCTTCCCTGATGAACATCTATTTTCCATCAGTGTGCAGACACCCTAATATGCTGACATACCTAATTATCTAGTCATAGGGAGAGTTCCTCCTCACTTCTCTCCAAAAGAGATGAGGGTGCTCATTGAAAAATCTTTTTACTTTCTCATGGGTTGTTGGATTCTTGTTTTACACTAGACCAGACCATGTCATGAGGAGATGTGTGAGGGAAGATGAGACATATGACATTTTGCATGCTTGTCACAATGAACCTGGCAGAGGGAATTTTGTAGCCAAAAGGACAACAATGAAGATTTTGAACACATGATATTACTGGCCCACACTCCACAAGGATGCAGGTAGATATAGTAGGAAGTGTGAAAAATATCAGAGGATGGGTTGGCCACCCAAATATGATGAGATGCCACTTTACCCCCAGGTAGTAATCACTCCATTTGATAAGTGGGGATTGGACTTTGTAGAACCCATTGATCCCCCATCACATGGTAAATCCTATATCTTGGTATGCATGGACTATGTGACCAAGTGGGTATAATTTAAGGCCATGAAGCATGCATGAGACAATAAGGTTGTATAATTTCTTTATGAGGAAATTTTCACATAGTATGGGGTTCCAAGAGAGATAGTGACTAATCAAGGGAGTCAATTCACTTCAACCTTTGTTACAACACTGGTCAATGAGTACAACATTAGGAACAAGAAGTCTACCCCTTATCACCCTCAAGCCAATGGTCAAGTTGAGGTGACCAACCAAGAAATTAAATTCATTCTAACTTAAATAGTGGATATCCATAGAAAGGATTGGGCAAGAAGACTACCAGAAGTTGTTTGGGCTTATAGAACTATATGGAAAACAACTACATGATTCACTCCATTTGAGCTATTGTATGGAAAGACAGTTATGATGCCCATTTAATTTGAGCATAAGACTCTTAAGACTGCAGTGTACTTGGGGATGGATATCTCTAAGGCACAAAGGGACAGAATCATGCAGCTGAAAGCTTTCGATGAGATGAGGAAGGAAAATTTGCATCACACAAAGGTAGTACAGAATCAGAGAGTAAAATGGTGTGAAAAATTCATCAAAGATAATAAATTTCAGTCAGGCAACTGGGCACTGCTCTATGACTCAAGCTATCAAGACAATGTGGGAAAATTATAGATAAGGTGGCTAGGACCATATGAGGTTGTTGAAGTATTTCCCTATGCGGTTGTTCAACTCACTACCATTGATCCTTTCATATTTAAGTTGTTGGTGAATGGTAATCATCTGAGATTGGATCACAAGCCAGCTTTTAAGGAGGAATTCTTGTAGTAATTCACTCACCATGCAACACCCAAACTTCCTGCAGCCAAAGGTAGCGGGCCTAGTGTCCCTCCTTCTGGCTAACTAAGGTACGTAACTTGTCATAATAAAGACTTCCACTTTTTTGGGGGTCCACTTCTTCACCCATCTTCCCATCCATTCCACCTTTCTCTCTCCTCCACCTCACCATCATCATTTTACTTCACTTCACTTCATTCCATTCCACCTCATTCCACTCCACTTTCATTAATTGCTCAACTAATTTTTTTTTTAAAGTGACTAGTACTTTCTCCATAATCTTTGCAATAAATCTTCCACAAATTTAGGTACATGCACATCGATTGATATATCTTAATTGTATTTTAGTACATTTATTTAATTACTATAAATTAATATGGATGTTTGTCATAGCATGTAATTATTCTTTGTCCTGTCAAATTGTCATTCCACCTCACATGTGAGGACACATGTGCAAATTTAGGTTTGTGGGGGCGAAGCGAAAATACCATGTCCGTGTGTCTATCTGTATTGGTTCATGTTAGCATAATTTAAGTATTGAGTTGATTTGAATTATTAGTGTGATGATGGCTCATATGTGTGAAAGGAAATCAACCACCACCATTTTCCTTAATCATAGCATGCATTTATTACTCCTTTACTATCTTTATTTAATCTTGTCACAATATTAATCCAAAAGGTAAAATTTAGATGATATGAGCATTAGAAATTTGGCAACATTGCAGGAAGGAAAAAAATTTGCAAAATGATTGTTCAATTGCAGACAATGGGATGTGGGTTAATTCAAAATGAATCCATAGTTCATGATATATTAATATATGATGCACCTTTCCTGGATGAGTTTAGAAACTATGGATGGATAGACTATTTCTTGAAGCTGAATGGTTTTGATGAAGATTATGCATTGGAATTTTCCCAAACATTGTTTGAAGGAAAGGCCATGGTAAAGGGGTTGGACGTCATAGCCACTAAGGAAAGGATTGTTGAAGTTGCAAGGTTTCCTATCGATGGTGAATATTACCCTGTTACTAGAGATGCCAGGTTGGCTAGGGTCAAATTTACAGAACCTGGTGACCCTCCGTTGAGCATGGAAACATAAGGAGTGAAGATAATTTATTTGCTCGAGCCATGGAAGCAGGTAGTTGTTTATGTTGTGAAGTATATTACCTGTGAAGGTCATTAGTCAAATCCACATTATGTGCATTTCAAACTCTTGAACCACATGAGGCATAGGAGAAGAATGAATTATCCCAATGTGCTATACCACCTTCTTTCAATCATGGTGGTTGAGACCCAAAAAGGTAGGGACAACTCTGTTTCCCACCATTTTTTGATCAAATTATTAGTTGAGAAGTCTCTACATGGTGTTTCTGATATATCTTGGGAAGAATCCTTGAATATTGATCAAACTAAACCAGAGCATTTGTGACCTAGGGTTTTGCCTCAACCTCATAGGGTTAGCATGAGGGCAAGTAATATGTGAGCCGCTCCTGGAGCCTCAACTTATGGAGTGATCCCTAGTGTAAACCCTCCTACATCCAAGCAAACCATAGAGATTAGTTCTTCTGAGGCTAAACATTCAGAATAAGGAAGTTCCTCTCCAAATTATGATGATGATGTCCCTCTTGGCACCCTAATGAGAACTAGGGCACATAAGAAGAAGGAAGAAATAAGAAAAGGAAAACTTAAAAACCAAATGGTAGAAAAAGAAGTGTCAAGCTCTAAGAAACGAAAGGTTGACACTATTCTTCTTGCAACAAAGGAAAAGAGAAGAAACCCTCCTAGAAAATCAAGACCAGTTGGGCCAACCATTGGTGTACCTATCAAGGGAATCCCTAAACTTGGAGAAACATCATGGGGGGATACAGAAGCTCCAATGGAGCAGTTGAATTTTGAAGAAGCAACAAACCTAACACTGGCAGATCTTGCTAACATCGTAGAACAAATTGAAAGTCGAGGGCATGAGGAAAATTAGGAGCTCCTGCAACAAGAGCAAAAGCTACAACTCCCTGCAACTAGAATTGGGAGAACAATCAACAGCCTGACAGTCGGAGTTGGTTGAGCAAAAAAAAATCCCTATAGCTAGTACTCTATGAAGAACAAGTAAAATTGCCAAGAATTTTTTTGGTAGGAATACATAGGCCCTCTGATTCTTTGATGCACAAGGTAGTCATGAACTTGTGGAAAGAAGTGCAAATAAGGGAAGAGAATGGAAAGCAAAGAAATGTAGGCTAAATAATGAAATCCAAAAGAGAGATGAAGAGATTAGGGATAAGAATGAAGAACTTGTTTCTTTAAAGAAAAAGGTGGATGGCATGACAACTTTAGTACATCATATATTCGAGTGTAGGGCTCCTCTGAATGTCTATGCTCTGTATTTGGAAGATAAGCATCTTTATTTTAAGCTAGCAAGGATTTTTTTAGGTTTGAATCCCTCCATTGAGACCCCTATTCAATTTTTCAATGCTTATCGGATTGCTCCTCCTGAAATGAAAAATTTGTTGTGTGAGTTTTATTTACATAATTATGTTGCGACCCAGAAACATGATTCGAATCCACTGTTGTATGTTGGAGATGTCCAATTAAGGGAATTTATATCCTAGATACAAAATGAAGTTAGTTGGGGAAAATAGTTCAGAACCTATAGGAAAATTGAATCAAACATTCCTTTGCCTATTAGGGATGAATCTAGAAATCTAGAAGACATTTTCAAGGATTGGCACAAAATTCTCGATCGACCAAGTTATGGCAATGGGATCCTATTTGAGAGAGAGGAAGTTTATAAAGAATATGAGAAGGTAGCAAGAACCATAGGGGAATATGTAATGGGATACCTGTCACAAAGGTGGAACAACCTAACAGATGATTTAAAACAAGTTAAGCCTCATTCAACACATAACTATATTGCAGCACTTAAGAGATTTGATAGATATATAGAGATTGGAAGGAGAAAGGGACAATTTTGGCTTCCAATGACTTGCCAACAACCTATCCTACTGTGGTCTGTGCAAAACTACAGGTACTACCGATATTCCATAGTTGTAGAGAAGCAAAGATGGAGTAGGTTGGATAGACAACAAGGGTTATTTTGGGATCCTAATTCAGACATAGCAAAAACTGATGAAGGATAGTTGGCAGTTGTAAATTTTAGGACATTGACCAAGCATAAGCACAACTCTCCCTCTACTAGAGGACCAACAAGACCTTAGGTTGGGGGGAGTGATGAGTCTAGTTTATGGTCTAATTATTGATAGATTTTGTTATCCATTTTCTATAGTTTTCATAGACTTTGATGCTTGTATGTTGACCTTTTTATGATATTTCCTTAAATCCATAGACTTTGGACATGAACTTACTTTCATAACTTTTAATGATATTAACATGCTATATGAACTGTCTATGTTAATTTTGCACGTTATTAATGAATGTCACTTTGAGATAGTTACAAATATGTAGTTGTTGTGTGTACTAATATTGTCATGCAAATATAATTTGAGGCCTCCACCTAAGGAAGATATGCCAGCTAGACATTCACCATACCAGTCAACAAAATGGTCATTTAATGGAGGAAAGACTCTCAACGATGAAAATATTTCTCATTCAAATCAAATTGTAACCGCTTGTAATGGTCTTAATTGTTGTTGGGAAACTATGGGTGTTACTGTTGTGCCAAATTCATGTTAAGGAAAACATGCCTGACAGATTATGTGTGTGTGTAGCCACCTCTCCCCTTAATGTGCTTTCCCTAATGTGGAGTCCTCCGCATTTGTGTAAGTTGACCACCTTACTAGGTGATTAGATAAATAAGACTCTGATGCTCCTTCGAGGGTTCGAATCGGAGGTTACTCAATTTGATGATGTACTCGCACTCTTAAGATTTTTAGTAATACAGTCGCGTTGCTCGATTGTACTCATTTTCTTCAATGAATGAAATGAAGTTATTGTTGGAGTGAAAAGACACTGAGAGGGGGGGGGCGGTGAATCAGTGTTATTAAATTCTTTACCAAATTTAATTGAAGCTGAAATAAACCAGATATGCTCTCATTTATCAATGATGGAACTATTCATGTATTGTATGCAATCACATAAACTGAATTGACAATAGTGAAACATATCATTTTAAAGCAATAAAGCACTGAACCAAATGAATCACAAAAAATCAAATAGACACAAGATATGCCGAGTGGAAAACCCTCCTAGGGTAGAAAAACCACTACTAAACCTGCTGCCTTTTTCAGGCTTTCATTTCAATAATTATTTTGACAATGCCTCATTGGCTGATTTTTGAGAACCGGCTCAAGGAGCACCAACCCCTCTATTTAGAGACACCAATCTCAAGGAGAACCAAACCCTTTTCTATTTTTCAATAGAAGATACAATGATACAGAGGATCTCTTTGTTTCCCTAATTTATGTCAAGTGCCTCTTGACATACAATGCATAAAATTCTCAAGAGTCAAGAATGACTCTTTAGAGTTCCATCCATTATCAAGCCTTGATATAGCTTGAGGAAAATATAGTTACAGTCTCAATACAACTTCTCATCAAACTTTATTACAGTGGTGTGTTGTTTCTTTCTATTTCTCAAACACTATTTTTCAATCTTTCATGATACAGTTACAAAATAGTTAACACACTGTGTTTTCCAAATTTTCAACATCCAAGAATAATTACCCCATTTCCATACTAAATAGAACTTCCCTTTTTACTTTTTAGGTTTATCAGAGATGATTAAGCCCTAATCTCTCTGTTTTCAACAATTTACAAATTACATCATAATTTGCAACTTTCGGTTACAACTGAAACTATTTTTACCAAACAAAGGGAGGAGGTGACCTTTTTCATTTTTTTTACATATTTGACCAGTTATTGTTCAGGTAATACAAAGTTCATTTTTTCAGAATATTTCCTCTAGGTATGACAAGAAAAAGTAGTATGTAAAATAGAAGTGACATAACCCTATCCTATCGAGCAGCCTGCAAGAGCAGAGCTTGACCAAATAGTATCAAGACATGCATGAGCACATGAATAATAACCATTGAAAAGAAACTGCATAAGAAATAACTGAAAGTTTATTTTGAGCAAATGAAACCTCATAAAGAATGTACCCAAAGAGCAGTTACCCATGAACCCAGATGAAGCAGAGAGGATATTCCATGAACAATACCCATTATAGTAGCTGCAATTTATAAGTAACTAAAACAATAATGCTCAATAATCGAAATCATTATGTTGTGAAAATGAAATCATAAACTGAATCATTTAAGAATAGCTACCAATGACTCGAAGAGTGAAACTAAGAAGATTCTTTAGGCTTCACAAATACCCACTACCTAAAAATGCAATTCCTTAAATCTGATATGGTAACACTATTGAAAATGTGATTCTAGGCATGCAGAATTCATTATAATTCTGACTTTAACATATTAACCAATGCCTTTACCTGTTGTTGGCTTTTAAGCCTTGTAAAATTGCCAATATTAACCCGAATGCAATATAATATGCATTCCCATAATGAGCCAAACACAACTTTCAATGCCAAGAGATATCAATTAAAAACAAAAATGATAGCCACCTCATTATAACCAATGCTATATAATGTCTCAAATAGTTTCCAAAACCTTGTGAAGAGATAAATACTGATTTCGTGCAAGGTTCACAAATCCATACTCCCATTTCAATTACCATATACGAAATGAGAAGGAATGATCAAAGTGTATCTCAAACCCATAAACACAATAATGATCAAACTCCTATAATATGCCAAAAACTGAATACTGAGTGCTCTAAACATTAACAAATTATTCCTTATACCCATGCCACTGACTGAAAATAGAGAAATATACCTTTGATGAATATCAAGAACATATTTCAATTTCAAGATGCTTGTAACTGATCAAGCCATAATTAATCAACCTGTAGAAAAAATGAACATGCCAAACACATGTAATCAAGTGAAACACTGAAGCACAAATTATCAAATCAAAAACATGTCACCTAAACAATGGAACATGGAACCTATAACCAGAATGCCTCAATTGAGATCTGTGCATGGAGTTAAGTTATCAGTACCCCCATATATAGTAACAACAGTGAAGTAAATATGCCAATCAGGAGAGTAGATCAACTGAGTGAGTAACCATCAAGATGCCAGAGTACGATATATTGTCATCAAGGACAAATTTGCACAAGAGATATTCAATAGTTATAAGAATATGCATTCGAGTTTACATTATTTTTAGGGATACTCATTGAAGGGGGCCCACTTGGTGAGTATTTTGTCTCATACCTTAGTTTAGTTTAGTTTTTATTTTTTGTTTAGTAATTAGTTAAGAATCTGGCATTGTTTGTTCCTGCCACCACTAGAATTCCATTCTGTGACTGTTCCTACAGCCAAAGGAGACATAGTAGTTTCTTGTTTGTTTGCTCGGATTTTCATTTATGTCATACATTCAAACTTAGTATAGTTGTTGGTTGATGCTTAACACTTATGTTATTTCCTTACAAGCAATTTACTTTCAGCATTGTGTCTTTCTTAGCTATAGGATGAATATGGCTACTTTGGATTCCTAATACACATACAGTGCTGACCCATTTGAATTTTACGTTCCTGGGTCGACAATTTAAATGTACCTTCATGATGATTAAATAGCTATTCAGGTTAGATGTCCAATCTTTGAATCACAACTATGAAGGCTTAATTGTTGAATCATTGTAGGAGGCCAATAATCATCACAAAAAAGTGAAACCCAAACACCACATCAATCACCCAAAACCCAAATCAACAATAGGACGATGGTACATGCAACCACTTCACATCCTCACCATAATAGGAAGTGAAACAACCGCTCCCTCTTCCTCATTAGTATTTTTCTTCATATCAAAACCATCATATCCACATGATTCCTTCATAGAAATTGGGGAAACTACGAACACCTCTTCATTCACACCAACCATTTCAGTTAAGGCCATAAGGTATCGAGTATAACTAGAGTCAGTTTATGTATCACTATCAAGAGAGTTGTCAGAAACATCGATAGGAAAATTTTGCACTCCCAAAGTGCCCCGACCATACCTTATCTTCACTCTTGATCCTCGCTCAAATTTCGCAGGCTTTTTTTCTTTGATATCCACCATTTCTTCAATAGTCATAGCCTGGCTACGAGAGCTGCACTTGGCATCAATTGAGGTAGGCTCCCTGTATTCCTTTTTTAGGGTGGAAATGCCTTTAAAAGTAATCTTCTTGTGTATTGGCACATCATCATGAGACCTTTCCACATTAAACTTGGTAGACCTACAGACAAATGATAGGGAAGCAGTCGACCTACTCATCTTGAACCAATATACAAAACTATGAACTTACACCAGATTAAACACCACCTTCTACACAAGCACAAATAATCTAGACTCCTAATTGTAATGGTGAAAGTGACAAGCCTTCATCCACATTTATTGAGCAAATTGATGATGTCGATCATCAATAGTCCAAGAGAAGCACGAGCGAGTGAGTGATTATTCACTGGTGTCTATTTTACCACCATTAGTTTCCTAGGTACATGGAAATTTGTGTACCATAATTGCAAGGAAATATCTCTTCACATGCATGGAGATCAAATTAATATCCTTTGAAGATCACACGCCATTAATGCTCACTCTTTTAAGAGCCCAAATAGCTATCACATGGTCAATTATGTTCTTTGAATGTGATTCATTGATTCACCAATGAGATGGCCCCTTGGATGACTCAAATTGATTCAATGATATTTGAAAACTCCACGCTATCACACGCTAAGTCCATTGACTAATGGTTCCCATCCAAGTCAAATGACACATCCTTCACCTGGGGGTCCCACCCATCCTCTTCAAGCCACCAACAAAATATGTGTGCCACCATCACATAGAACCGCACCAGGTGTTAGGTAGCAATATTTAATACTCGCGACACATGCGATATGGCCCTGATTGGGATTAGATGGTATGTTAGAGCCATCGATCCACTGCCTCAGGAGATGAAACCCTATAGTGGGGATTTGGTCCCACATAAGATAGAATATGTGTGGCATAATCAAATAGCCCGTGTGGCCCATTAGAAATGCATTTTTTAATTGTTGCCCAGTTTGTGTGCAAAACAAGGAACCCAGTTCTTTTCATCCGATAAGCCAGATTTTTGCACACACAAACACTGTTAGTTATAAAAAGGGGTCTCAAATAGGGTAATGGGCCATGGCCCTTTAGGAAAATAATTTAAAGACCTAGGATTTAAGTCTTTAAAGGGTGAAATATTTTAGCCCAACTTTGGAAGATTTAATATTTGTGAAAAACACCTGATGACCAGTGAGCTTAAGTAGAGGGGTTGATAAAGACAATGGGCACAATGACTTAGGTTGTAACTAGGACAATTGGCAACTTGATACAATGGGTCAACATGGAAATATAAGGTAAGGTTTTAAGACTCAAAAAAATTGAACAAGGGTATTAGACCCTAAAACCCTATACTAAAACCATGAAGCATGGGAGGGAAAGATCACCAAAATGCATGGAACCAACTAGATAATGTGAAATTTCAAAATCTCTACCAGTGGGTCCAACTCGGGTATGCATACCCTTGGTGGGTATGGAAATAAATCAGATCTCAGGTTGAAGTAGACCAGCCCAGAAGGACAAAAACTAGGAGCTTGTCCAGACAAGACAAGTAGACAAAGTAGGAAAGAAAGAAACCAAACTTATATACAAAATTTACATGACTGTACAAAGTTTCCCTTAGGAAATCTCATCCAATTCCACTAGCCTCAATTTTTAACCCTGGTGCTTCAAGAATTTCCAAGGTTTGGAGCCAAATCTTTTCTTTGTCAAAGGCCTCTCTTTCAAATACCTACATTGGATGAATACTCATACTAGGAAATTCTCAATAGTCTACATCATTATGATGGATACCATCAATCCCACATACCTCAAATTTTTCCTACTTACTAACTTCAAACTTGTTACCTTGGAGTAAAAAAAGGAAAAATTCATACTCCACTTGATCACATTCAATATTCATATTAAAATGAAAACCTTTAAAAGAACTGTGCAAAAAACTAGGTTAGCAATCTCCTGAAGCATCAGAAAACTCGAAAAAAGATTCAAGAAGGTCTTCACCCTACTTCACATAAATGTCATCAGAACTAAGTGGAAGAAAATCCATAATGATACCCCAAATGTGAGGAGCATCAGCAAAGAACTCAGCCACACATTCATTTTGGCTAACATCATACCCAACATCATTTGGCTGCCCTACACATGAGCCAACATACCATTCATCATTTGTGAGCCACAATGCCAATCCACAATCTAGGTGTGCATCAAAATATGTAGCTCAGTCACTAAATGTTGAAAAAGATTCCTCATTAATGTACACATCATCCCCTAAGAATTTGATATTAGACTCAAAATCAACACACTGAACAGTGACACCTTTGTCCCTATACCCTTCATCACTTTCAAATTCAAAGTACTCTCCCTCATATGACTTGAATATTTTCAAGTCATTTTCATGGAGGCAATTATATTCCTAGGAGAAACATTCAAGGACTTTGATCTTCGCTTGATCCTTAGTCTCATCCTCCATAGTAGTATAAAATGTGAAAATTTCATGAGCATCCCCATCAAAAAACCTACTAGTGCATTGTTCTACCCACTCATAACCATACCCTGACCATACATTCAAAGCATCATCAGAATCCTCAAAAAGTGGATTATCCCTACACCAAATAGGGGATTCATCTTTATTAACTGATATGGATAAAGGTTAATCAAAAATGGGGTTATCCATTACATTCATCTCTACCTGGGATTATTTTTCTCCCTTTATACGAGGATGTAAACCTTGCAGCCTATATCACAGTCAAAATCTTTGTAAACTTCTAAGAGAGGGTCCACCTTCATTTGGTAGGGGTAATCATATTCAAAAAAAGAAATACACAACTTTTTATCATCATAACTACCATAGCATGAGAATCCATCATTCGTAATACTACATTTAGACCCCTCAGATTGAATGTCATAGTTTTTGTTGTCAATATCTTGATCATTGGAAAGTGACTGAGCATCATCAACATTAGAATCACATCTATTGATCAAATCACTTAATGAGGAAATCATTCATACCTCATCCATATCTTCATCCTTCAATACCTCCCAGGAACTGAGTTTGACACATCATACCTTCCATCATAATGCAAGTCATCATTCACATCATTGTTGTAATGATCTACCCATGTGTCACTGGTGAATTGGTTACAATCATTATATTCTCCCACATAATAGGATGAATGCTCAAATTTTGATTGATCTTCTTCATCTCTTTGTATTATTTCTTGCTCTACCTCAACTAGACTAAGACCATTATTATTCAAGGGAATTTGATGTTGTGCATGGTTACTCCCAATTCCTTCTACTAATTTTATCCAATCAACTACTTGGCTTAAACTTTCAGGCTTCAATTCCTTTGGCAACATACTCATTCCTGACTGGTATATTTCATAAAACAAGTCAATGCATATCATCTCTTTAGGCCTAACATTTTATGGTATTTCCAACAAAACATCCACAAACCTGTGGAACGAGTCATGGGATAATTCACCTTGACCTCTTTCTATTTCATATATTCTTTTAGAATAAGAAACATGATCAACTTTACTTGGATCTTGTGAACATTTCACTTGGGGCTCCCTATGATCTGCATATTGTGGCAATGGAGAAAATGGGACAGTGGGAGCCTTATCTTCTTGGAATGATTCTTTACTAGTTGATTCATTGATTACATTTTCATGAGATGTGCTAGGCTAACTAACATTAGCAGCTAAGCATCCTTTCATCATTGAATACTTCAAATTATTTTCAATGTCTATAAAAATTTGGTATGCTCGGTGCAGTGTTGTGGGCTCTTTGTCTCTTAACAAATAAATCATCTTTCTATCAAATGCACCTAAATACACAACTAAACACTCAACATCATTTGGTCATATATTCTCAAGGATTTCTCATATGATCTTTGAAAATATGAGATTAAAAGAAGGGACCAACTCATCCTCCTCTCTGTGGATGTCCATAAAACTTTTCCTCACCAAACTTGGATTTACTCTCTCACCAAATTGTTCCATGAATGCTAGCTTAAAATCATACCAGGAATGTATATAAGATACTGGTAGAAAAGAGAACCAGTCCCTTGCATCTCCTTTTAGAGATTGAACAAATAACTTCTTGAAAAAATCTTCAAAATTTAATTCATAATCTCCCATCATATCAACAAACTCTTGCAAATGTCTGCTCGCTAACTCATCCTTTGCACCATTAAACTTGGGTACCTTTTATCTAATTTTAGGTGGTACATTATCTGGATAGCCATGAATATTACTAAAATCTATAGGACTATACCTTTCAGTACTAAAATTTTCTTGACGTGTTAGAGGATATCCATTATTTACTGTCGCACTCATATTTATATCAGGGCATACAATTTGATAAGGAAATTTACCTTGCCCTTGAGGGCCTTGTCATATTTTGTCAAAGATTAGTTCAAATTCTCTTTGTACCTAAGCTCTCAAACCTTTACAGTACAACTTTTTCTCTATTTTTCTTAGGATTTAAACATAACATGCTTCTCTATTACAATTCATGAATTTTGCATTACATTCTAGAAACATGCAAAAATCTACTAGAATTTTCCTCTATCAGTTCTTCTTCACTTATTTGGGAACCAATTACATTTCTATTCTTGAACACTTCTCATAAACTGCCTGCTTAATCATAAAATATGTTTATGAGAATACCTAGAAATTTGTAGCAACTATTGATCTCTTTTGTGACCTCAAACTTTATAGATCTGGAACTTCTACATGTTCTTTATCAGGTTATTAAGAAATAATCACCACCTCCTTCATAGATGATTGAAATTCAATTAAATATGAAGCCCTTTCAAAATTAAATCTCGTTTTGGGTTGTCTCCACCAATGAAGTCATTCATAAATTCTTTGGATTTTGCTGCAACAAAAATCTTTCTAAGTTCAAAAACCTTTCAATATCTGAACAAAACATTCAGATCAATGAAATGCTTGACTTTGTGATGTTACAATCTGCAACTAGTGTTTTTTCCAGCTAAACCTAGGAATTCTTGAAAGGAATGCCAATCCTTATGTTCAAGAAAGTCATAGGTTAGTGGTCAACACTATGAGTAAAGATTCTTGACATCCTTACTCCTACACTTCAGGCTCTAAGGGACCTAGGAGGGTATTTCCTTATTTGTGTTCATTCCAATTTATCTAAATGAGGAACGCTTTTGCACAGATGGGTTCCTATTACAAGTAAATGAACAATATCTACAAAGATTTGGCTGGTCTTTAGGTAAATAACTATCCATTCACTAGGAACACATGTGTGTATGAAACTTACAACTCAGAATTAGTCAAATTTTGATGAGTATTGTTCTTATTATGAACTTATAGCTGGGCATATCACCAACTCAGTAATTGCACAAACTCTTGACAAACAGGCCACTACCTCATCGATTGGGTAAATGGAGTCAAATATGAAATACTCAGTAATATACAAATCATTTAATTCTTAAATAGATGGACTACCCTTGTAATGCCTTACACTACAAGAACTCATAGTATCTAAAGCAATACTTCTTACCCAAATCCCATACAAGTTCTTACAGACCTATAATTCTCTTCAAGTATTTAATTAACTCTTCAAGTTAAAACATAGAATAGAGTCATACATTCAATTGAACCATTAAAGATAAATGAAAATATGCTTGAAATTTTCATTCATAATCTGCAACAACTATACACAAAAGAGTACATACTTTAATTTTGTAGATTTATTTTGATATCAGTCATTTATATAGAACTATTTAAGAACATTACATACATGACCTATACCCAAGACAATTTACTAGTAACAGCATCAAGGGCTCTGCATCATATCTTTTGCACTTGAATTCACCCAAACATTTTAAGCTCAAATTTTTTTTTGACCCCTATAGATGAGCCTTGAAATCCCTTTTATAGACCAAGGGAGCAACAAGCATTGGGCTCATTATAGTTACATTTCAAAACAAATTTCATTTCAGCACAAAATTTCAACTGCATTTCAATAATTATCAAACGGTTAGATGTAATCATTTACCCAAAAAGGGAATTAAAACTTTCATATTACCCGCCAAAACCAATCGACACCACCACAACCATTGCAAAATTTCATTGAGGCGTTGTTATCCATGTTCACCAACATAAACCCCAACATTATCATCACAATAAAAATGAAACCTAGACACCACATCAGTCACCTAGAACCCAAATTAGCACTAGGACCACAGTACATACACCCACTTCACATCCTCACCACAGTAGGAGGTGAAGCAACCACTCCCTCTTCCTCATTAGTATTTTTCTTAATATCAAAACCAACATATCCACATAGTTCTTTCGCAAAAATTGGAGAAACTATGATCACCTCTTCATTCACACAAACCATTTCAGCTAAGGCCATAAGGTATCGGTTGTAATCGGAGTTAGTTTTTGTATCACTATCAAGAGAGTTGTCAAAAATGTTGATAGGAAAAATTTTCCTTCCCAAAGTGCCCTGACTATAACTTATCTTTGCTCTTGATCCTCACTCAAACTCCACAGGCTTCTTTTCTTTGATATCCATCGTTTCTTTAGCAGTCATGGCCTGTCCTCTCAACTGAGCGTTGCATCTAGCAACAACTAAGATAAGCTCCCTGCATAATAATTTAGGGTGGAAATGCCTTTAAAAGTACTATGCTCATATATTGGCACATCATCATGAGATATTTGCACATTAAACTTGGCATACCTATGCACAGATGACGAGGAAGCATTCAACCTACTCATCTTGCACCAATATATGAAACTACAAACTTACACCAGAGTAAACACCACCTTCTGCACAAGAACAAATAATTTAGACTCCTGATTGTAATGGTGAAAATAAGGAGCCTTCATCTGCATTTATTGAGAAAATTGGTGATGTCAATCATCAATACTCTAAGAGAAGCATGAGCGAGTGAGTGATTATTCTCTAGCATCTATTTCACTGTCATTAATTTCCTAGGTACATGGAAAGATATATACCATAATTGCAAGGAAATAGCTCTTCACACACATGGAGATAAAAGTGATATCCTCTAAAGAGAACATGCCATTAATGCTCACTCTTTGCAGAGCCCAAATAGCTATCACATGGCCGATTTTGTTATTTGAATGTGACTCATTGATTCACCGATGAGATGGCCCCTTGGATGACTCAGATTGAGTCAATGATATTTGAAAACTCCATATCGTTGCACACCGTCTATTGGCCAATGGTGCCCATCCAAGGTAGAAGACACGTCCTTCACCCGTGGGTCCCACCCAACCTCTCAAAGTCACCAAAAAATTCCACATGTCACCATCACGCAGATAGCATAGGGTGTTAGGTAGCAATACTTAATACTTTGTGTGGCATGCATGCTACGACCCCAATTGGGATTACATGGTAGGTCAGAGTCATCAATCCACTACCTCAAGAGATCAAACCCAATAGTGGGGATTTGGTCCCACATAAGATAAAAGATGCATGGTGCAATCGCACAGACTGTGTGGCCCAACAAAAATGCATTTTTTAATTGCTACATAGTGTGCATGCAAATCTAGGAACCTAGTCCTTTTCATTCGATGGGCCAGATTTTTGCACGTGAAAACACTGCTAGTTATAAAAAGGGGTCTCGACTAGGGTAATGGGCCATGACCCTTTAGGAAAATAATTTAAAGACCTAGGATTTAAGTCTTTAAAAGGAGAAATATTTTTTCCCAACTTTGGAAGATTGAAAATTTGTGAAAACCACCCAATGATCAACGGGCTTAAGCAAAGGTTTCGATAAAGACAATGGGCACAATGACTTAGATTGTTACTAGGACAACTAGCAACCTGATACACCGGGTCAACGTCAAAATATAAGGTAAGGGTTTAAGACTCAAAAAAATTGAACAAGGGTATTAGACCCTAAAACCCTATTTCAAAACCATCAAGCACAAGAGCGAAAGATTGCCAAAATGCATGGAACTAGCTAGAAAATGTCAAATTTCAAAAGATCTACCATGTTCTTTCCAAGAGTTTGCAAATTGCACAAATAATTTAGGATCATGACCCACCAAATTTTCCATTAAAGGTGCCAGTCCTCCTTCTATGCATATGTTCCAAACCAAAGGTTCCTTACAAAATTCATCGTTGTTGTCAGTCTCTGTTCACACCCTATTGCCACGCATGTCTCCACTCTACACATGGAAAAACTAGAAATCCCATGAGAGCAAAAGGTTTGAAATTTTGATAAATTGAGTGATCTCCCACACACAAATTTTTAAGCCAAATGATGTAGCCTTGGGTAGTTAAGACCAAGTACCGAACACACGCTTGAATAGTAACATCCCAAAAGGAAATCTTGGCTATCATATTAATGAAAATCTTCTAACATGTGTGGCCAGGTAAGTAAGAAATGAAGGAATGGGAAGGTTTTCCATCCACTTTTCTTTTGCACAATTTCCAATGTAAGTTGGTCGTGGGGCTAAATTTAGATAAACCCAAAATCCTACCCATTAGTAGTAGAATCATTTTAGCGGGATAGAAAGGGCCAATCAAGAGCTTCACCCCATAAATACTAGTCACATCAAATCTAAATTCAAAAATTTTCACTATTAAATAGGTGCAAGGATCAAACCCCAATAAGAGATTACGTAAGGCCAAATCCAACTTCGCTTCAATCATATAGTACTCCCCATAACTCCTCATAAAATCATTTTAAAAATCAATCTCCATCTCATTATTCCAAATTTTCTACTTGTATGAAACCTCAACATTCAAACCCATCCACATAGCCCAGAAGAGAAGAATGTGGACCCCCATAAGGCCAACATCATTGCAAATTTATTCATCATCATGGACCATACATGTGCCTTGCTCCTTAAGGACTAACCCTTGAATGCTAGGTGGAAGGTTCCCCAAATTTCACCAACACTTATAGATTCTTCAATGGGTGCCAAAATTAGCCAAAGCATCTCACTTGATTACCCTCCCAATAAATGTGGGTAGCAACCTTTAAATTTAGCTTAGACATAATATTTTTTATGTCTATTAAAATGTCTTTAGTACTCCATCCCAGTAATCTGCCTAGATTGACCGCATCAATTAAACACTTAGAATCCCCCTCAATATAATTATCAATCCCTATAGTGACATCCAATTAAATGCCCTTTAGTAGTGCTCTAGCTTCAACAATAATAAAGGATTGAAACCCAATGCCCCTTGAGTAACTGGCCACAAAATTTCCCTTGCACTCTCTTATTATTCCTCCTATACTTCCTCTTCCCAGGTTTCCTTTGGCGGGTCCATCAAAATTGAGTTTATGCCAACCATAGTCAAGAGGTTTCCAAACAGTGTCCTATCGAGCTTTGGATCTAGAGTTGTCAAAGGAATTGGCCTCCATATTTAGATGCCAAGCTTTAGCTATTTTTATTTCCCACTCAATAGGATCCTTGCCCGGAATTTTCCTTTTAAAGAGTGAAATGTTTTCCATGATAAGCCTTGCCCTATACCAAAATCCTCCTTTGGGCTCATCTCAATATTCCTAAATATCTTGTTGTTCCTTTCTTTCCATATGCACCAACAGATAATGGGGGGGACCTGGTTCCATATCTCACAAGGAATGGGGTGAAAGGTGTCTTTGTTCATAGCCCACTGAGTACCCAACCTTTCCAAAGCCATCTCGCACATACTGACAACAAACGGACAATGCAAAAGCAAGTGGTCCATAGATTCTTCATTGCACTTGCATATCAAGCATCGATTGGGGATCTAGAATCCTCTTTTCCTCAAATTATCCTGAGTAAGAATTCTATTATGGCAAGTAGTCCACCAAAAAAAGTTTATTTTTAGGATCATGTGCATGTTCCAAAACTATTTCCAAGGTCTAAGAGTGACACCCTGGTCTGATAGCAAATTATAAACCATTTTAATAGAAAGCTCCCCTTGCTTATCAAGAGTCCAAAAAAATTCATCCTCCATGTTGTTTAATGGTAATCTAGTAAGGGAAAGCAGGTCCTGCAATGACTTGGTCAAGAGACACAACTTAGGAGATAAAGAGCAACAAAGGGTTAGGTCATTCCACCTCCAAGCTCCTTGAAGGCCAAGGAGATAATCTCTAATGTAAAAGCAAAAGAAAATTTGTGTTGGTCTCGTTAGTTTTCTTAATTGAGAATTGGCTATAGGGGTGTCAAGTAATCAAGGGTCTTCCCAAAATCTAATACAACAACCATTCCCAATTTTCCATTTCATCCCTATCTTAAGCAACCCTTGTAGACTAAAAATTTTCTTCCAAGCCAAGGACCCCGAAGGGTGATCTTGAAAAAGACAATTAATCAAAGGTCTATTTTGAAAGTACTTAGCGTTCATGATTAATTTACACCAATATTTTTTGTTTCTTAGCTGATCCCAACCCACCTTGTCCATCAAAGCCTTGTTGATGTAGGGGATATTCCTTATCCCAATCCCACCATAAGATTTAGGTTTACAGACTTTGTCCCATTTAACTAGAGAAAAAAAAATTATTTTCCTCGGTCCCTGACCAAAGGAAATTCCTTTGATTTTTTTCTAATTTCTTAGCAATATATCTGGGGATCTTAAAAATGGAGAGGAAATAAATAGGGATCCCTTGAACATCAACCAATAGGAGCTACAATTTTCTAGCATGGTTGAGGATGGAATCTTTCCAACTAGTCAATTTCCTTTGAATCCTTTCAAGGATTGAATTCCAGAAGTCAAGGGTGACTTCCTTAATAGTAAGAGGTAAACCAAGATACACTGAAGGGAGAGAGCCACTCAAACATCCAACAACAACAGTCACATGGGCTTGAAAAGTAGGAGTGATGTTGAAGAAATAGATCATGCTTTTATTATAGCTAATGCATTGCCCAGAGCAAGCAACATAGTTATTGAGACAATTTTTCCATTTCCTTGCTTCAATCATAGAGGCTTTTCCAAAGAGAAAGGTATCATCCATAAATTGTTGGATAATAGTAGGCTCTAAAGAAGAGGCAGCCTTAACACCTTTAATGTCCCCCTTCGATAGTAGATTAGAAATATTTCTACTCAGGACATCTACGACCATGATAAAGAGATAGGGTGAGAGGGGATCCCCCTGCCTAATACCTCTCCTAGAATTCAAGAAGCCCCAAGGAGTCCCATTAAACTAACATAGAGTACTTCATTGTGGATATGCATTCCATTAAGAGGTTGAACACATTATCATAAGCTTTTGAAATATCCAATTTGAGGGCCATAGTGGAATTATTACTTTTATCCATTGAGTGGATCAATTGATGAGTAGTTATAGTAGCATCTAGAATATGCCAACCAAGGACAAAGTCTTTCTAAGTGGGGCTGATGATTTTTTCCAAAAGGGGTTTAAGATAATTCACCAAGACTTTAGAAAGGATTTTATAAAAATTATTGCATAGGCTTATGGGCCTAAAATCAGTCATAGAATAAGGAAAAAAATCTTGGGAATTAAGGAAATAAAAGTGTGGTTCAATTGTTTGAGAATTTTACTAGATATGAAGAAATCCCTAACAGCCAAAATAAGGTCCCCACCGACAATCTCCCAGAAAATCTAAAAAAAGGTCGAGGGGAAACTAGTTGGGCTAGGTGCCTTGTAAGCCCCCATGCTGAAAGTGGCCAACCAAAGTGACAAAACTGAGGATGTTGAGGTTATCATCCTGAGTAATGGTGTTCAGGAGAGGGTCCAATAGTAGATTGTCCAAAGCTAGATTGGGGGCCTCAGTAGGTGCCAAATAAGCCTTCTAAAAATAATCCCTCACTAGTAGATCAATCTAAGTGGGAATCTTCACCACAACTCCCTTCTCATTATGAAACTTAGTTATCTGATTTATTTTCTTTCTTTTCATAGAATAAATATGAAAAAAGGAGGCATTTTTGTCCAGTTCTTGCAGCCATCGAACTCTGGATTTCTATTTCTAAAAAATTCCTCTTTCTTTAAAATTTACTCCCACTCTCTTCGACTCTCTCTTTCTTGATTGTAGGTTGGCAGGCTGGCATCCCCATCTTCCATCATTTTTTGGATAGTCTTCAACTTATACCCTAAAGCTCTTTTCTTCTAAAATACATCTCCAAAAACTCTTTTGTTCCAACCTTTCACCATACATTTGATATGTTTAAGTTTATAAAATATTTTATACATTGGAGACCCACGAATAGGAACATTCCACCATTCAACAATCTTATTCTTAAAATCGGGGTGAGAGTTCCACATAATCTCAAACCTAAAGGGGAAATTTCCAACAGTATAAATATCATTCATGACCACCAATAGAGGGCTATGGTCAGAAACAATCATGTGAAAGGCAAGGAGGTTTTCACTGAGTAAGACCAACCAGTTGCTAGAGAAAAGGAACCTATCCAATCTAACTTGAATCAAACCTTCCCCAAGACACATGTTGGTCCAAGTAAAATATTGAACCAATAGTTCAATGTCAATTAAGCTAGTAGAACTCAATAAATTCACTAGATCAGCCATATTGTCTAAATAATCCACCAGACCACCACTTTTCTCAGAAGGAAATACTGGGGAGTTGAAGTGCCCCACCACCAACCAGTGAGACCCCCTATTATTTATTAACCTATCATATAGATACTGCCACTGGGAATTGCTAGCATTCCTCTGGTTAGGAGCATAAACATTAATAAGCGACCAAGAGTCACCCAGGTAAGAAAACGAGACTCACACGCTACTCTGACAACAGAATAGTTTAGTACCATTGATCTTGGAGGGGTTCCATAACACATAAATTCGACCAGATGCCCCCTCAACATCACTACAAAATTAAAGAGAACACGACCAAATATACTTAGCAAATTATCAAAAAAAAAAATCATTTTAGTTTCCTATAATAGTATAACTTCTATCTTATGTTCTAAAACATAGTTTTTCAATGCAAGTTGTTTATGAGAAATATTCAGTCCTCACACATTCAAGGACAAGACCTTCAATTTTTACTCTTCTTTGAGGACACTTCCAATTTCCTCTATTTACCAATTGTTATCTCATTCGTTGTATCCTTTTGTTTGGTTTGTCGTTGGCTAGGTCTACCCAGCTTAGAGTTGCCACCCACATCCACCTTCTTCTTTTCACCTCTTTTCTTTGGGGTTGACCATGACTCATCTTCCAAAGACTTCTTAAGGTTTAAATACACTAAATCCAGAATACCTTTCTCGGCTTTAACTTTTGTAACCACTTCCTCTAGAATTTCACTTTCTTCACCTTTGGTCATATTGGGCCCAATATAAGGGTCAAACCCAACATTCTTCAGGGAGGAACCAAAATCCATATCCCCCCAAAACTTCTATCCTAGGGAGGAAAAACTGACCACTGGGTCCTCCCTAATAGGAGAACTCATAGCCAAAATAGGAGAAGCAATACCGACCACCAGCTTCACACCAATAGCCACACTTGAAGCCAAAATAGGAGCAATAGGAACTAGAGCCAAGCTCATACATGAAACATCATCCCCAAGTGAATGACCCCAAGGACCAAGGGGTCATCCATGGCAGGAGAGAAAAAAATAATCGGAGAGTCAGAAATCTTCAGGATGTCTTTTTCAAAGGGGTAGTAATTGTCGGTAGTAGAATTACCAGGGTTAGACACACGATTAAAGGAGGATTTGCATTCAAAAATAAGATGGACGGGTTTAGCACACTTTTGATAGTAGACCACAACATTCTCATAACAGACCGGTTGGATCCAAGAACCAAACTTAGAACATGTCTTGTGCACACCAATATTGACACAAAAATGGACAAAAACTAACCAAGATTTGGAACAGGTAATGGAATCCAAAATAAACTAACCTAATGAATCCCCAATGCTTTTGAAAATGGATTCATCCCAATATTCCAAAGGAAAACCAGGAAGGCGAACCCAAATCAGTGCCACCTTATTGAGATCCACTCTAGGATCAAAACTTGCCCTCCAACAACATAAGGCCAAACTTGGCTTCCCATACACCCAAGGCCTAGAAGATAGGACCATGATCGAATCATCTGAATTTGTGAACTTCAACAAGATGTATTTCAATATGTTAGAGGGTATGTGTTTGTGCATGGATGTGCTGCAAATTTTAGTTGCATGTGGCTCAATTAAACAATTATTAATAATAACTGCTAAATAATGGAATGAAATAAACTTAAACAAATCTATAAATTAAGTATTATCTAATTATGAAATATTATCTAATTATTTCCTTAAATAAATTAAGTATTATCTGATTATGAAATATTTACATACAAATTTAAAACACAAATCAATGCAAATGAAAAAATAAATTTACCATCAAACGAAAATGGAAATAGAATGTTTCCATCAATTGTTAAATCAATATTTATCTGGATTTTATGTGATAAGTGATATTTTGGAAGCTTTTACCTACAACCGATTTACCATTAAATGGAAGTGAAACTTGTTTTTTGATGACTCAATAGTGGTTTGAAGGTGTGAGACTTGTTTTAGGCTCAAATCTCACACTATATGTAGCTTATCGGCTAATTAATATGTAATATTTATGATAGCATTTAATATCTAATAATATTAATTATTGATTAATATTTAAATACATTAAAAATAGTTTGATTAATATATTATATATTATTATATAATAATGATAATAATTATATAATAAATATTAATTGATAATTATTATTAATATTTTGATAGGGTCTGCTATGTAATGATCTCAATAGATCAATTTTGCTCAGAATTTTAGTGATTCTCTAGGTGGTAGGGTTTTCATGTAATTTGTATACAGAAAGCGAATATTAGCTAGGTTTTGAAGTGCTTATCAAATTTTGAACTTTATATGTATCAAATCATATTATATTAATATATTTATAGGCTTATGGCCTTTTGTTTAAAAAAGAAATATATAATATATACTTTTATATAAATACATTATAAAATCATCATTAATATATTATAATAAAAATAATATATTATAATTAATATTAATGATATTATATTATTTAAACAAGTGCCACGTATTGGCTAGTACTTGCCTCTATAGTATTGTAATTATTGTTTTTTATATTTGAAAAAAATAAATGTAAGTTTTACTAATGTGAATAAAAATAAATGTAAGTTGTGTTAATTAGAGTGTTTTAGTATTATTAATTAGTGTTTTGCATGACCTTGTTGAAAATTGGAAAGAATAAATTGATATTGTATATTCTACTCTTGAAAAATATGGATCCAAAGATCCTTAAATACATATATGGATAGGTGTCTCTCTTGCATAGGACATGACTCTTCCTAACTAAATAAAGTTTATATTTTAACACCCCCCCATAAACTTTATTTTATCACACAACTTAAATAGATGATAGGGTCACTTGTAACAAATAGGTTTATTAGCTACCCATGTACAAATATAGAATATTTAACATAAATTCCTTCTTGAAGAAACCTATCCTTCTTTTGAATAGCCTTGATTACTATTTTCCATCATTATCTATAGTAAGGCATAATCCATAGTTATATCAAAAAAGGAAGTGAAGCATTCCCAATGATATTTACAATCAAGAACTTTATAGATTTAGCAATGATATGCATGATCAACTTCAACAATGATATTTTTGATCGACTTCAACAACGATCTTTGTGATTGACTTCAACAACAATCCTTTCGATCGACTTCAACAACAATCCTTTCGATCAATTTCAACAACAATATTTTTGATCAATTTCAATAAAGATATTTTTGATCAAATTCTTCAATGATTAGTAATGATCTTTGTGATCAACTTCAACAATGATCCTTGTGACAAAAATATTTAACAATCTCTACGATCAATTTTAATAATGATCTTTGTGATCAAATCTTAAATTTAGCAACAATATTTCTGATCAACTCTACAACTATTCAACAATGATCTTTGCGATTAATACTTCAAATTTATAGGTTCAAAAATTATCTTTGCGATCAATGTTACAACCATTCAAGAATGATCTTTGTAATCAAGAGTAAAACTTTTGGGTTCAGCAATGATCTTTATGCTCAAATTTACATCTTTTGAGGTTTGATGATGATCTTTTGAGATCAATATTACAACCATTCTCCATATATGAGTGCTCCAACTTCAAATCTCATACCAATAATTTTTTATTTTGTTTGACATGAGAATATTTATGCATGTACAATAGTATTAGCATATTTGTGACCTTTTTCCAATTTGATACACCAATCCATCCACAATCCATCTGTATACTATCTTTTAAAGGTTATTTCTTCCACTTTTTGTTCCAACACAATTTCTCATAATGGTTCTTCAATCCACAAATATTGCAAGTATGAAGATCCTAACACATCTCTTTTTTATGTCCATGCCTATGACAATTATAAAATTGTATTCATTATAGTTATTGAATTAATTTGTTTGAACTTGTAACATTATTTTTGTAAGGAAGCTAAGGTAGAAGAACAACTTCCTACACTAACCTTGAGAAGAGAATAATGCAAAACTTTTAGAGATATTTAATAGTTACAAAAACTTAAATAGAAACAAATACAAGTATCATGCATACCACAACACAATGATTTACGTGGGAAAAAACCCACTCCAAAATCCGCCCAATATATTATTCAAAAATCAAAAGATTGCAACATACTTGCAAAGCAAGCTTTTCATAGGAGTATCACCACCAGAGATCAAGAGACACCACAAAAAAACCTTGATGTGTCAGTGGGAAAAAACCCTTGACGTGTCACCTGGAAAAAACCTTGATGTGTCTGAAAAAAAAAAATGAGGCATTGCCCCAAACCCAATGTCTTGCTATGAGTGTACAGTATTTGCATGATCAGTTGCCACATACCAACATATATTGTATCAACAAATCATATATAATTGCAAGGTTGAGACACATTTTCGCCAAAAATCTCCTAGTTGTTGACCACCTTACAAGGACAACAAAAGGGTGTCATCATCATATCTAATTGCTAGGGGCCAAAAGGCCCATAGTCTATAAACACCATCTGAACTTCTCTATGCTCACATGCTTAACTAAAGAATTAGCAACATTCATCAAAGTCTCTACCTTAACTAGCTTCATCTAGCCATCTTTGACCATATCTCTAACAAAATAATAATGTACATCAATGTGCTTGGTTCTGGCATGAAACGTTGGGTTCTTGGCTAGACATATCACACTCTGACTATCATAATAAATTATCACTGCACCTTATTTTATTCCAATATTTGAACATAGTCTCTTGATCCAAATGGCTTCTTTACAAGCGTGAGTATCTTCCATATACTCTGCTTCAGTAGTAGATAGAGCAACCACAACCTATCACTTACTCATCCAACTAATTGTACCACCAAATAAAGTAAACACATAAGCATTGGTGTATGTTCTCCTATCAACATCACTTGCCTAGTCTAAATCCACATAACCATGAATATCAAGGGAAATCTTGCCTTTAGTCATATTACTATGATAACATAAGGAATAATATGAGGTACCATGCAAATATTTGAAGCCTCTTTTAATTGCATCCCAATGAACTCTATCGGGATTAGACATATATCTGGAAAGAACTCCCACTACTTGGACAATGTCTAGTCTAGTATAAACCATAGCATACATAAAAATTCCAACTGCACTCTAGTAAGGCACTCTTCTCATGTCTTCCATCTCTGATGGAGATGTTGGATAATCTGAAATAGATAACTTTGTTCCAACTAAATAGGAACACACAATGGTATACAATCTTGCATATCAAACCTCTATAAAATTGAGTTAGAATACTTGCTTTGACCAAGCCATAGCTTTTTGTTCAATCTATCTCTTTTAATTTCCATCCCAAGAATGTGCTTAGCTGCACCAAGATCTTTCATTTCAAATTTAGTAGCAAGTTGAGATTTTAGTTATGAAATCATACCTTTCCCTCTACCAATAAATAACATATCATCAACATATAATGAAATAAACAAGAAACAATCACCATTAGTTTTATAATAAATACAATGATCTGATTTAGAACACTCAAATCCCAAACTCAACACATATGTATCAAATTTCTGGTACCACATCCTAGGACTCTATTTTAAGCAATACAAATATTCCTTCAATTTGAAAACCAACTTACTTTTACCTTTCACCACGTAGTGCTCTAGTTGTGTCATATAAATATCCTCCTCCAAATCACCATGAAGGAAAGCAATTTTCACATCCATTTTCTCAACCTCTAAAACATAAGCAGTAGCAATAGAAAGAAAAAATCCAATGGATGTCATTTTTACAACAAGAGAAAATATCTCACCATAATCAACACCCTCAACTTGAGAGTAACCCTTCACAACCAACCTTGCTTTGTACTTCTCAATACCTCCATCTGAACCAATGTTTTTCTTGAACACCCATTTACAATCAATAGCTTTTCATCCTTCAGGCAATGGTAGAAGATCCCATGTATCATTCTTTTTCAAAGATACGATTTCTTCACCCATAGCAATGTTCCAGGATTCTTCATCATTCATACCTACTACCTCTTCTACAGATTTGGGTTCATCCATTTTAGTATTCAAAGCAGAAAATGCATCTCCAATCATTAGGTGAATACCTTTCAAGTGGTTGTCTATGCCTTGTAGACCTACAAACAAGCTAAGTTGGAGGTTCTTCCTCCTCTTTTGAAGACCCACAGCTAGATGAGCTCTCCTCAACTTTGTGTCTATCCTTGGGCCTCAATTTAACTTTCTCAAGTGTATAAGGAAATTGAATCACATCTTCCTGTTTACTTTGTTTTGTCTACAATGTAATAGAAGAAGGCTTAGTTTCTCAAAAAATAAAACTTCTACTATGTATTACCTTCTATGCAACATGATCCCAAAGCTTGTATCCTTTGACACCATAACTATATCCAATGAAGATACAATTCATAGCCTTGGTCTCCAGCTTTTTTTACTTCTCCTTTGGCACATGTGCATATGCCTCACAACCAAAAACCCTAAGATGTCTTAATCAAGGCTTGTGACCTGAGCATGCCTCTATAGGTTTCTTATCAACAAGAGCTAATGTAGGAAACCTATTAATCAGGCAATAGGTACTAGCAATAGATTCAACCCAAAACCTTTGTTCTAGGCCAACACCATTCAACATGCTCCTAGCTTTCTCCATCAATGTCATGTTCATTCTTTCTGCAACTACATTTTGTTGTGGAGAATACAGAGTTTCCTTTTGTCTATCAATACCACAATTTTACAGAATCTATCAAAATCATTAGAGAAAAATTCACCACCATTATTAGTCCTCAAACATTTTATTTTTATTCCAGTTTGTAACTCAACCATTTCTTTAAATTCTTTAAATCAACTGAAAACTTTAGATTTACTCTTTACAGAATATGTACTCATGTCCTACTATAATCATCAATAAATGAAACATTTTACGTGGATTTACCAATTGAAGGAACATCTATAGGACCAAATACATCAGAATGAATAAGATCCAATACCCCACAAGATTTATGAGAACTCGAGTAAAATTGAATGTGGTTTTGTTTTCCATAAATGTGATGCTCACAAAAAATGAGTTCAAGATTAAAATTATATAAACCTTCAACAAGTTTTTTATTTTTCAAGGTCCTTAGACCCTTTTCTCAAATGTGGCCAAGTCTCTGGTGTCATAATATAGTCTTCTCTACAAGTAACTTTGTCTCAGAAGAAAGAGCACCCTTGGGTACCCAAAAGTCATGACCATTTGCTGAAGGTGAAATCCTCACTTCTTCTATAGACTTTCTTTTCACAAAGGTACTATTGCACTTAATAATGTATGCATCAAGCTTATACAATGTCCCATATATGACACCTCTATAAATCACCATAGCACCTCTAACCATCTTGCATCCTACATTACAAAATATGACCTGCAGACCCGCATCTATTAGTTTGCTCACAGATAACAAATTTTGTGCTAATCCAGGGATATGCAACACACCATTAATTCTTTTTATTTTACCATCAGGAAACCCAATTTTAACTTTACCATGACCAACAATGTCTAAATGAGAATCATCACCCAAGTACACCTTACCTCCATCAAATTCTTCATATTCACAAAACCAATCTCTATTAAAGGTCATATGAAAAGATGCACCTAAGTCAATTAATCATGCATCATTACTTGCACGAGTTGCCAAAGCTGCAATAAATGTGTCGCCATCTTCCTTCTCAGACTCGGAATTATAATTAAATTTCTTTTGTTTCTTCTTTTCATTCCTTATGAACATGTCTAGGATTGCCACAGTTCCAGCAAATAACTTTGGACTTTCCAGGAGATTTAGATCTCCCCTCGAACTTGGATTTTTCATGCTTCTCATTCTTCTTTCCTTTTTCCTTAGGTATTCAACAAACATTTAAGGCCTCCTTGGTATTGATGGATACCTTCCTCCTCATCTCTTCAAAAATAAAATAACCTACCACATCTTCAATCTTCAATATAACAGAAGTACTCCCAATAGCCATAACAAGAGAATCCCACGAATCAGGAAAAGAACAAAGCAATATCTAACATTTCTCTTCCTCATCCATTTTGACACCAATTGATGCCAGCAAAGCCACCAACATATTGAATTCTTTCAAGTGGTCTGTAATTCATCCACCCTCTTCTATTCTCAAGGAATACAGTTTCTTCCTCAAGAAAATCTAGTTCATTAAAGATTTGGCTTGATACATCTCACTAAGATTCTTCCATGGTTTATGTGAAAAGTTCTCTTCATGGACATTAATTAAAAAAAAATCTACCAAGCACAATCTTATTAGACCTTTGGCTTTAGAGTCCATAACATCATATTGAGTAGCTTGAGTAGGATCTACAGACCTTGAAACATTCTCATCAATAGCATCTCATAGATCTCGATTTTCAAAAGATCCTCCATCTTTAGCTTCCACATCTCAAAATTATTTCCAAAAATTTTCTCCACCTCTATTCTCCTTGATGAACTTGCCATCTGAAAATTCCTACATCAAGATCACAAAGTTTTTTCTGCACAAGCTCCCACTCAACTCTAGATTAGTTCAAAAAACCCAAAAACCCACAACTGAAACCAAAGGTGATCAAGCTCTAATACAAATTATAAGGAAACTAAGGTAGCAGAACAACTTCCTACACTAACCTTGAGAGGAGAATAATGAAAAACTTTTACAGATCTTTAATAGCTACAAAAACTTAAACAAAAATAAATATAAGTATCATGCATACTACACCACAATAATGTACATGGGGAAAACCTTTTTGGGAGAAAAACGCCACACTCCAAAAGCCACCCAATATATTATTCAGAAATCAAAAGATTACAATATACTTGTAAAGAAAGCTTTTCATGGGAGTATCACCACCAGAGATCAAAAGACACCACGACCACTATCAAACTCTTAGAATACACCACCATCTACAGACATCCCATTCGCTTATAAAAATATTTTTGGAACCTTATAGAATTAGGGTTTTACAAGGTCATTTTTTATTTGATGTGTTAACAGAAAAACTTTGATGTGTCAGCGAGAAAAATTCTTGATGTGTCAATGGGAAAAAACCTTGGCGTGTCAGTGAAATTTTTTTTGGGGGCATCCCCCTGAACCTCACATCTTGTTACGAGTGTACAATATTTGCATGATCAATCGCCACATACCAACATATATCATATCAATAAATTGTCTATAATTTCAAGGTTGAGACACATTTTCCCAACAATTTTGATCTCCACTAACATATCCAAGGCCTTCATTTGTTGGTCTTACTATTGGCTCAATGGGCTCAAAAATTCCTTGTCCATATTTTCCCAAACCTTTTTCTTCATATCCCATTATTTTCATTATCTTAAACCCAACATTCTTTGAACAACATGCTTTCTCATTATCCTCACAACTAGCAAGATTAGTAGATTCAATAATATTGTTATCTTCCTTACACTTTTTATCAAGAGAGGCTTTAGCTATATCACAATTATCAAGCGATTCATCTAATGAATAAAACAAATCACTTGTATCACATGAAACATTACATAGTGTAGGTTTAGACTTTAGACTCCGATTTTCCTTTACGTAAGCTTCAAGTAATTCACTGAATAAAATATTTTCTTCTCTCAATTTTGATATATCTTCCTCTTGTGGCCTATTTTTTGTTTCTAATTCTTCATTTTTCACTTTAACATCTTTCAATTCTTTTTCAAGATTTTGAATACACAAATATTCACATCTTTCTTTCGAAACCTCCTTTATCTTTCTCACACAATAAGTTTGTGGTTTCTTGTTTGCCTTTTTACCAGTCTTTCTCATTGAAAATAACTTTTTTACGTTTTAACCACAAAAATAAGTTCTTCTGTAATGCCTAATAACAATTTATTTTAGTGGTTTCACACACACCTTCAATCAAAGAACCAATCTCTCCAATATGAAGCATCAACCTTAGCACAAAAAAGTCTTTGTCTTCTTGAAAAAATCCTTCACAAATCTGCTCGAAACTCTTCTCTAAATTACTCTTCACAATTCTGCCTTGAAATCTTTCATAATTATGCTTACAAAACTCTATTTTCTTTTCTCATAAATCTTCATAAACTCACTCACAATTTCCTCGTAATTTTCTTATGAACTCTTAATGGATCTGCTCATAAATACTTTACAAGTTTACTCATAAATCAACTTCAAAAGTACTTATGGACTTCCTTTTGGAGGTGGTTGGCTTCAAATATTGGTACATAAGATCATGATTTCTAAGTTGATTTCGTATGACTTTAATAAATTCAATGTTACCGACTTGTGGCTTTTTCTAAAGTTGGAATTTTTTATTTTGTATTTGAATTCTTAAAATAATTATTTGACTATGGAAGCCTCTTTTTTGAATAGGCATCGACTCCTTTAGTGGCCTTTTTCTACACTCTTCTTAACAAAGATTCTTCACTTCAGACTAGGCAATTACTTTCCTTATGGCTTCAATCAAATTTCAGTGAACTTCTACCTGTAATTTCTAACTATAGCAATTCAATTTGAACAACAAAACTGCAATCTTTTATCTTAGCTCTAAAAACAATGATCTATTTATTTGCATAATATGGAGGTTTCTAAGAAAACTTGACTATAGTAAAATATCGCACTTGTGAATAGGTCTTATATTATTTGCTTTGTTGTGAATGATTTACATTGTATGGAAATAATATAAAACCTATTCACAAGTGCGATATTTTACTATAGGCCATTAAGTATCAAAAGTTAACATAACTTTTTTTTCAATCATTTCACAGCGTATCTTCATTATGGGTTTAATACCAATTTGAAAATTGGAAAGAATAAATTGACATTGTATATTTTAGAATCTTGAAAAATATGGATCCAAAGATCTTTAAATACATATATGGATAGATATCTCTCTTGTACAGGACATGACTCTTCCTAATTAAATAAATTTTGTATTTTGACAGATCTAACCCTAATCCTAACCTTAACAATAAATTTTAAACCATTATCTTAATCCTAGACCTATCTCTAACTCTAACTATGGTCATAACACTATTTATAACTATGGTCATAACTCTAATTCTAACAATAAAAAATTATAGAGTGACATTACAAAAAAAATCTATGAATTAATATTGGGAATAAGATTTGAAATAAAGATATTAGATTAATAAAATTTTGGAGCATTATTTCTATTAATCATTATTTTTATTAATAATATTTTATTTTAATTTTTGAATAGTTCTAATCATATTTTTTACCTTATTTTTAGTTCTAATCTTAATCCTAATTATAATGTTTTTAAGATTATAATAATTAATAATAATAAGATTAGAATTATAATTTAATTAATAATTTTAATAATTTTAATTTAATTTTTAGTTGTATTTATGTATGATTTGAAGTTAATAAAATTTGGAAAGTAAAACAGTTTAAGATTTAATTCAAATTTTTATTTTAATTGTGTAAAATCAAGCCAGAAAGATTATTTTATATGCTAATATGGATGTGTTGTAATTTAGGTTCTATTTTATTATTTTAAAGTTTTATTTTTATTATTTTTGTGAGATTTTCTTTAATAAAAAATAATAATTACATACATTAAAAAATCATTCTTAAAAAACACTGTGTAAAAACTAAGTAACATTTATTTATTTTAAAAATATTTAATAAAAAGCAAAAAATGAAATAAATATTAAAAAAAATAGTCTACCTTGCTTTCCCTACAAATTTACCCATAACACCCCAAACTTCGTAATCAATTATGTTGAAGAATTTTTTTTTTACAATTTTTAAAGTTAAATATTTAACATGTTCACTTTAAAAAAAAAAAATTATATGTGAAGAATATAAAATTCTAGTTTTTAATTGATTTAAAACCAACTTATTAATAACTAATTAACAAAATGAGTTCAAGAATGATAAAATAGTACTATACAATATAAAATATTTATTAAATATAATTTAGAAATATTAAATATTGATTAATATTTTTAATAATTATTAAATAATAATTTAAATATATTATATACCATTATCCCACGCCTTCTTCCTATTATGCGAGCTAAAGTATACCCTTTTTGGGTTGGGTTGTGGGAAAGTGATGTTTAAATAAATTAGATTATTATTGTGTTTGTAGTATTGTAATAAAATTATTTGTTGTTGATTTAGATGGAGGTAAATAATATTTTTTTTATATTATATTATTTATTCTATTTATATAATATAGTATAATATATATATAAATAAAATAATATATTATATAATATATATACAAGCATTTCATTAAATATTTAATAACAATATAATTAATATTGAATGCTTATGATAATATTTTATATTGAATAATATTAATTATTAATTAACATTATCTAATGATAGTTTAAATATTTTAAATAATTTATTATACATTAATAATAATTATTAAAATAAAATAAAATATATTTAATATTGATATTAATAAAGTATATACCATTAAATAATAATTAGAATAATTATATAATAAAAATTAATTATTAAGTATCATTAATAGTGAATATAATATAAAATATAAATAAAATAATATTTTATATATTATATATACATGACCATGTCATTATTATTTATTAATTATATAGTTAATATTTAAATTTTAATGTTAATATTTTATATTGAATAATATTAATTAACATTATCTAATGATTATTAAATAATAGTTTAAATATATTATATATAACTAAATAATTATTAAATTAATTTTTTTATTAATAGTGAACATAGTATATACCTTTATATAAATATATTATAAAATAATCATGAATATATTATAATAAATATAAAATATAATAATTAATACTAATGATAATATATTTATTTAAATATTATGAAATAATTATTAAATATATTGTATGATATTAAATATAATTGAAAGTATAAGTATTGATTAATATTATTTAATAATTATTAAATAACAAGGCCATGTTGCTCTACTTGGTGGATTTCCTTTCCTTGCCTTGTCCAGCTTCTCTCAGGTCACAATGACTTGCTTATGTGCTTTTGTGGGACTTCCTCTTTGCTATAGGTTGTGGATTTTGGTTTTTCTTTGGTGGAGTTGTCTATGGAGAGTTTTTGGCATGTTTTAGACCCTGACTAGCATGTAGGGTCAAAGGTTGTTCTTCATGGTCTTTCCTTCTCTCTACTCTCTCTACTTGGGGGCTTTCCTTGCCTTGTCCTGCTTCTCTCAAGTCCAAGTGGATTTTCTTTGGTGCCCCTCTTATCATCTGGGATTTTCCCAGAGGTTGTCTCTTTGGCTAGGCTTTGTTCTCTCATGTCCCAAGTGTTCTTGGTGCAGTTAGGTGTTGTTGCTGCTCTAGGTTTGGTTTTGAAGTTGTTGGCTAGTTTTTCCAACAAGATTTTTATGTTGTCCCAGGTGTTATTCATGTCTAAGGGAGTCTTTGGTGCCCTTTTTTTTTATGGGTGTTCCTCTTTTGAGGTGGATAATGTGTTGGTTAGTTTTTGGGTTTCTCTTCTTTCATAAGATTTTAAGGGTGTTGTTTCCACCATTGGTTTAGATTTGACAGGGTTGCTTACTATGTTCATCTTGAAGACCCTAATGTTGATGGTTCCCCTAGTTACTATGTTAACTCTTTTTGCTAGAGTGTTGGATTCCTTCTGTATACTACAGTTGGTGTCTCCTATGGGGTGGCGACCTCTCCTATTGATGTGGAGATGGGTATTGTTAGTGTGGTGGTTTTTTCACACTTCTTCTATGATTTTTCTTGAGTGCATCTTCTATTAAGGTGGAGGTCATTCCTATAGAGGTAGAATGTAGATTGGCTAGAGTTCCTCTACAGTGGCAGCTTGGGTTTCCATGGTGAATACTCCTATAGAGGTGGAGAGGGGGTCTTGATGAGCTCTAGTTTTTTTATCATTTGGTTTTATATGATTTGGCTATTTCAGCTAATGGTTTGGAGACTTACATGATTGTTGTTGCTAAGTGTTATGTTGATGTCTAGTTGTCACACATTGTTGGTTGCCTGGCTATCTCAAGAAGTTCTTTGGTCTTCCTAAGTGACTAGTTTTTTGTTGTTTGGCTGATACAAGTGATGTCTAAGGGTTCATGGTACCTGCCAAAACTTGGTTGTAAAGAGTTTAAGGTCCCTTCAAAACCTTTGGGTTCAAGATACCTATAGAAACATAGTTTCATTGGGTTTTTAATTCCCTTCAAAACCATTTTTTGTGGCTTGATTTTGCTATTGGTTTGGGTTGTCTTGATGATCCTTTGAAGTGCTATTGTTGTATCACTACTAGCTATTCATTACTTTTTCTTTTGGCAGCATGATTGTCCATGTTCGGGTTTCGGGTCCCTTTAAAACCTATTTGTAATTGGTTTTAGGTCCATTCAAAACTTGTTTTTTCCCATATAATAAAAACAAGGCCACATTGCTATGAAGTTCCTATCAAAATTTGGCAAGACACTTTTTTTCTTTGACATGTAGATAAATTGAGAGCAACACTGGTATGATCAAACTATTGTTAGACATGAAACCATTGACCATTTTTTAAATTGTTATCTATATTATTGTTATCTTTGTCATTGACACCCTAAATCTAGTGGCTATAATCTTGGTGAGGGCTTTTTAGTAGGCTATCCAATACGAAGGTATGTTAGACAAGGTTTTTCCTTTGCTCCCTTTGCTATTATCTTTGCTTACTCTACAGTTGGAAATGGCCCCGCATCTTGATCTATTTTTTATTAGGAAAAACAGGTTTTAAAGGGGCCCCGAAACCCATTACAACAGAGAGAAGATGCTTAAAATAAAGAAACATTAAGACCCACAGCCACAAAAAAAAATTCTAACAAAAGATAAAGCTAGATAACCCATCAGTGACCCTACAAAAAAACATCAGCAACAAGGCTGAACAACAAAAAACAACAACAAAACTATAGCATTTTCCATATTTTCAACAATGACCCTCACATGCATCTCGACCACATCCTTCTGATCCCTAAATGAAATGGCTTCCCTTTTCTTAGTCTTGCTCCTTGTTCTCAAGCACATGCCAGCCTCCAAATTATTCTCCACATCAGGGCCAAAATCCTCAATCTTCTCCTCCAAATTCATGTGGTTAACTTCATCAATGGCCTTCTCATGATCTCCTAGATCTAGAGAATTTCTAGTCCACTTTATAGCTTTCTCATTTAAAACTGAGAGACCCTTAGCACTAGATTTTAAAGACTTGTTACTAACATGAACAACAATTTGCAATTCATCGCTAATCTTGCTAATTCTTTCCTCATATTCACAAACCTCTCCTCAATAATCTTTTGAACATAAATTTCCAGAGAGATTAACCTATACTCATGACTTTTACCAAGTCTATCAGCATCAACAACTAGTCTATCAAGAATAACATTTATAGTCTAACCTTACCTTTAATAGGCCATTCCTTTTGACTGCCATGCACTAATGCAACATAGATGTCTTTCCAATTTTTAAGCTTGGAATTGAGCTCCTTCACTTATGAGAAAATACACTTCACAAGCAAGAGAAAATTATGAATTTTGTCCTCTACCATTCTACATAATAGGTCCATGTTAATTTCTTCCCAATTGACCAGTTGCATAGTAGGAGAATCAACATTCTCAACAAGATCCTCCTGAACCCCCTCTCTACCCTCCAAATCCTCCTCAACAAGGGAATCCTCAACTTCAACAATCTCCACTTTCACATGGTGATTATCAGGCATGTCCACCAAGTTAGCCAAAATTTCAAGTTGCTCTACCTTCACATCACTCCCCTTAATCTACTCCACACCAATAGGAGAATCCAAATCAGCCTAGCTATGACCAGCCACCTTGGAACACATAATACCCTCATTCTCCTGCTCAATATCCTCCATAGGATGCTTGTTACCCTCAATTCCATCACCTGGGATATCGTTAACGTCAGGGACAAGGGAATTCTCCACATCTCTTGAATCATCCACAACCTTCTTGACAACACACTTCTCTTTCTTCGAGAATCTTTTCCTCCCCTTCACATTATTTTTCATAGAAGAAACCACAACTTCCTTCATTTCATTATCAATTTCATAACCCTTAGACAAGGATTTTGAATCATCATAATCATCAACAAGCTCACTCTCATCCTCTGACAATTCCTCCTAATCAGAGTCTTCTTCCTCATAATCCCCTTCCCATTCATCCATCGACTCACCAGTATCATACCAAGTATTTTTTCCACCCTTTTTATGATTCAGGGTCTTAGGAGTAAATGGTAACACCTTCATCTTAATGTGATAAAAAATGAGATTCATAAGGCCTTCATGGAGAATAGTCTTCCTAGGGTTCTTCTTGTGATCCTTGATACTAGTTTCCATAGAAAGGAGGTAAAAAGGAAAAAAAACCTTAGAGTTATGGTAGAAGTGATTCAATAACATGAAGTGATAACCATAGATAATAGAGTACCTACCCTCCAGAGTGAAAAATTACACAATAGCCAGAGAAATGTCCCTCCAAAGTGGCTTAATAGATTTGTGTGCATACCCACCGCTTCTAATAAACTTAATCTTCTACTTCTCTGAGCCTTTAAATAAATTGGCTAAGGTCATCTTGGCCACAACCCTATTTCTATAAAATTTCCTTCCCTTCAAAGGAAGACTAGTAACCTCAGCGATGAATTCCTCATTGATGTTGAATTCCACGCCCTGGTAGTGCAAAACCCTATTGTTTCACCCACTAACAAAAGCATCTATCACTTTAGGGTTAGGACCATGGAGCTTCAACAAATAGGGGCAGACTCCACCATTCTCCATATGCTCCTAGACAAGTTTATTGCTACTATAGTCTTCACAAGAGCTTGGCTCCACTTTGCAACGAGCACCTCCCATGGCAGCATGCAACAAACAACACTCCACCTGCACTTTGATCTTCTACATAGGAAAAATTAGGTAAAAAATACCCAGAAAATATGTGAGCCCAAACCGGGTACTACCATACCTTAGCTCTCAACCCATAATCTCACAAACATCTAAAAATCAATAATTATAAGAGCATGCACTTAACTCAACATGCAAAAACTAGCAAAGGAAGAAATAAAATAATCTTTCTTCCTTCTTAACCACATCCTTCACATGACAACTGGTCATAATTGGATATGTTCTAAAGATTAAGTGGAAAGGAACCATAAGTATTCCAATTAACTCAAGCCATCACTCATTAATTAGCTAACCCATCAGCCAATGAATTAGCCACCCCGTACATGTGAGTAATTCTCACCTCATCAAAAGTATTAATGATAGAGATAGCATCATTAATCAGATGGGCTATAGACCATGATGGTGGGTTACTCTTGAGAAGATGCCCTGAATCTTTAGCCAATAAAAGACCATGATAGGTTGTTGTTGCACATCTTGATCTATTGCTAGGGTTGGTAAGAATCAATTGGCTCTAGAAATTACTTGCATTTTAAATATGTGACTCTACTATGAAGGTTGTAGTGCATAGTGAATTTTTTGTCATTAAATAACTTAATATTATATAAATATAATTTTAAAATATTGAAGGAATTAGGGTCTCAACACAATAGGTATGGACAGGGGTGAATGAGAGGGTTGTGCATGGAGGGGATGCATCCCTGTATGGTAGATGAACCAAATCAAAGTTTTTTGCCTTTTTTTGGGGTGATGAGGAAGGTAATGATTTCCAATAAATGTCAAAAATAAGGTAACTTTAGCCATAAATGCTTAATTCGACCTCTTCAATGTGTTGGCTTCTCCCCAATAGTGACTTTGGGAGAGGAAATCTACAACGAAGTGGTGGAGAAAGAAGCATTTTTTGTTGAGTTTCACTTGGTTGGGAGGTTCAGAGGGTTCTAGTTGAGCCTCTCTGTTTTGCATTAATGGATCTCAAACACATGGCGCCCCATCCTAGATGGAGATATCAAAATCTATCCTATGTGAGAGGATTCTTTGTGGGTGTTTTTCACAATTTTCAAGATAGAAATGCAATCCTATATGATTGCCAATGGAAATCTAATCACCATTTTCTTATACTAAAACCATGGCACCCCTCTTTCAATCCCATTATTGAATCCTTTGATGCTATTCCAATTTGGGTAAGGATTCCAAACCTTCCACTATAATTTTGGTTTGAATCATGTTTTGAAGCCATTATTAATTCATTGGGGAAGTTTTGGGGTGGATGATGTTTCATCAAACTTCTTGCATACTACCTATGCCTATATTCTAATGGAGTTTGACATATCTAAGGTGTTACCAACAGATATCTCTTTAAAAAATGTAGAAGAGTGTTGGAATTAGCTTTTATACTATGAGGGGTTGCCATTTTGGCATCGTGGATGCTTCAATATTGGACATATTGCTACTCATTGTGCAAAGTGAAAAGTTGACAACCAAGCCACTTGGTGGAAAAATGTTTCAACCTCAAAATTATTCAATAGAAAAGGAAGATTAATGCTAGGATGTTAAAACTCTCAGTGATGCCCCAACCTTTGGGGATGGCATGCATAAGGCTTCACCAAGTAAAACATAGCCAAATCTAAGGGTCGAGGATGAATCACCTCTTGAGGGGAAATATAAGTTTTAGTTAAGGATCCAAAATCAAGTGTGGAGTTAGTAGATCAAGTAGAAAGTATGGTAATTTCATCTATTATGGGAGGGGAAAAAACTAGGAAAAGAATTTGGTCAAGGTTGAAAGTGTTGGGGATATAGAGGACAACTAGATAGTAGTGCAAAGGAAAAGGAAGAAAAAATGAGGTATTAAATTCAACATGTAGCTCTACTCCCATACCATATGCAAAGAAAAATTGTAGTGCCTATGGTGTCCTAATGAAGATGAGACATACATAGTACACTCTTCCAATGCACTCAACCCAACTTTCACAACATTACAAATTGTGCACATGACTCTGTAGTCGATTAAAATTTGAAAAATCATAATTACATTTTGTTGATTTGAATCAAATCTCGATTGCACAATATTATAATTAATTTGAAATCAAACCAAATATATTTATTTATTTATATTACATGGAACATACATTACAATTCCTTAGAGAGTTCCATCAACCCTTTGTATTCTCTTGTTTATTTCCTCTAGCCTCCTCCTCACCACCTTATCACAATTCATCCCATTTTACTAAATGGTGCAATCCCTCTTCCATACTCTTTGGTTTTCTCTTCACATGTTTCCTGAAAAATATGTTTTCATATCTCTCTCAACCCACGCCCCCCTTGCCTTCATCCTTGCTATCTTATACACAACCACCCCTATACTATTAAATATAATGGATATACCAGTCCATATGTTGTACGGCCCCAAAATTATTCTCTTGGTGAATCTTCTCTTGTTTATTGTCCTCCCCACGTGCACTCTCACTCCTTTAGTGTTTCCCTTACAAACTCTAATTACTACCTCATTTTTATCCAATGTAGCCCTATTCCTATATGTTGTGCCACCCTTCGAGGTTTGTGAATTTCAAATTATACAATTTTAAAACTACATCTCATATGCACCCCTTTCAGTCTTCCCACATGATGGTTTTATCACCAATGTACTCTTTTTTATGCTATTGTAGCCACCAATACGATCTATCGTGTTCCTGTGGTTAGGCACAACCTGGCTAAGTTTGATTTTGTCTTCAAATCAACCCTTGCACCCCTTCTCTCCTTCATCCACGCCCTCCCCCTCCTTTGTGGCAATTCTTATCTAAATTTGATGAGGTCAAATTCGTTGGGATAGGAATTGGGAAGGGATCATGCTTGCTTGTTTTTGTGACTCCTCATTTGGCATGCTTGGAAAATTTCACATTTTAAATTTCAAAGGGAATTGAGGTATTTTCCTTTTTTTTAATTTGTTTGAGCATTATTCTTCAATTGTTTTATAGGATAATGATTAGGGGAGTGTGTAATTCTCCCATCTCCTTTTATTTTGCAATTTGATTGGTGTAGTATATTTTATTTATTTAAAATTATTTGATATTTTTCAAAAGTACAAGGTTGCCATGCCCATTTTTTGGGGAAATAGGTGAAATGTGAATTTTATGTGAAAAGTGTGTTGTTGAGCATATTTAGAGCAAAAGGGTATTCTTAGATTCTTGAATTTTGAAAAATAAATTTTGAAGAAAATTTAATTAAGGATTTGGGAATTTTATGGTTTTTCCTTTTTAATTAATTTTAGAATTTTTATTGGGAATGAAAATTTATGATCTAAATTTTAATGTGTAGCAAGAAGTATCTTTATTCTATTTTGATTTAGAACCAAAGGTTAAATTGGGAAATTGAAATTAAAATTTTAAATTTTTGAGCATTCTTTAATGGTGAAATTAGAAAATAAATGGTTTTCCATACTAAAAATATTTAGAAAATTTGAATTTCAGAGTGATTCTTGATGAATTTTAATGTGAAATTTTTTATAAAAAAATTATTGATTTAGAACATTATGAGAACATGTTTTATTTTAAGAAATTCTTTGGTTTTCGTGTCACACTCGTTGGAGAGTATGACGAGCTTAGGTTTTAAGTGTTTAAGAGAGTTTGGGAATGGATCCCAACATGAACCCAGCCCAAACTAGTACATAGGAAATCACAGTGTGGGGAGTTTGGATTAATAAGTGAAAAATAATGAAATATGGGTAATTAATTAACCATGATAATGGATATCCCTCTCATTCCTTGAGTGCTCATAAAGACTAAGGATGATTGAGGAAGGGAATATGCTCAAGGAGCATAAGACTTGTAAGATCAAGTAATCTCAACTATATAAGAGGATACTTGGTTCCACATTGAGTCCCGTGTGAGTGTCTTCTATGATATTCCCTCTCTTGCTCTCTAGCATTTAACCCTAGTCTAGTTGAGTAGGATCTTGAAAGATGGTGTATTCCCTTGAATGTGGATGTATTGTATTCCCATTGGTATTTTTTTTTAAGGATGATCTTTTATGGCATTGGTGAGTTGGCCCAATTCAGATTTGTGATTTGACATTTGTGAGGTTTCCTAATGCGGTTTATGTTATGTCACTTGTGACTTACCAAGTGTTTATTTGTATCAGATACATTATGTGATTTGTATGATTGAGTGTTTATATGATGTGCTTTTGGGTGTTTTCACCATCTATGGCATTATTTTAAGCTTTCTTCCCACTTTTTTGGCATGAGTGTTGTGTTTGTGGTCAATGTGACTATCTCCTAGCACGATGGGAGTGGATCGTTTGATTCCATGAGGTCGGGTGGCATGGTAACCACCATTGGGGACTTGAGGTTCATCGATTGAGGAAAAACATGGAATCATATAATTTCAATTTTAATTCATGCAATTATATGTATTTCATTCATTTATGTTGTAATATATTGATTTAGAACCTCTCTTGAGAGAGGAATGTAACTTGTAAAATAAAGACTATTTTGGTCGTTTACGTGTCTTGGTGTTGATACCAAGCATGATATCTAAATTCTTATCTTTATCATTATTTAAAAATTCTTAATCAAACATTGAAATATTTCATTTGGTGTTTTAAATGAACATAAGTATGCATTTTCATAGTTGGGTAGCTTGACCCTACACTTAGGCAACCCTATCAAACACTAGATTGAACATATTTTTACAAAAAAATATCATAACATTGTTGGGTTGCCTTGGAGCATTATGGGGTGACCTATTAGAAACCATGGTGACTTGGGGTAAACTAGGGTGGCATGGTTTTGATAGGTCTAAAATATAAAAAAATTCCTAAGTGTGTTGGGGTGGCCTGGTACTGTGTTGTGGCCTGGTCCCCATTAAAATTCTAGAATGTAAAACCTCTTAACTAATGTTAGTTAAGGGTTTTCTGATCTTAGTCCCCTTGTTGAATATTTTTTATGTTTTTTCTTTGTCCATGATGATCTCGTTTTCATCGACTAGGTCTTCAAAATCCTAGCCAAGCTTTCCCTCCTTGTAGTCTTGTTAGTCCTCTTAACTTTGAGATCTCAAATAGGTAAAATATGTAAACAAAAGTAGTTCCTCATTGTCTTAGGGGTCTAGTGATGTTTTTTTTCTAGTTCTCAAGTTTCATCATTGACGGCTTATGTCATCTCTTGCATCATTTTACGTGCAACCTCCTGAAACTACTCAATTATCAAACTGAGGGTTGGGGAGATTGTTCTTCTAGTCTTGTGAAGGTTATAATCCTTTGTGGTTCATCTTGTAAGTTCCCTCAATAATCATCATGGATCATGGGGTGTTGTGGAGTAGTTTCTTCCCTTGAGTGATGTCGCTTTGCAAAAAAAGGTCTTGGGAAGCATGAGGTTGTTTAGAAATGACATTATCATTCCAATTTGTGGTGAGTCATACCTCTTGGTTAGGAAAACTCTTGTGAAGGTTTGGATTTTTGTTTATAGTAGTTTATTGTGTCTGGATGTGGATTAGAATTTGATGAATCCCTCATCCTATCTTGGTGTTTTGTTACGAGAGAATATGAACATGGTTTAGTAACCAATCATCATGTTGGGATTAAGGTGTCTCAACCTTAGTGAGTCCCATGATTAATTAATTAATGATCTTCCCCTAAGTTGTTGATTTTATTTATTAAATGCACAAAATATATGTTTCCAAATTGCTTAGTCACTTTGTGGGACCCAACTAAGAGTTGGCATCCTAGATACAAGGTGTGAAGGGAATGACTATGAAACTTGTCACACGGGTGTTCATTTGGGAAGAGGAAACAATTAAAACCTCTAAAAGGTGTGCCATGTTGACATGTGGCAGTTTATTTTGGAAGCAAGCTTCGGCGGGGTCCACTTGTGAGAATATTTATCTCTTCAAAAAAGTGAAAGCAAGGAAGGGTGACACTTATCACCTAGGCTCTCATTTAAGCTTTAAGCATTGTGAAAAATATCTAGGATGAGTGTCATTATGCAATGTGTTATGTGTTTGACTTGTTGACTAAATATTGGAAGGGAATGTTTCTAACAGAGACTGAGTTGTCACTAGGAGTGACTAGGAATCAAGATTGAGTTCTAATTTTATTTTTGAGTTGATTTTCTATATGGGACACCTAGAATGTGAGGTTCCTTGATTTATTATATCTGCAAGTCTTGCATTTTCTTGCATGTTGTTTCATTTTTTTTCCATGTACATGAATATTTGTTAAGTTACTAATCAGGTCACTTAGGACTCATGTATTTTGTCAGTTTCAGTTTGCATGCATGTATAGGCTATGGGATTGATACATAGAAATTTTGGATGCTCCTGTATGAGAGGTATATATAGATTCCTCATTGTATTTGTTTGAGATAATGTGAGATTATATCATAGTGAATCGACACCTACAAGAGCATAGACTCTGAGAGTTGTATTTTAATATGTTTTTACAATAATAAAATTGATTTGTGCTTTGATGTGTGGGTTTTTTCTCAAAAGGGTTTTCCCATGTAAATTTTGTGTCTTCTGGTTTATTGTTTAAATCTGAAAATAACTAAATGAATGTGCATTCTTAAATGAAATTGTAAGTGTAAAAGGATTTGGAACAAAGTTATGTAACCCTATCCTAATTGATTTATATTAGGAAAGTGTTTCCAAACCTTCCTTTTCATTTTAGTTGGTATCAAATCTTGGACAAATTTTTTATTCTTGTTAGATTTGAAGGGATTTTTATACATATCTAGATTCAGTTGGATTTTAGCAGAGAAATCTTTGCTAATCTTGTTGTAAGTTTAAGAGGACAAGCACATCTAGAAGAATAGAGATGCAGAAATTTAATGGCAGCAATTTTGATATGTGGAAATTCAAAATGGATAATATTCCCATAGACAGAGATCTATGGGCTGCAATATCTAGTACAAAACCAACAACAACCTCACAAGAGAATTGGAACCTAATGGGTTGGAAAGATAAGGGTTTGATAAGACTCTATTTTACTAATTTTGTACTCCTGAATGTCCATGATGAGAAGATTGCAGTTGAGATTTGGAAGAAGCTTGGTGATGTTTATTAGGGGAAATCCTTCGTAAATAATCTATTCTTGAGAAATAATTTTTATTCTCTAAGGATGGAAGAAGGGGGGTTAGTTTTCGATCACTTGAATGCATTTAATATGGTTTTTTCTCAACTGGGTTTTGTTGGTGTGAAGATTGATGATGAGGACCATTGCATGTTATTTCTATGTTCTTCTATAAACTCATGGGACCACCTGGTGATGGCTATTGGAAGCACAAAAACCACTCTCAATATGGAATATGTGGTTGCTTAGCTCTTTCCTAAAGAGATGCATAGAAAATCTTCTAAGATGGTTAAGGAGACCTTGTCTGTTCATGGTAGATTGAAGGAGAAAGGAAAAAAAACCAGAAGACACAAACTTGTAAATCTAAATCTCTTGGTAAAAATTTCAAGGCTAAATTTTGGAACTACGATAAATCTAGACATTTTTTTAAATATTGTAAAGAGGAGAAAAACAATAAAAGTGATAAATTCTCTAATTTTGAATCCTCGTATAAAGATGCAGATGCATTTTTCATGGCCTTGGAAACACATGCATCGAAAGATGTGTGGTTGATTGAATCGAGTACCTCTTTCCACGTGACTTCTCATAGAGGTTGGTTCTCAAAGTATGAAGAGTATGATGGTGGGAAGGTGTACCTGGGTGATGACTCTCACTTGAAAATTGTTAGCCATGGAAGAGTTAGGATTCGATTCCTTGATGGTAGTGTTGGCATATAGTTGTCATTGATATCAAAACATGGATCAGAAGTGAGATGGAGTTGATCCTATAAAAGAGAATGTTGACATTAATGTAAAAGTGTCATTGATTTCAAAGGATTATTAGAGGCAAGATGGAATTCATCATGCAAGGGAGATGTTGGCATGATGATATATTAGTTATGTGCTTACTGGTGTGCTTGAATGACATAGATCTCAGAGGACATTGTGAGAGAAGTGGAGCTAATTCTAGAAGCATGTGGTGTTGGTTGATGTCAATGGAATAACTTAGGAAGGTTGTTTGAAGGAGTTGTGAAAGTGTTGAAAAATTCTAGAAGTTCGGGGCCTCGGGCCTCGGGCTTACTCATACTACTTGCTAAGTAGACAAAGAGTTAGTCATTTTTAGCCGAGTTCAATTAGGCTTTGGACTTCAGACTTAAGGCTTATGATATGTTGAAGGAAGGTGTTTGGAGTTAGTAATTTTTTACTAGGCCTCTAAGTTTTCAGGAATCGGGCCTCGATTATACCTCTTATCGAGTCCCTCAAAGATATGCAAGAAAAATCAGCTAATTCCAAAGGATTTTGGACTTCAAACTTCGGGAGTACCTCGTACTGGCTATAAAAACGAATGAAGAAATAAAATGTTTCAGCATCTTGTATGTTGGTCTTAAGGCTTGTGCCTTAACTATTTGGAGGGTATGTAGTAAAGAGAATGTGTGACCTTCAACATCTGAAATGGCTTTGGATGTTGGAATTTGGCATTTGTTGGTTAACGCTTATGCCTTAACAAAAAAACGGGAGTATGGATCATGTAGAATACTTGAACCTCGACCCTCGAAAAGGATTTGATGTTTGTGGGTTGATGGGAAGGCTTATGCCTTATCATAACATGTCTAAAAAGTGGTAAGGTGGAAGGGTGAACCTTGACATCTGACAAGATCAATGCAAAGTTGGTGGTTCACACTTTGGAGTTTCATGGGTATGAGTTATGGTAAATGATAAATGTGAAAGGAGGTAAATGGTAAAGGATGAGGCCGATGATCGAATCTTGATAGGAGTAAAAGGAGCATAGGGCATAAGGGCTCGGGCTTGCTTGTGATACTTCACCATGCACTCAAAGCATAAGGTAAGGGAGATTAGCGAGTCCTGACTCCCAAAGGAGAGCAAGTGGAAAGTCACTAAAGATAGAAAATGTTGTGGCAGCAACTCACCATCCTATCGAATGAAGGCATTGACTCTGTTTGACCTCGTGGGCTAGCGGGTTTGTGACATGTGGTGAGGGTGAAAAGGTGAATGACCTATGGTGTGGTATTTGAGGATGAATAATATTTTAACACATGGCAGATTTCTATTGCATCACTTAACTATTTAACATCATGGTTATGAAGTTGAATGAAGAAATTATTTGTGTGATGGGTGATGAATAGAAGAAAGTGTCAATAAAGGTGAATAGTGACATTTTTAGATAGGTAGCGAAGGATGGATGAGTAAGGATTTGAAACTTGACATGGATGAATAGGTAGAAGACATATGATGACAAATAAATAGACATGTGGCATGTGTTTAATTGTTGATTTTACATCATTTTTGTAAATCAACATGATTTTCTCAGCCAATGTTTTATAAATTGATTAAAACCTAATTTTGATAGTGAAAATTAAATGCAAACCCTAATCAAATAATGTTGATTTAATTGCTAAAACATGGGTTGAAGGCATGTATGCATAGGTGAATGGTGTGATTCCATATGAAGGTGAACAAGGTTTCAATTCAATGGTGAAGCGAATGGATTTATGACATAGAAAATGGAGTAACCACCCCAGCTACATTCTTGTTGGTGATTGGAAGGAATGGACAATGTCATTAATGTATAGGTAGCTATGAATTCCTAACAAGTTGATAATATATAAACATGGTGAATGTTTAATTGGCTCTATAAACGGTACTTGTTGGAGAATCTGGTGTGTGAAGGAAACCCTAAGAGTTGCTTCCAAATGGGTTTAATGGAGTTGCAAATTTTGATGTGGTGATTGTAGGTTGGTGAAATCAAGTAGAAGGTTGGAAGATGGTGCAAGTCTCAAGGTGAACAGATGGCTTGTTGGAGAAGATAGCATGTGTTGAAACCCTAACAGAGAATGTTCCATATAATCTTGACGGTGGTGCACATTTTGAGACAAGAATTGTAAATCAGTGGAGTCAAGAAAAAGAAGAAGACAATCAGAATATTGTCTATGTTGAGTTTGCAAGAGGAGTGTGTGATGAGAGGATAGTGTAGTAAATAGAGTATGCACATTTTGACTGAGTGAAACCCAAACAAAAAGTAGAATATCTTCTTTACATTCAAGTGCAACAAGGTAGAAAAATGAATGTTCTAAGTGTAGAGGAGAGGAAAAAGAGAGTGAAAAAAGAGGAGAGTGCAGAGAAGAGAGGGTGTGTTGCTAAGATTGCAACAACAATAGAAGAAGGGATGCTTACAAAGTTGCCAAGCAAGGTATGAGTAGTTACAAATCAGACTTGTAATAGAGAACTAGATTCATTTGAGTCACTTTATATTTGTCATTGTAAATTTGATTGGTTGGTGCCATCAGATAATTGAGTTGGTGCTAAAACTAGGGGATTGGTGTCTCCTTGGATTTGGAGCTCCTAAATCAAGGATTTTGTGCTTCCTTAGGGTTGGTTCCCATAAAATTTATAATAGAATATTTATTTGTGATGTTGGATTTGAGTAGTAGAATCAAGTAGCCTTTGTCACCGTGGTTTTTCCCATCTTGGGTTTTCCATGTATATCATGTGTTATGGGATTTTGTGTGTGTTCTTGTTTATCTCTATGCTAGTTTAGTAAATATGCATAAAGGAATTAATTTGTATAAAGAGTTTAAGTATTCTACACATATGTTTAAAATCTAAGTTTTTAGTATCTATTGATTCACTCCCCCTCTCAATAGATTGTTGTGTTCCAAAAATTGGTACCAGAGCCTGAGGTTCCCTAGGAGAAGCTTAATTAGCTTGGGTAGATCTTGGATAAGTGAACAAAAAATGGCTAGTGAGGAAGGCTCATCTACAGAAGAATTACCTCTCTTTGATGGATCAAACTATATGATTTGGAGTAGTAAAATAAAGGCATATATAGAATCATTATGGTATAATTTGTGGATGTCATTTGAGAAGGGATACAAGGCTTCATCTATTCTTCCTACTGCTGCTATTGGAAAGAAGGCTTTTCAAAATGATGCTAAGGCAATGTTTACAATTCTATGTGGGATGCCAAGATCGGTGGTTGTCAAAGTCATGAACTATCAAAATGCACATGATACATGGAACGAGTTAAGGAGTATGTATGAAGGTGTTGAGGAGCCTACCTCCCTCTTTCTTCCAAGAAAACTTCATGGCCAAGGGCCAAGATTTAGATACATGGAAGCAAGTCTAAAAATCTGGAGACAAGTAAAGATGAGAAGATTGCAGACACAACCATGAGAGATGTTATAGATATAAGGGAGATGACAGAAGAATCTATATCTAGATCTGAGAATGTTGATGAAGAGGAAGCTAACTTCATTAGAAGACCAATGAATGGCTCCAAAAAATATAGAGGTAAGCTACCCCCTGCAAGTTTTAACTCCGGTACAATAAGTCTTGTTGATGTTAAATTCCTTCATGATGAAAAGGATAAATCTAAGGAAGAAGAGGCTAGTAAAAAGAAAAATAATAATTATATGCACACAAAAGGAGAAAATAGGTTATTAGATGTTTTTGGAAACTCAGATGATGAGCACAAAATTTCCTACGAGGTTGGTGGAATTGGATCTCAATGCATGGGATTTGAAATGACCTATGATGAAGAGGTTGGGAGGTTTGATAGAGAAGGAGAAGATGAAACCTCTAGTGAAGAGGAAGGTGAGGTTGACTTAGAAGATAAACTCATATGTGCTCAGGATGAGATTAAAAGGTTAAGGAAATAAAATGAAGAATATAAAATGCATGCACAAGAGGATATTGATAAGCTAACCAAGAGTCTTGAAGAATCTAATCACATGGTGATAAAATTGAAGAAAAAGGTGGAAAAGAAAAGATGATAAAAGTTGTATTCAAATCTGAACTACAATCTAAATCTAATGAGTGCATGAAGTTGGAGGCAAAAATAGTGACCTTGAGAAAATATTTTAAAAAAAATCTAAAGAGAAGATGGACAAAGGCTTGAAATTGAAGGGTGGCTCTAAGAGACTTGATGAGTTGGTAAAATCACAAAAGCCATCAAAACAAAAATAAAATAGTGACCTTGGTTGTGAGAAAGGAAAGAGTCCTACTTATGCAAGATTATTTGATAGATTTAGAGCAGAAGAAAGATGTTTCATAAAGAAAGAGAAATCCTACACAAGTAGTACCAAGGAAAATGCCTCTAGAAATGAAAAATCAAAAAAGGCACACCAGAGCTGAAGAAAGCTAAAGAAGAAAAGAAACTTGTTGTTGATAAGAAGAAAGTTGAAGAAGGAAAGAAACCTGCTGCAAAAAATAAGAATGATAATTGTTCAATTCTTGATTATCAGAAGAAAATTCCCATAGAAGATAAGAAGGTGGAAAAATCAGTCCTTGAACAACTGAAGAGAAAGAAACACACAAATGGATTTGAAGAAAAAATATTCTCAAGGATGAGATAAATGAAGAATTCAAGACAAAATAAGCCACCTCATCCTGCACAAAAAAAAATATATGACCAGGTATTCCTTATTTTTCTATGGTTAGTTTCATTCATGTGACCAGTTTAGTCATAGGGCATGTGAATGTAGGGTTGCACCCAAAAGGAGCACAAAATATATGTATATGAATCAATTTGCTTCGGTTGTATACATGAAGGTAATATGCTTTAACTACAATAATTTTCGTTACATAGCTAAATATTGTAGAACAAGAATATGTCCCCCAAAGTAAAAAATGGTTCACATATTCTTGAGAAGAAGGTTGACAAGAGAGACGAATCCCAATAAGGTGTGGAGAGTGAAAGGTCAGCAAGCAACACTCAATGTGGTTGCTCCTGCCTTACATTACTAATTTGCAGTGATAGGGCATGAATCCAGGGGGAGCATAATTAGTATCCTATTCATCCCTGGAAGTGATAAGGAGATCAAATTAGGTAAAATATGTTTTACAATTTTTTAATGACTTGATGGTTGTAGATTTATAGTTACATTTTTATCCTCCTTTTATAGATTTTCAAAAGAAAAGAGTCTCTATAATTGGGAGATAGGTTGTGTAGTTGATCTGAAATGCTCCTTATCTACAAGAAAAGAGATATATCTGAGGAGGTGTTGTTCTATATATACACTCATAATTTATTTTTTATATAATTAGTATAGAGTGGTTCTAATTGGTGTCAATCCATTGTGAATTGGTACAAAGCAGTTTAGTTATGAAAACACTTAAAAATGTCATAAATGATATCATGCACTTGAATCTGATATTTTAACACTATTTCATCCTAGAACCTTACCTCTTTTCGCTTTATCGATTTAATTGACCTAGCTATTTAATTAATAACAACATCTTCATCTATTAATCTAATTGACCTAATTAGGTTAATTCACCCCCTCTTGCACTGACCTTTCCTCTTATTAAATTGGATACCTAAGTCCTCTTATTTAATTAAATAACTCTAAGCTATTTAATTAAATATCATATCACACCCCCCCTTTTATAAAATCATTTATTTAATAAATATCATATAATTCCCCTAATTTGCATAATTCAAACTTTGTTTTAATTATAAAATTATTAATTAAATCTAATCCTCCCAAGTTTGCAAGGGAATATTCCTTGAGAATATTCCTCCTTTAAACATTCCTCTAAAAGAAATATTCTCATAGAATATTCATTCCCCCTTTGTATATTAAAATTTGGTTTTAATTAACTAAATGCTCATTTTCCTCCTCCATGAGGATATTCTCCAAAGAATATTCTCCCTTTGCACTCATTCAAAAAATAGAATATTCCTTTTTGAAATAAACTTTCAACAAACTTCTTGAGCAAGTTTTGAAAGTGTTTTTCTTTGGATGAATGTAAGCCCTTGATTAAATATCATCTTGCATCTTCAACCATTGACGGGAATCCATGATCCATGCCTCCATCTTCCTTCCATCCTGACCATTGATTGATTCTTTCAATCTTGAGCATCAGTTTCATTTTACCTATTCCATAAATAGACCTTGCATCTATTGAATAGGGATCCATCTTTTAATAGTAAACTTATGTTGTTAAAATAACTCTCATTTGCATCCACATTTAGCATATCTTTAGCATTTTTATTTTAGATCTTGATCATTTTAGCTTAGAGCATCCATTAATGGCTTCCATGGTAACTTAGTTGCATCCATTTAGTATATTTTGAAACTATGGTTTTAATATTTTGAATCTTGCATACATTTAGAATAACTTTGCATACACTCACATCGATTATCTTAGCTTTTATCATGTTAATCTAGCTTTAATCATGCATTCATTCATCTTTTTCATCAGTTTCCATTGATTTTAATCAATAAAATCAATTAGAAAGGCTTATTATCCAAGGGATTGGGAAAGGGTCGCCATTCCAAATCAATGTGACACTATTCCCTAAATAGGATAAGTTTCAATGGATTAGAGTAGATGTTTATCAAGATTTCATGTTTTAGGATGATAGTTTTAATGGCTTGTTTTCTTTATTTACATTGAATGATCTTATTGGTATTGATGCTTAGTGGCTTAAATATCCTTCGAATTTGTATTGATCAAGTGTAGTTAACCTATACTATGTCATTGTCACATTTTGGCACTACAAGGAGGGAAAATCGATCGAATTTGATGAATTTTTCTTTAGATTCCTATTTTTATTGATCTTGTAGGTACAATAGCACTCTTTTAGGATATAGAAATGATTTTTTCAAGTGTCACCATATAGCGACACTTTTGCATGGAGTATACCGATGCTTAATTAAAAAAAATCCTATTAAAAATTACAATGCTAATAATTTTTAGAGGTATCGAAGATTTGAAAATGACACCTCCAAAATAGAAATTCTATCATCGTCCCTGTTTTACTACAATGCGATGATTTTTCTCACTAGAGCGATGCTTTTTTGAATTATGATGATGCCTTCATAAATACTAACACTTTTTATTGGTAAACCAAATAGTGACTGAATTTTGGCATGTGTTTTAATTTTTTGATTTTATCTGCTCCTTAACATGTCACTGACTTCTGGTTTTTGTTTTTGAGGCTAACTGGTTTTGCAATTTTGGGAAACAAAATTTAAAGTGAAGGAGCATATTATCATTTGATTATAATTGTAACAAGTGTCTTTACACTTATGGGGCAATTATAACCCATTTTATGATGCTTTATTTCATGTTTTAGGACCAAATAGAATTCCTTTTGGGTTTAAAATGAACGTTCAAATTGGTTAAAATTGAACCCTCACATCCTCATTTTGCAATTTTGGTTAAAAATTGAACAAGACAATCTAAAAACTTCATTTGGTGCTTAAAAAAAATTCATTATGCTTGTCAAGATTAAAATGAATGCATATTTGATTTTCATATGTGTGCTTGTTGTGTGTATCCTCTCCCCTTGCACTCTATGCGATCTTGGGTGAAGAGAATCACACAAGTATACTTTTCTTCTAGGAAGCACCTATCCTCTCCCCTTGTGCCTCTTGGAAATCTTGGGCGATGAAAATAATTTTAAGCTTCACAAACTGTGTTACCTTTAGAGAGCATGTCTCCCAACTTGTGAGGGGGAACGACCCAAGTAGTACTTTCATTTCGGTCCACTATATAAATATTTGGTGTGGATTTCATATACCAACGAATGTCTCCCTTAGTATCCATGTGATACATCAAAGCCCTTAGATATTTTTAAGGGTTGGACGAACTATTAATTGAGTGAATCGCTACATGTATAGGCACCAGTATATCCTGAAAGTCCTAATTAAAAACCTTTGTTAATAGTGTCTCACCATTACTTCCGAAGTGTATTTTAAAGTAGTGCATTGGAATAGAAACATTCCAAGAAGTTACATACTATTTTCACTTTCTAGTTAAGGCAATAAATAAAATAGGGAAGGGACTCTTTTGCTTGGTGTGTCAAGACGTTACATTTCCTTGACATAACCTATTTTTCCATTCCATCTTCATGGTTTATTCATCTCCTTTGGGGATGATGGTAATCCTATAAATAAATACCCACTTAATTAGGGTTGTAAATGCTTCAGATTATGTCTAATACTTACTTGATTCCAAAACATTACAAACAAATATCAACAATCTTTCTCTAAATTTTAAATCCTTTGGTCTAAGGATGGATACCCTTTGGAAAAATCTTGATATTGATTCTTTTCCTAAGGATTTTATCCTTAGAGACTTCTAAATTTCTTCACTTATATCTCAATCCATACTTCCTAAAGTTAACATAGGCAACTATGGCTCCAACTTCATGATTTTCACATAATGGACCTTATGAAATGAATGGTTTTCGATATAGACATTTAGTTTGAAACTTAAGCAACAAAAGTTCTTGTGGTAAAAATAAAAGCATTTAAGCAAGATAAATTAAAAAATTGAACCCCACACATGACCATTTGGCGTCTAATCTCTTTGGTTGAACAACCAAACCTCACACCTGCTATCATGCAATTAAAATTTGAACTAATTGAAGGAGAACAAACAGATATAATAAGCAGTTTGAGGAGCCCCACTTTTGAAACAAAAGAAACACCAAGCCAGTGGAGATACACAACAAACATCTTATATGAACAAGAGGAAAAATTTGATATCAAGACTGGAAGGCTCGTATTACCACCTCCCACATGACAATAAATATCCTATTTTTCATGATCTTGTTTTTGTCTTAATGATCAAAAATGAGCATTAAACCTTTACTACAATCAAGACAACTTGATAAGAAATTTTTATTCTCGCCCTTTGTTGGGTGACCTAGATTTATATATCCAAATTGTCCCTATCATTTAAATCAACATTGGTATTTTGGGTTTAGTAACTCCAAGGGTCAAGCATTTTTCTCACTACCATGGTCTTGCAACATGAAGGTTCATTCTAGTTCAATATTGGGTCAAACATTTGATCCACCCTTCATCAAATTTCACCTTTCACTTCACCAAAATTTGTAAAAAAATTAACACACCAACACTTTGGACTTAGACAATCAATCAACCAATCCCCTTACTTAGCTACTATGTGTGTGAAATGAATCCTTTTCCATGCATTTATTTGGGTTCCTCCATCTTTCACCACCATTCCAGAACACCCCTTACATCCACATAAATCACTTACATATTGAGGGCACCCATCTTTTTCCATCTCTACAAGTACCACAAGTGTGCCCAATGTCATACAAGGTAGTATGGACCAAGTTCCTCAACTAGACCAACAAGGACATGTCAACACCCTTATGCAGAATCAACCCTTATTGCAACAAGGGAAATTTCCATTCAATCATCCCATTGGTTAAATAAAACACATCAATTCCATCCATCATTGACCCAAATCAAAACAACACCTTGGTTACAAATCCCATTAACCAAGGAAATACCTTGATCCCACCATAAAGACCACAAGGGAAACCCCTACCCATAGCTCAAGAGAACCCTTTCAATCAATCTCCAAGTGTGCCATTACCATCACAATATGAAGTGGGCCATCGCCATCATTACAATTGGTCCCCTATGTCATCCAAAATTAAATGGGACCTCAAACTTACATTCCTCCATCTCAATCCACCATTATTCAAGGAATGTTAAACCAAGGTAACCCCAAACCACTCATCATCCATCCACAACTCGCTCAAAACATTTTTATCGAACAACTATCACAGATGTCCCAAAAACATAGGGATCCTACATTGAAAGCGCATGCCCTAGCTTTGCAACAAGCACACCAAGCTTAACAGTAAGTCATCCAACAATAACAACAACAAGCAGCCCTAGAAACACAACAACAACAAGCATCCCTAGCAACATAGCAAGAACAATAACAATAAGAAGCAGACCTAGTAGCACAATAGCAAGTAGCCCTAGCAACACAAAAAAAAATAAGCAGACTTAGTAGCCCAAAAATAATAGCAGGTGCAAAAAGTAGCCTTAGTAGCACAACAAGCAACCTTAGTAGCCCAACAAAAACAACAAGCATAAAAAGTAGTGTTAATAGCACAAAAACAAAATCAAGCACAACATACAACCTTAGCAGCCCAACAACAACAACAATAGTAGAAATAGGGTTTATACTATAACCCCCAACAAAACATTGCCAAACCAAACATGTTAGGAACATACACACCATCACCACTATCATCTTCATAATATCCCACACCACTATACCCACCCTACAACACCCCATCATATCAAACTCCCACTTATAATTCATCCACTATCCCACCATATACAATATATGTTCCTCCACCAAACTCACAGGATGACATAGCATCCCAACTCAAATCACTAACACAAAAAATGCAAATGGACAGGCAAGTGGACAAGACAAGAAAATCCCATGCACATCAAAACTTATGTCTTTATCCATTCGATAGAAATATCACAATGGTTCCTTTCCCTTCTAGTTTTGAGGTCCCTAAATTTGATAAATACAAAGGGAGAGGAAATCATGTGGACCACATCAAGGAATACAATGTCATGTGCATGGAGGTGGCCTATAATGATTCCTACTTAATGTGCCTCTTTCCATAGATTTTAATAGGTCCTGCCATGGATTGGTCCTCATAATTACCTCCAAGTATCAAAACATTCCAATAAATCATCGATAAATTCATCAACCACTTCTCCTTCAACCTTGATATGGATGTGAGCTTAGAGGAGTTATATACACTCAAGAAAAATAAAGGAGAATCGTTCACCAATTTCTTGCAATGATGGAGACAAAGAGTTAGAAAAAGCAAGTGGCCCATCCCCAACGAACAAAAAGTTGGGATTATCATAGAAAATGACGATCTGAATCTATCCTTCTTCTTGAAGATGCAATGTATTACCACTTATGATGAGATTGTCCCTAGGGCCCTTAACATCTAGGGAGCCCTAATATCACAAGGAAATACCCAATCATAAAAAGACAACCACCCATCAACTAGTTCAAATGACAAGCCTCGTGTCTAGGCTAAGAACAAGAACATGATGAATGATGGCATGGTGGATGATAAAGTGGTTATAAATTCTCCTAGGCCAAACACCAACCAACCAAAAATAGCACAAAATATCCAACAAACAACATCACCATCACAAAATGATCAAGTTAACGACACTAAGTCTCAACAAAGATGAATCCCTAATCAGAACAACTATCTCAAACACAAATACATGCAATTGGGGGAACCTATTGAATTCATCATGAATATACTCATAGACTCAAACCTAATCATGCTTCCCAATTTTGAAAACTACCAAGAACCACAAGATAAACCTCCTTGGTACAATGAAAAAGATCTTTGTGACTTTCACAAGATTAAGGGGCACAAGACATCGACTTGTATGAGGCTCAAAAATATTATCCAAGATCTCATAGACAACATTGAAATATTTTTTGAGGCACCAGTCAACAACCAAGATCTCAAGATATACAAGAACTCTATGCCAGATCACAGCTAAGGGAATGAAAATGGAAAAGGGAAGACTTAAAATAATGTGCAACATGTCTATTCCAATGTAGTTGCATCTTGTAACAATTTTGTCACTATCGTTACCATCAAAGAACCTAGCACAGAGTGTGGAGTCACCACATGATTTGGAAAGGTTACAATCCAAGGAGCTTCATCTCAACCTAGGGCACAACCTACCTTAACAACATTCAACCCTAGAAACTATAGTTTCCTAGATCATCTTAAGAAGACCCTTGCACAAATCTCAATCTTGGAACTATTAATGCTATCCCTTGCACATTGGGAAATCTTAGAGAAATATTTATCTGTCATATCTACCTGAAAATATTGATATAGATCAATTTCAAGCTATGGTAGTTCATATCACTATCCATCACCTTCTCACCTTCTTGGAACAAGACCTTCCATCGTAGCCATCTCATAACCATGATTTACACCTTGAGGTCATTGTTCATAAGAACAAGGTTAAAAGAGTCTCAGTAGATGCAGGTGTTGGTCTAAACATTTGCACCCTTCAATTGATCAAAAACTTGGGTTATTCAGAGGATACTATTGAGAAAGAAAATATTACAACCATCAGAGCATTAAATAATCAAGAATGGGTATTGCAGGGCATCATCACACTACCCATCCAAGTGGGACCCCTTGTTGTTGAGACCACATGCCAAGTGTTAGACCTTGATCTCCCATACAATATATTGCTTGGTCAACCATGGATCCATGCCCTCAAGGTTGTAGCTTCAACCTATCACCAATGTGTAAAGTTTCCTTTTAAGGATAGATAATTTACCATCCATGGAGATCCTGAGCCTTTCTGCTATTGCAAAAACCTTGAGGCCAAGTTCTACAAAATACCCAAAATCCCCAAGAAATATGAAGGGCCTACATCCTCCTCCTCTTCATTTGTTGACCCATCATCCCTTGCATCTACCTTAGAGACAAAAGCACCCATTGTGTAGAAAATTCATGACATCAAAGCAGTAATCCAGTATGATAGTTATGGAAACTATAAACTATGGAAGGACACTTTTTTTTTGGGTGAGTTACCTCTTTCCTCCACATCTTATGGGAAGCCCACACCTATTAACAAAGTTGCATAAATTTTAACTCTTGATTCTATAACTTTCACCAAGTGGGGATACTTAAACAAAAAATATAATGATGAAGATGTCTCTAAACTTCTCTATCAAGATGATCGACCTATACCCATTCTTCCCATGGAAGATGAAAAAAAAAGCTTGCAACTAATGAAGGGACGGGGTTACAACAAGAACAAGAAAATAGGATAAAATGATAATGGTTTACTAGAACCCATCATTCTCGAGCAATATCCTAAGAATCTTGGATTAGGGTGTACTACTAGAAAAGTTACCATTCTTGGAAAATGTACCTCTGCTAAATGGGTTGAGGCTTCCTCTGTTAGTGTAATTAATATTTAATTACACTTGCATAACTTTACTTAGGTTGAGCTAATTTTAGGTCAACATTAGGGTTGCATACTTTGCTTATATAAAGCAATCATCTCATTGTAATATTGAATTCCTGAATATATCATTTTGCACATTCGCATGCAAAGCTCTACTTTTTTTATGTTTTCTCTTCTATGGAAGGTGTTTAGGTTTGCATGTCTGATCTAGGGTTTCTAACATGTTATCAGAGCCTTGACATGCAGCCCCTTCTCAAATTCTGGAGAAATTCATTGCAGAGTTCGTTCGGGGTTCCTCGAGGATTTCATGCCTTGAGCTCATCTATGCGGCATTTTGGATCAAATCGGGCCTTTCCATTGGATTCAGAGCACTGGAGAAAGTCAGGTTTGGCTTTCATTTCACAGATTTTGGCCATGATTTGCCTGATCTGTGAGGGTTTAAGTTTTGGTATTTTTTTGCAAGCTCTGGAGGTTGCCATTTTTTTGGAGCATTTTGAGCAAAAACAGAGGTCACCATTGTGTTCGCAGCGGCCAAAAACCCTAAGCTCGCCTTTTGTTTCATTGATTTTGGCGAAGTTGGTTCACAGGGCAAAAAAATTTTGCCAGGGAAGCCGTACGGCCTCCCCAGCATGCGTTTCGAGGCACACAAATCGAAAAAAATCCAAAAAAAGGCATTTTGGGGATCCACGTCGACACTCACAGTGTAGAGAGGACCCACCACTAGGCGGCCACCGGGCAGCCACTGGCCCGCCACCACCGCCGGTGGCTCCCCCTCCAGCTCCACCAGCCCTTGAGGGCTTCATTTTTGTAGCCGCCGATTGTATGGGGGGCTGGGCGCATTAGCCCTTGTGCAGGTCATATGGGTGACCAGGGGCTCCACCCCAGCCCCCTATCCGCCAGCCCCTGGTCGCATGCAGGACCAGGGGCCGAAATGTTTTACAGACCTTATTGGCCTTTCTGGAGCACTTTCACGAAACCGGGTATAACTTTTGCGTACGATGTCCATTTTTTGCAAACGAGATACCATTGGAAAGCTGATTTTGGCGCCGATCTATTCAATATTTTAGTTTTTCTATATTTTTCTCCAAATTTATTTTTCAGGTCCTTGAACTCAGATGTTGTTGTTTTCACTCCTGAGGGCATATCTTTTGACTCGGTGATCTTTTTTTTGCCATTCTTGCAGCATTGGAAAGCTGGTTCAATCCTCTATAGAGATCTAAGGTCTATTTTCATTTTCTATTTATGCATGTTAGGCATTCTCTCCTTTCACATTCATTGGGGATTGTAATAAATGAACTGATATAAAGTTCCATCGGGGGGGTTTCTTGCATAATAATCTTCATCATGTTTTGATGACAACTTGCATGGGTTGTAATCTAGTTTCTTAGTTTCTTTTGGCCATATTTTGTCTTAGTTTGACACATACCAGATTCATTTTGGTTCACACTTTAGATTTTGAGACTATGGTTAGTGATCCGCATCAGATCCATCTCAGTTTGAGGGCCACTAAATTTGTGGTTATTGTTCCCGAGTCTGTATGGTACTTTTTCCCATGGAAGAGTTTCAGTCTTAGTTTGGCATCGGCATCGAGATTCATGGCTTCCAGATTCTGTCATCATCATATCATCTACTATTGCTCTATGGATTCCAGGGTTGTTCCAGTTTGGTGTTTTCGAGTGTTCTGTGGCATCGGGTCTACTGTCACATTATGATGATTCCGATATGGTTTCTTGTAGATAGAAGTATCTTTCCTTGCTTGCCAGATTGTGGTTCCAGTGTTACTCCATAGTGTTCTTCCAGTGCTTCTTTGCAATAGTCATCTCATTGTGGGGGGGGTTGTCCCACTGGGTTTTCCTTCTCTACCTCATTATTACATTTGTACATGGGTACCTGATCAGGCCTCGTTGTCGGGACCCATTCATGCTTTCTTGCATTCATCTTAGTTTTAGGTGCATGCTTATTTTAGTCTCCCTAAGTTGCACTTATGGGGGGGTGTTAGTGTAATTAATATTTAATTACACTTGCATAACTTTACTTAGGTTGAGCTAATTTTAGGTCAACATTAGGGTTGCATACTTTGCTTATATAAAGTAATCATCTCATTGTAATATTGAATTCCTGAATATATCATTTTGCACATTCGCATGCAAAGCTCTGCTTTTTTTATGTTTTCTCTTTTGTGGAAGGTGTTTAGGTTTGCATGTCTAATCTAAGGTTTCTAACATCCTCTTGGTTACCTACATCATGTGATACTACCCTCAATGATTTCCCCCTCAATTTTTCTAACCTATTTGAAAATAACCCCCTTTTATGATATCCACAAAATATTTCACACCAATCAACCAAAATATCAAAATAAGCCTAGTATACCCACAACTCATTGACTGGGACCAGCGAAGACCATCGATTCTAAATTTATTCAAAAACAATGAAGCCATCTCAAAATTCATGAGATTCCATGACAAATTATCATGGGCAGATCACAAATTTGGTTTTGATATAGAGCCAGAAATAGGGGTGTACTATGGGGAGACGATTGAATCCTTCAATTTCAAAATGGGCAATATGAAAATAATATGTCGATATTTGAGTCAAAACCACATTGTGGCACTATCTGATCCTAAAATAGGAAAAATAAAGGACACATCTGATAGTGAAAACCTCTCTAAGGAATGCAAGGATGAGGGATTTAATCTCCACCTTAGTGCAATGCATCTAGAAAATTCAACAATGCTAGCATAGAAGGCTACTCTAATAAATGTGGGAACTGAAGAAGCACCCAAGATAACTTTCTATGCCAAATCCTTGTTGGAAAAATAACATAAAAACCTAGTAGCATTCCTCAAGGAGTGAAGAGACAACTTTTCATGGTCATACATAGATATTCTATGGCTTGATCTAGATGTGGTTGTGCACCATTTAGTAGTCTATCCTGGAGCCAAACTAGTGAAGAAGAAGTTGAGAAAGATGCACCCTCAAATAGCCCACTTGATAAAACCTGAGTTAAAAAGGCTTCATGACATTAGATTTATCTGATCGATTGACTATATTAAGTGGGTTTCCAACCTAGTACTAGTCTTCAAACCCACTAGGGGCATCAGAATATGCACGGATTTTAGAGACTTAAACAAAGCATGCTCAAAGGATGGTTTCCCTCTTCCTAACATCGACGTCATTGTCAACCTAATATCTAGATATGAAATTCTATCACTAGTGAATGGATTTTTAGGCTATAATCAGATCACGGTCGCCAAGGAGGATCAACACAAAACTGCATTCACTTGTCCATGTGGGAACATATTGTTGGAACATGATGCCATTTGGGATGAAGAACGTAGGAGAAACCTATCAAAGAGAAATGAACCTCAAATTTCATGATATGATCCATAAAATAGTTGAAGACTATGTGGATGATATTTTGTCCAAATCAAAGAAAAAGAGTGAGCACATAGAGGTGTTAGGACCCATCTTCGATCGACTTGAAGATTATAAGGTACGGCTAAATCCAAAAATTATATGTTTGGGGTTACATCAAGAAATATTATTTGATACATCATGTCACAAAGAGGTATAGAGATATATCAATCAAAATTGAAGGCCACCCTAGACATGGAACCACCACAAACATTAAAGAAAATGAGAGGGTTACAAGGAAGGTTGCAGTCCATTAGAAGGTTCATAGTGCAATTATCAGATAAAATCCACCCTTTATCGTATCTTCTTCATAAAGGAATAACTTATAAGTGATATGAGAAGTGTGATAAGTCTTTCTAGTAGATCAAGTACTACTTATTGACACCTATAGTACTTATGCCATTAATACCGAACAAGCCATTGATCCTATATATCTCAGCAACATCAACATCACTAAGTGCTCTTATAGCACAACATGATGAAAATGGAAAGGAAAGAGTGATCTATTACATCATCAAGACCTTGGTATGATATTAAATGAATTACTCATCCATTGAGAAAGCATGCTTAGTGGTGGTTTTTTCTTCACAAAAGTTCAAGCATTACATGTTGTCGCACCAAATCAAGCTTATTTGCAAATATTGACCCATTAAAATACTTGTTATCCAAAGCAACTCTCACTCAGTGAATGGCCAAAAGGGTAATGATCTTAACTAAATTTAACATCGAGTACATGGAGCACAAGGAAATCAAAGGAAAAGTGATCTTAGACCAACTGGAAGAAGCACCTATCTTTGTAGAGAACTCTTTGATATCTAAATTTCCTGATGAATCAATGTTCCTTGTCAATACAAAAGATCAGTGGAAAATTTACTTTGATGGATCATTCACTCATCATGGATCAAGGGAAAGTATTCTCTTTATCACTCCTCAAGGTGACTATATTCCAAATTCGTACCAACTATCATTTCCATGTACCAATAATATTGTCAAGTATGAATCTCTAATAACAAGTCTGAGGATAGCAGTTCAATGGTAGATCCAAGAGTTAAAATTCTATGGGGACTCAGTTGATTATCAATCAAGTCAACGATGACTACCAAACTAAGGATGATAAACTCACTCCTTACAAGAAAATGGTAGAAAGTCTCAAGGAATTTTTGATAGACATAAATTTTGAGTAGATTCCTTACATGAACAACCAAGCAAAAAATTCCATTGAAATAATTGCATCATTGTTAGACATGTTGCACAACATCATTCAATGTGTATTCTTGGTACAACAACTTCTCATACCAGCTTTACAAATCCTAGAATCATAATTTGTGTGTGTAATTTTTGGTCATGGTTCCTCGTGGTATCATGATATATTCACCTACCTTAGCAGAGGAACCCTCCCATCCAATATCACCTCCAACCTTAAGAAGACCTTTATTAAAAAGGAATCTCAATTTGTGATCCTAGGTGATGCCCTTTACCGCATAAGCATCGAGGGGACATTACTACGATGTCTCAACCAAGAGGAAGCCTTGACCACCTTAACAGAAGTAAAGGATGGAATATGTGGTTCCCATTCTAGTGATATGACTTTAGCTAAGAAACTATTGAGGACGGGGTATTACTGGCCAACCATGAAAAGAGAATCCCGTCAATATGTGTAGAAATGTGTCTAGTTTCAACAGTATGGAGATCTTATTCATGCTCCAGCTCAGGAGTTACAACCAATGGTCACACCTTGGCCTTTCTCACAGTGGGGGCTCGACCTCATAGGGAAGATTACTCCCACCTCATCTAATGGCCACAATTTTATCATAATGACCCTCTAAATGCTTTACTAAGTGGGTCAAAGCCATTCCTATGACCTACATAACAAGGAAGAAAATTGCCAAGTTTATCCTAAATTACCTTATCTTCTATTATGGTGTTTTGCAAGCCCTTATTTTTGATAATGGAACAACATTTCAAGAATTAGGATGTGAAAGAGCTATACCAACAATTTAAAATCCAACATCTATTATCTACCCCATATTACCCCCAGGGCAACGGTCAAGTTGAGGCTACAAACAAGACCATTCTAAAGATCCTAATGAAAACGGTCAATGAAGTTGGTCATGACTGACATTTGCAATTAAATCCTGCCATTTGGGCCTATCAAACTAGTATCTACACACCTATAGGTGCAACCCATTTCTCCTTGGTCTACGAATCAAAATCCGTCCTTCCTATTAAGGTTGAGTTTCCCTCACTATGAGTGTCATTGCAGAATCTAATCACTGATGAAGAGTACAGAGTATCTCAGCTAAATCAGTTAGAATTCATTGATGAGCATCATCTTGATGCCCTTAATCATTTACAAGCATATCAAAACTAACTGAAACAAAGCTATAACAAGAATATAAAGAGTCGGTCTTTCCAAGTAGGGGATCTTTTCCTAAAGAAAAATCAGAAGAACATTCCAGATCAAGACAGTAAAGGAAAGTTTGAACCCAACTATCTAGGTCCTTTTGTTGTCACAACAATCTATAGCTCAAGAGCATATCAATTATCAACACCTAAAGGTGAACCCTTGTAGGAACTAATCAATAGTATGCATCTTTAAAAAAATTATGCCTAGAATTGAAGGGTGTAAAATCTAAAAATACAAAAATAATCAAAAAATGATTAAAATTTTTTTTTTTTTAAAAGAATTGAAAACGGTAAAGAAAAAATTATCCTCTAGCGAAAACCACTTCGGTGGCACTTTGGGAAAGCACCTTGGTGAAAACATGGAAAAAAGGCACCTTGCATAAATAAATCACCTCCATCCATCTTTAGCTCTTTATCCTATCATTTTTTGCATCACATCCATCCATTGCATCATTCATCCTATTTATTTCATCACCAATCTATATCTATATCATAGCTTGATATTCTTAAGTATCATATCCCCTTTAGTACTACTTGGTATATTCCTAAGGTTAGTTTGTCCTACCTATATCGAGGTAGTCTATTGCATAACATTGGGACAATTCATTATGGATCACACGGGTTCTTGTATATCTTAAGGTTATTCAAAATCTCATTGAAAAATCCCAAAAAAATTCATAAAACATTCGTCAATATCCAAAAACACTTGAAAAATCTAAAAATCCAAAAATATTTGAAATCTCATTAGAAAATCCCAAAAACATTCGTCGAATTCCAAAAACACTTGTAAAATAACAAAAATCAAAAACATTCAAAATCTTGTACAACTAAAATCCAAAAACATTCAAAAAATTGTAAAGTCAAAATCCAAAACATCCAAAACTTATCAAAATCCCTAAATAGGTCAAAACATCGAAAATCCAAAACAACACCATGTTGAACTATGAGTCTTGGAGCTTGAACATAGGCAAGGCCATCATTGATGTGCCCCCAAGACACCCTAGGTCAGTCCTTTAGGAGTCTGTCATAATAAGCTAGCAATCCATCAACTGTTCATATCTCATCAACAATAAGTCAATTCAGTCGAACTACGTGGTCTCTGTGTGTATGACATAGGCAAGGCTTATCTTTGATCATCCCTCAAGGCGCCTAGGATAGTCTTTTAGGTGATCCTTGGTCAAATCTCAGAAAACCACAAAAACATTTGAAAACTTAGAAAAGACCAAAAAAACATTCAAAAACATTCAAAAGGCCTAAACAACATCAAATATCTTTGGAAAACCCTAAACTATCTCAAAATAACTTAAAAACCTAAAAAATTTAACATAAACTTTCAAAACAACTAGAAACAACTTAAAAAACAATTCAAAATGCCAAAAACATTGAAATATTCAAAAAATCAAAAACCATCCATCTCATTTTGCTTTCACCCACAATAAACCTTCATCCATAATAAATCAATAGTCACCTTCAACATTTCGAAAAACAAATAGAAAACAAGTGTCGCAAGTCGTAAAGTGAGAACATAAGTGTCAAAATCGAAAGTCTAGATCATAAGTAAATGAGTTAGTGGAATTTGTATTAATGGCTTATCACAAATAAATATTCATCAAAAAACCTTATCAACATGTCCTAGGAGGTATCCTTCATACAATGGGCATCAGCATCAAAAATCACCTTAGCTACTTTAAACTGGCAAGGGATATAGATAACACTGACTATTTGTCTTTGATCTTTTCTTATGGTTTATCTTATTGTCCCATTTCGAGGACCTCTCTATGATGTCTCAATGATTTACAGAGAAAGGAATGGGCCATTGATCATTATATTTTATTTTTTGTGCTTGTGGGTATTCTTGTAAAATAATATTGGCACATACTTGCTTAGTTGTGTGTAGGGAAGTTGTTTGGAGTAGATTGTTGACTATTGCATATTATTTGGTCTGATATATTCTAAAATTCTAAACTATATTATGATGAGGTCTCCATATGTCAAGGTATGAACAAGATCTACCCTATATATTTGTAGATTCAAAGTACATTACACTTGTTGATGGTCAAAATGACACAAACAACTTAAAAATAGAATATTTCTACTCTATTTCTCCTGAAAAAGAAAGAGAACTTATAGTAGCCTAACTTCCAAGGTCCTGGTAGTTGGTTCTCAACTATCTGATGTCACTCAATTGTCCAATGCAACTATAATATTCAAGGGGCCTTTGCTGGTGATAAGGAATACAAATTGTATCGGATTCATTAATCTATGTTTAATGGGGGGTTTAAATAAATAGAAAAGGGATAGATCAAGGCACAGATCAGTAAAACATGAACAAAATTCTTTAACATCCAGACGTATATTCTTAAAAATGAATGTTTCTTAATAGATCAAAACCATAACATGATGCAATTCATAGAACAATCCATACCATTTTATACATTCACAATGCTTAATTTAATCATCACAACCATTCATCAAAATACCACAAGACTCAAAAAAAACTCCTCATTTGTTGCCAATAATATAGATCAACAGACATATAACAATTCCATTCATATAGAATTTAATGAAATAATTTTTAAAATCTGGTTTCCCCTATTGATTCACATCAAATAAGAAACATTTATGCATAGCAAACTCACTGGCATACAAACCAATTATGGTTCATTAACCTCATCCAAGAAGTTCAATTCCAACATAAAACTGTATAAAAAGTGTATCTAAATTCAACATGAACTTAAAAAGTATCTTTGATCAAAGCTATAAAAATCCTATCTGCTATCATCAAGTGGCTAATTCTACTTTCATCAGCCAAACTTTACAACATGTAGCCCAAAAGTATATATAGACATGATACGCATAAATCCCTCTCAAACAAAAATTGAGATCCACTAATCAAGGAACCGAAATAGCATCAAGAAACTAGATTGGTTGATCTTCAGTTCAAAGGTTGATTTCCTTATTGTGCAAAATCTGACACCCAAGAAAAGAGACAGGATTGGCTGATGAAAACCTTTAGTTCCAAAGGTTGATTGCCCTATTAAGTAGAAGAGAAAAGGGGAAGTCATGTGCCCGAAATAGAATATTTTGCTACCAACTCAATCTTGCATTGTTTGCTCAAGAAGATATTCATCATAGCTAGAGAAAACTTGTTGAAGAATGTCCACATCAGGCCCATCGACCCAGCTATCTTCAAATTTGATTATTTTCAACTCTACTAAGGAAAATTCTTGCATATCAATCAATTTGTTCAACTCCCTCATGGAAGCTTTCACCTCTTCTTTAATATCCATCAGTCTATCCAACAATAAATCTTCACCATCATCTCCTTTTTGCATGACCTCCTGAAATTGGTTGTTCCATTTCTCCTCCAATTGATCCAAAGGCATGCCCTCTTTAACCGGTATGTCTACATTGACTAAAATAGCTACTATAGCTTCTAGTTCATCAAGCTACTCATTCAAGTCTTTACTAGCATATTGAATTTCATTCCTATGTTTATATATGAAATCAGATAAATCAGATTCTACTTGAGCCTTTTTCCAAGAAATTTGCATTATCTTCTTTGAGGATTGATTGCTCTAGAAGAGTTGATTTTGGCAACTTATTGATATCTTTCATCTTCTAAACATACCCCCTATATTCCTCCTCCTATTCTCCTAGAGTTTCAGTATGGTGACCCATTTCTTCTATCAACTCAAGTGTTGTTTTATGGATTTCATCTGTTTACCAGCACTTCACCCGCTTCCTGATTAAGCTTGTCAATCCATCTATCCAACATCCCAGACTTACTCCTCATTTGTACTAAATCATCAAATTCTCTTTTTCTGAGTAAGACTGGATTTTCCAAGGCAGAAACTTGTTGGGACCTAGGAATGGAAACATCTCTTAAGAAACTATGCAATTGATCCAATTGAGCCTTAAGCTCATCCTTTCTTTGTTTATCTTTGATCATCCTAGACTTTGTGGAGGAAGCTACAACATCAATAAGATTCATTTGTTGATTCCTTGTAGGCCTTCCTAAGTTGACTATTCCCAATTGATAATCAGTCACTTGCATATCTTGCCTATCCCTTTCCACCACTAGAATTGCACATTCAGCAATGATCTCTCCTGCCTCTGTGAGCCTTGTGGAATGAAGAACCTTGGCCTTTTTCTTAGGTCTTTACTTTTCTATCTCCTTCATCATTTCTTCCAAATTAAGAGGTCGTGGTGGAGCTATCTGCTTCTTCTCAAGATCCAGCTTTAACCATGTAAGAGCACTAGGAGTGGTAGCCATCATTGTAGAGGAAGAGGCGGCAGTAGTAGAAGATAGTGGCTGCAATAAAGTAGCTTTAGTTTGAGAATCATCCTCCTGCACATTTTCTTGTTCATTTTCTGCATTCTCTTGTGCAACCCTCTCGGCCTCTTCCTTATCCTTCTGCTCTTGCATATTTTTATCTTCTCGTTCCTTTTTCAAATGCTCTTCCTCTAACCTCTTTTCTTCAAGAAATTTATCTCCCTCTCTCTCCAAGTCTTTGAGCTTTTCTCATGCTTCCTTTTCCTTTTTTGTTGCTTAGCAAGCTCCTCAGCATCCTTTTCCTTTTGCAAGTTTTCTTCTTCCTCTCTTTTCTTATTGGCCTCTTCAACAATTTTAAATTTAGCCTCAAGGGTTTCCCTTTCTCTTCTTTGTTTAGCCTTCTCTTCTTCAAAATTTTGGATCTTTTGTAGCATTTCTAACTTGTCATTCTCCTCCTTTACTCTGAGCTCCTACTCCTTTTTTTTTTGTTGCTTGGCCAACTCATCAGCTTTATGTTTGGCCTCTAATTTTTGTTGTTGGAGTAATGCATAAACTTTTGCCTTTGCATCCATTTCTTGTTGTTTTTCCAATGCATAAGCTTGTGCCCTGGCATCTGACGCTTTTTTTTTGCAATGCTTCAGCTTGTGCCTTTGCATCTAATGCTCTCTTAGCTTCTTCAAACAGGGTCCATTGGTCCTCCTATGTCAAAACATGCTCAATTCCTACATCCTCAATTTCATCAAGAGGCATCTCCTCCAGTGTCTCCTTATCCAACAGAGTACCCTCAGAGTCTGTATCTACTTCATGGATTTCAACCTCAAGATCCTTTCCCTTTAAAGTTTTAGCTTCCTTATGAAGGGTTCCCCTATGCATTTCTCCACTTGGTCGCTCTGTAGGAGGGGGTTGAGTAGACAACTCACCTACAACTGATGTTGAGGCCCCAGGTCATGTTGGGACTTCTTTTTCATGTGCTTCAGGTAGATCTTGAGCTGGCACTTCAAGTTCAAAATCCTCTATATTAGGAGGGAAGAATTCCAAGGGTTCCTTAGGATGAATTCTCATTTTCGTCCTCTTGTACCCTTGAGTGGTACCTGGACCTTTCCTTTTCTTGGAAGTTTGACCCTAGGGCTCCTTGGTTCTTAGCACGACCCATTGGATGCTTCTATCCAACACTGGCCTTGCTATCTGTTTAATATTTATAGTCTCCATTGCACCCCAATCTACAAGATCCAAGTTCTTGGTACCTATATTATGTCCCTCATATAGGGTATCCAAAACCACCCCATCATCTGATAATGCTTTAGGAATTTCCACCTTGACCCCATACTCCACCATGAGTGGGATAGGCAACCTTTCATAATTTATTTTCCTTAATTCATACTCATCCTAAAGATCACTCCAAAAGTCTTCTAATAGATTGAAGTGCTTATCAAAAACATAAGCAAGCAAAGCATTCATCTTCTTCTTTGGATCAAAGTGCTTCCTAGCAGTGTGCAAGCCCAACTTCAGATGCATCAATTTATTGCAAACAACCTTAGCTCCCACAAGGTGTGGACAGTTATATTCACCCAACTTCATGGGGAACTTATGACAACTAGGCTTATGCTTTATACCAAATTTAGAATTAACCCCCAAAGCTTGATAAACGAATTCCATTAAAACAATCCTATTGCTGCAATATCTAGGGATGAGGTGAGGGTGACCATCAAATCCAGCCAACCTGAAATAAGTAAACTTGGGGTATTGGATAAACTAATATCCCCACTCTATGATGAATTCCATGGCCTCCTAGATCAATCTATATCCTACATCTCTCATAAGTTGGTTAATAATGACATATAAAAATGCATCACTAACCCTTCTATAATGCAATTCAGAAGTCTACAAGGTGAGCTGATCATAATGATTCTATACCTTGTTCTATCCATCAGCTTCTCCCAAAATCCCCACTCTATTTAAACTTGGAAAAATGTCTCTCCTTGCTACTACATAAATGACATAAGAGGTCATGAAGAAACTCTTGGTTTTCTCATTCTAATCATTTGGTTGTGTATGCTTTCAAACACAATCATGGGCCAGTAAAATTGTTGTCTTCCATCTAGGATTGTCTGAATGAATGGGAACATCCATTCTTTAAATTGAAGAGTATCCCGTTTCCCAAACACTCTAGAAAGCACCATTATAATGTCCCCAACCTCCTTGTAGAACTTTTCCCTTTTAGGCTGATTTGGAAGCTTAATTAGAGACTTTTTCTCAATTCTCATCCATTTCTTATTCAAATAAGTTTTTTTGGCCTCCTTATGATTACTATATATTTTCAAAGCCTCCACCTCATTGAGTTGCCTATGATTCTTTGGATTGGGAACATTGAACATAAATTGAAACATTTGAGGAGTTAAATCAATTATGGCATTGTCCTGCGAATCCACACACTATCTAGTAGCAGGATTATAGGCTCCAATTGCTATCATTATTAATTCAGGACATTAGATTGACAAAGGAAATATAGTGATATGAGCCAAGCCAGATTTAACTATTCTTTGGGTCCTCCCTGTTACCTCTTCAACAAATGTTTCAGAGTATAATTATTTGCAATGGAACGGACCCAAGTTGGTATCATTTATATGTGCCCAATTAGAATCCACTTTACTGGTAGTGATGGCAAGACCCCAATGATTATACCTCAACGTATAAGGGAATTGTACTGGCTTTACATTTTTAGGCTTTGCTCTTGGCTTTGAAGTCTCTGGAGGTTGACTCCTTTGAGAAGCCTCACCTGATGCTCCTGACATCTTAATTTATGCATCAAAACCCAATATTAGATCCACAAGAAGTATGAAAAACTAGGTTAGAGATCTCACCTTTCATTTACACCGGAGATGGGACCAAGCAGAAGACATCCTTAGAAAGCTTTGAAAACACCACTAGGGTCAAGACTAAAATGGAGATTGAACTCATAACAAACCATATAGTGGGATTGGAGACGAAGTTGGAATGGTAATTGGGATCGAGATCGGATTGGAAATTAGACTTAGTATAATGAAGAAGTTTCAAATTTATATCATGTTCCGCTTCCACTTCCAACAAAGTGAAATATATTTTAATAATTTATAATTCACTGGAAGTGGGCTCAAAGACGGATCTAACATCTATTGCAAACAAAGGCTCGAGAATAGAATTAATCCTGGAGCTGACTCTGCTTAAAAAAATTATGACGTCATTAGAAATTTCAACAATAGAACAAATGACATCATGGCCAAAAATGAGGTCACCTGACAAGCCAAGAAGGCTTAAACTAACAGTACCAAACCATCCCCCATATGATTGAGGGGAAACACAACAACTAGGGCACAATTTTAAAACTAATCATAGATGCACAAAACCCTAGTTTACTAAAAACCTTCGACTTAAACAATTAAGGCACAACTTAACCCTACTCGAAATCAACAAGCCAAAATGTAAAAGAACCGGAAGGTAAAGTAACAGATCAAAGAACACCATATAACCATGTAGTAGATGATTGGCACCCCAAAAACCCAGGGCACAATGGTACGGGCATGAAGAAAAATGTGAAAATGACCATTGCCAAGTAAAAACAAATGAGAAAATGACAGACAGCTAAATAAAACAAAAACAAAGAAAGAACTGAAGACAAAGGAAACAAAACAAAATTAAATCAAACAAGCAAGGATTCAAAAGAAAATAGTCACGAACCTCACAAATAATGGCACACCAAACAAGCACAATGAGGTAACAAAGAAGACAAAGAATAAAAACCCTACCTCAAAAATAAATCCAACAGGCTAGCCTTTGATATGAATCTACACGCAAAATGCTTGACCTCTGATTGAATCGTGCTCCCAAATCCTCTACCTCAACTCTAGCTGAATATTAATTGTTAAAAAATAATAATAACCAACACATTAACCTTAATTAAGGTTTAAAATCCAATTTCATACGTGGGAGGTGCCCATAAATAATGTCATTAATGCGGCAGGTCGAACGTGGAATCACGGCGGGAACAGGCACAAAACTATTGTGTGACTGAAGTAAAGTCAAACAACAACAAAAAAGGAGGGAGCGGAAACATAATGAGAACCAAGTTTGGAAACTTTGTTCATGTTTCGAGTTTGGTTTCAGTTCCACCAACAATGAATAAAAGGAAAGAAATAACCAAAACGAAGACACCGAGATCAAAACAAGGTAAACAACATCGATCCCAAGTCCAAACAAACAAACCATAAAGGTGGAGGTAGGATGGAAACAAGTTTGGAACTTTGTATTAATCCCAAACTTAATCTCCATTCTGGCTCTGGCTCTATGAAAGAAAAAAAAGACAGACCAAAGAGACCAATCAAAGAGACAAGCAGGATCGGAATCAGGAAGGAGTCAGGGAAGGAAACTCAAAACAAGTTTCTAATAAAAAAATTGATCTGGTTCTGGTTCTGACAGAACAAAAGAAAAAAAAGTGTTGGAAGAAAGAACAACTCCAAAATTTGTTGAAAAACAACCAAGGATAGAAAACAAAAGAGGGGGACCCATTTTGACCAAGGCAAAAGATGGGGTGGTTATGCAAGGCATAACAACACTAAATACAACGTCATCTTGGTTATCAATACCTTGATGCATCATTTATATGTGTTATATCAAACATAAGGAATGATGGAAAATACCAATCCCAAGATATGACCAAATCATCCATCTCATCACCATCACCTAATAAAGTCTTGATGGATTATAGACTTGTTGGAATTTTGAATCAATCATCAATTCATTAATTGTATTCTTCTATCTTCTCTCCACACTAACCTAGCATCATAATAGTCAATAAAAAAATCACCAATACATCCATCTTATGTCCATAAAATCCTTACCATGCATACGTATCACATCATCACAACATATCCTACATAGGAAACACAATCCACTACATCTTCATTATCATTTAAGTTGCTTTGAATAATATATATTTTTTATTATAAGAATCTTAGTCCATTGCATAATCATTCATAACATTCATAACATCCATATACATACTAGCATCATGACATCATAAATCACATGGGAAAAGTACACAAAAATAAATGCATCCATCCATACATCCTGCATAAGCATATCATATCATTTGCATATCATAACATGTCATAACATATCATTAAAAAAATATTGAAAAAGAAGGTAACACATCCTTTTCATTGCATCCATATCATAAACATTGCATCATCACATATCTCGCATAAACATAAATAAAATAAGTGCATCCATACATAATCATAACACAAAAATATAACATCACATCATAAATCTATATCATCTGATATATATATCAAAAAATTACTGTCATGGTACAATGTCTGAATTAGTGTGTATGAATATCATCAAATGTATAAAATACAAGAGGCTATCAAAAATGAGCCTAGTGTATATTTGTATAAATAATCAAGCTATACAACAAAAAGGCATATAAAAAACTCGAGGGGGGATCTATCCCTCACTAGCTCTATCACCATCTATAGGATACTTAGGTTGCCTGACTGAGCTAGAAGCGCTCAGTTGTACCTAGCTCCGATGCTCAAAATTAGACTATCGAAAGCATGGGGGGACATACCTATAGTAAAAATTCTGCCCATATTCCACCTCCTCCCTCACCATCCCGTATAGCTACGCTGACCAGGGATAACTTTAAGAAACCCTCCCTCAGTGAAGGAGTAAAATCTTGGCAAATCTTTCCTTTTATTTGAAAAAAATAGTAATTTTCCCTAGCGAATCTTATGCACATTATTAAAAAAATTGTAAAATCTTGGTGAATCTTAGTGAATAATTGGTAAAAAATAATAATCACAGTGGCGAATCCTAGTGAATAATCACTAAAATGATTGATTATAATGGTGAATCTCTCCTTTAAAAATTTGCATAGTTTTTCAACGCAGTTCCCCCATTTTTTTAATATTGAAGTAGGGGCGCGAGGGCGGCAGCCACCGATGGGGTCAAGGGGCAGCGCCCCTTGCAGGGGTCAAGGGGGTAGAGCCCCCTTGTGGGGGTCGAGGGGGAAATGCCCCCTTGTGGGGTTCGGGGATAGTGCCCCTCACCACCAAGCATAAATTCACTATTGAAAATGCATTGGAGCACACACAGATGAAGGTTTTTCAAAAAATCTCACTTGAAAAGTAAGACTAAATGAAACTTGAAAATTTTACCATCGATAAGCTTTTAATTTGGATGGCTGCAAGTTTATTCCATGAGAAAATATCGACATGAGTGAACATCATCGGTGGGACACTTACGAATGTCCTGTCAATACAACGATCATGACGTATTTCATGAACTCTTGCCAACAGTGAATGGTGGAGATCAAACAGAGCTTTGATCGGATGTCTTTCTGAGAGCTTGGCGCGAATATTGTAGATTCCCTGCATGATTCTCTGGAATTACACAAGTGGTGTACTTGTGCCTTGGTGGACCCCAAGTGGAGTATGGAAGCCTTATCGACATGAATGAACATCATCAGTGGCACACTTAGAGATGTCCCACCGATAAAATGATGATGGCATATGTAATGAACTATTGGCAATAGTGAACGGTGGAGATCAAATTTTGGGCCTCAACAACCTTTGTAAAAGGCACATGCATATAAATTCATAGAATTGATTTGCGGCCATTCAATTAAAAGGCTAATTGATGGCAATAAATAAAAAACTTATTCAAGGCTAAAATATCCCTAAAATGAAAAGGTAAATTATTATCAGTGGCGATATTTCCCAAAAATTAATTGTAGGAATATAAAATTAATGGCGAATATAATTAATAGTTGTAATTACAATATAAACTACTGGCGAATTAGTTCCAATGATGCATTATTTAAAAAATAATGCATTGGTGAATCAATTGAGACAAATTTATTTTTTTGTAAAACCCTGGCGATTCAACATCCTTTCTAACTTGTATTATTCACCATTTTTGGAGGTCCCAATTTCAAATATTTTACAATTGGGGAAGATTCGCCTCTAAATTTTTCCTTGACACTGACACTTTTTTTCCAACTATCCCCTATGCCAACTAATATTTTTGTTAAAACATGGCCTCTAACTAGTTATGTCAACCAACCTCTTGTGCTAACTAAACATCAAAATTATGTCTAAGTTGGCACTCATGATCTCTCTCTATTGTAAGTGCCAGAACCTACTACCGAGCCTAATCCTGCTCAACTGTCACAACTTACAGCTGTTGTCTCAACTACTATATATGTACATCTCGAGGATCTAGCCTCAGTGGTGGTTGTTGAACTGGTGGTGGTTGTACGGGTGGCTACTATGTTGGTGGCTACTGGTGTAGTGGAGGTGTTTCGAGGACCTATCCATCATATTATTGGCCATCCTAGCCATCCTGTCCCTTGCCTGGTCCTCTACCTACACCCCTCCCTCTCAGCCTCGCTCGAGGAGGAATGACCATTGGGTTTGTAAGTCTAGGAGGGGGTGTAAACCAAGCATCATATGCAAGCACGGTCTGCACATCAACCTACCCTTGATTGTAGGCCCATGGTCTAGAAATGAGCTATATGAAACCCTTGATGACCTCATGTGGTCGTATCGTAGGCCCTTAAGTCACCTCTCAAAATGATCTAGCAAAAATGGTAGTATAGTGATCATGGATCATGTTCTTCCTCTCACCAAACTGGCTTGCTACCCTATCCGACAAGTATCACTCGATCATCGTATGCTCTCAACCCTACATGTAATTATTTTTTCAAGAAAATAAGATCCAATGCACATCGTCATATGATGGTGGCATCTATAGCCATGACCACCATCTAGACACTATCATATCATTGATCACTCTCCTCCAATAGGGGCTACCAAGTTGGCTTGTGTGCTGCAGAGTGATAGCCCCTTTGTACCTCCACATAAGTGGATCATCTAACTCCACATCAACCATATGGATAATTGGTCGGAGCACAAAAATGTGCTCCCATGCCCATATATGCAAGAGTGTGACTCCTGCACCAATTGCCTTGCCATCTCAATACACAAACTCATGCATATCATGATAAAGCAAGGCCAACATCACTAGCCCCCATGCATATTGACTCCTCTTGAGAATCATTTGGTTCTATACAAGCCCCCATCCAAGACTTAACCCTCTACCTCGTCAATCTGGGGCAACCAACCTCAAAATAATTGCACCAACTATTAATCTAAAAATAATCGAGCACTCTCTATACATCTCGAGGTCAATCTGTGAGTTGATTGAGACAAAAATGTCTAGACCAAGAACCTCATGCCAAACATCATATCTTGCATCGGTATCATAAATCACATAGTCCCCATGTATGGATAATTGTAATATCCACCATATATCCTCTAATATGATTTTTGCCTCACCGGTGGGTAAGTGGAACGATGAGGTCTCGCTATGCCATCGCTCACATAGCGATGTCATCATTGACAGATGGGTCCTCACAACGAGCATATATGCAATGTACCACAATCCAATCTCTCCAAGGTTCTCCTGTTGAAGCTCAAATATATCATCAAGTATGGATAGTAAAGAGGATTGGTGCTCACAGGACATCAAAGGCTAGATAACCTTTTGCACCCACGAAGCGCACAATGTCAAATTTCGTTGAAATTACCTAAGTCTAGAGTTTTTTATCCTGAAAATGACAAAGGTGTCACCATTTACAAAGGCATCGCCATAATTCAAATTCCAAAGAGCAACACCCAGTCCATTCAAAATCTTAATCATGACTAGCGCTTCTATTGACACTGGAGTTGTGATTTAAAATCCAAAAACCCTAATTGTAAATTGCAAATCGTGACTAGCGTCACTATGCACATCTCCGTCATAATTTGAAAAATTAAAACCCTAATTTTAAATCATGAAGTGCATCACCATTCACAATGGCATCACTAAAAAGGAAAAAAAAATTGCCAAAACTCTAAATAGCATTGCAATACAGTGATGCCGACCTATACCAAATTTCAAAGCCTAATAAATGCATCAAAAATTCAAAATACAAGGATTTTTTGAATTGTGTAGCATTGATCCTACACCTAGAGGCCTCTAGTACTCTCGAACCTAATTTGAAATGTATCGTGGGAGCACTCATTATGCCATTTCATCAAGAGGTTAGAGATCAAAGTGCACCAATTCTCTCAAGTTTGAATGCACAAATCACTTGAAAGTGACCCTTCATCACCTATTTAAGCCTAAAAAAATAGGGCTTTTTGCCCTAATTTGAGCCAAAAGATAGGGTTTTGACCTGTTTGACCTATCTTTGAGCCACATAGCCCACTTTCAGCCATTTTGTGCATTTTTGAGGTTGTTTTTCTCATCTTGGGGCATGTTTTGGCATGTGAACCTATATTTTACCTTTTTCAAGAGATCAACCCACAAATCAAAATTTTCACCCTATCTCTCGAGGGTGCAAGGAACCAACTTTATTCATTCCACTGGGGCATCCAAAAAATAGAAAAAAAATAAAATTGATTTGGGTAGTAGTTTTAATCTGAAAAGCGTCAGTCATTGAACCAATGTAACAGGTATGTTGCTTCAAAGAGGGGAAAAACGTAGACACTTAAAAATGTCTTGAATGATATCATGCACTTGAATCTAATATACTAACACTATTTCATCCTAGAACCCATCATATTTTCACTTAATTGATTAAATTAGCCTATCTATTTAATTAATCACATCATCTTCATCTAAGAATCTAATTGACCTAATTAGGTTAATTCATCACCTCTTGCACTAACCTTTTCTCTTGTTAAATTGGATAAATCAAATTATTTAATTCAATTCCTAATTCCCCTTATTTAATTAAATAACCCTAAGCTATTTAACTGAATATCATATCACATCCCCCTTTTCATTAAATCATTTATTTAATGAATATCATATAATTCCCCTAATTTTCATAATTCAAACTTTGTTTTAATTATCAAATTATTAATTAAATCTAATCCTCCCACTTGCAAGGGAATATTCCTTGAGAATATTCCTCCTTTACACATTCCTCCAAAAAGAATATTCCCATAGAATATTCCTTCCTCCTTTCCAAATTAAAATTTGGTTTTAATTAACTAAATGCTCATTTTCCTCCTTCGTGAGGATATTCTCCAAAGAATATTCTCCCTTTGCACTTATTGGAAAAAGGGAATATTCCTTTTTCAAACAAACTTTCAACAAACTTCTTGAGAAATTTTTGAAAGTGTGTTTCTTTGGATGAATGTAAGCCCTTGATTAAATACCATCTTGCATCCTTAACCCTTGATAGGATTCCATAATCTATGCCTCCATCTTCCTTCCATCTTGACCATTGATTGATTATTTCAATCTTGACCATCAGTTTCATTTCTCCTATTCTATAAATAGACCTTGCATCAATTGAATAGGGATCCATATTTTAATAGTAAACTTATTCTATTAAAATCACTCTCATTTTCATCCATATTTAGTATATCTTTAGAATTTTAGTTTAGATCTTGATCATCTTAGCTTAGAGCATCCATTAATGGCTTCCATGGTAACTTAGTTGCATCCATTTAGTATATTTTGAAACTAGGGTTTTAATCTTTTGAATCTTGCATACATTTAGAATAGCTTTTCATACACTCACATTGATCATCTTAGCTTTTATCATGTTAATCTAGCTTTAATCATGTATTTATTCATCTTTTTCATCAGTTTCCATCAATTTTAATCAATAAAATTGATTGGAAAGGCTTGTTATCCAAGGGATTGGGAAAGGGTCACCATTCCACATGAATGCGACACCACTCCCCCAATAGGATAAGTTCCAATGGCTTAGAGTAGATTTTTATCAAGATTTAATGTTTTAGGATGAGAGTTTTAATGGCTTCTTCGCTTTGTTTACATTGAATGATCTTATTGGGATTGATGCTTAGTGGCTTAAATATGCTTCAAATCCATATGGATCAAGTGTAGTTAATATATACTACGTCATTGGTTACAAGTTGGTACAAATCCCAAAGTGAAGAAAATGCTCGAGTATGGGGGAGAGAATGGAGCAACGTCTAAGGGGTAGCTGCTATGGGTATCAAATCAATGTTACACTTGATTAGTGTAGTCTAGAGTATCAATTGGTACAGAGGATAAAGTGAAAACATCTATAATTGGTATCAGACCTGACTAGTTTAGAGCATGTAATGGCACTTCAACTAGCATTAGATATTTTTAATTGGTATAGAACAAATGGAGCATATGGTTTTTCCATTGCAGTCAAAGGTTTAGAGAAACAATTGGTATGAGAGCATAAATTGGTATCAGTTGGTATCAGTAAAAGGGGGAGAATAAGTCCCTTTTTCCATTGCTAAGGAGAAGTGAAGGTTGTAGTAGCATGGTGACCTGAGACAAGATGTTTAGGAGTGTGACCCTTTGCCATTGATGTCAAAAGGGGACAGAGTTGAGAAAATGCTCAAAGTAGGAGCATGAGAAAATTATGCAATTGCTCATAAGTGTGAGCAAAGGAGAAGGTATGTCAAAGGGGGAGAATTAAGAGCTAAGATTTTATCCACAATTAGTATCAGACCATTGGCAGTTTGAGCATTTAGTTTTTCCATCAATGGCAAAGGGGGAGATTGTTGGCATATAGTTTTCATTGATGTCAAAAGATGGATCAAAAGTGATATGGAGTTGATCCTATAAAGGTGAATGTTGGCATTAATTTTAAATTTTCATTGATGTCAAAGGAGTATTAGAGGAAAGATGGAATTGATCATGCAAGGGATGTGTTGGCATCATGATAGATCAGTTGTGTGCTCAGTGGTGTGCCTGAATGATATAGAGCTCAGAGGACGTTGTGAGAGCACAAGACCTAATTTTAGAAATGAGTGGTGTTGGTTGATCTATCAATGGACTGACTCAAAAAAATTATTTGAAGCAGTTGTGCAAGTGTTGAAGAATTGTGAAAAATTGGGGCTCGGGCCTCGGGCTTACTCATATTGCTTGCTAAGTAGAGAAAGAGTTAGTCATTTCCAGTTGAGTCTGATCGGGCTTCGGAATTTGGACTTAAGGCTTATAGTATGCCGAAGGAAGGTGTTTGGAGTTAGTCATTTTTTAATATGCCTCCAAGGTTTTAGTCATTAGGCCTCAATTATACCTCTTATCGAGTCCCTCAGAGATATGAAAAAAAAATCTACTAAGTCCAAAGGATTTTGGACTTCGAACTTCAAGAGTACCTCATATCGGCATCTCACAAGTTGTTCTTAAGGATTATTCCTTAAACATTTGGAGGGTATGATATAAAGAGGATTTTCAACCTCCGACCTCCAAAAAGGATTTGGACTTTGGCATTCATGGGTTAAGGCTTATGCCTTAATTGAGAAAAAGGGGTATGGAGCATGCAGAATACCTAAACCTCGACCCTCAAAAAGGCTTCAGTGTTCGCAGGTTGATGGGAAGGCTTATGCCTTACCATAATTTCTAAAAAGTGGCAAGGTGGAAGGGCCAACCCTGACATCCAAAAAGATTAATGCAAAGTTGGTGTTTCACTTTGGAGTTTTGCAGGTATGAGGTATGGTCTACAATAAATGTGAAAGGAGGTAAATGGTAAAGGATGAGGATGATGGTTGAATCCTAATAGGAGTAAAAGGAGCATTAGGAATAAGGGCTCGAGCTTTCCTATGGTACTCGACAATGCACTCAAAGAATAAGGTGAGGGATATTAGTGAATCTCGACTCCCAAAGGAGAGAAAGTGGAAAGTCACCAAAATTGTTGAATGATGTGGCTTAAATGGACAGATGGTAGTAACCCGCCATCCCACTAGATGAAGGCATTGATTGTTTAACCCTACAGGCTAGCGGGTTTGTGACACGTGGTGAGGACAAAAAGGTGGATGACCTATGGCATGGTAATTGAGGATGATTAAAATTTTGACATGTGGCAAAGTTCTATTGCATCGCTCGATTGTTTCACATTATGGTTATGAAGCCGAATGATGGAAGTATTTGTGTGACGAGCGATGAAGAGAAGAAAGTGTCGAAATAGGTGAAATGTGATGTGTGTAGATAGGTGGAAAAGGATGGACAAGTAAGGAGCTAACACAGGGCACAGATGAATAGATAGAAAACATATGAGGATGAATAAGATGATGACATGTGGCATATGTTTATTTTTTTATTTTACATCAATGATGTAAATCAATGTGATTTTATTGGTCATTGTTTTATAAAGTAGTTAAAACCTAATTTTGACAGTGATGATTAAATACAAACCCTAATCAAATAATGTTGATTTAATTGATAAAACACATGTTGAAGGCATAAATACATAGGTCAATAGTTCATATTCATAGGTGAATGGCATAATTCCATATGAAGGAAAATAGGGTTTCAATTCAATAGCAAAGAAAATGGAGTAACCACCCCAGCTACATTCTTATTGGTGATTGGAAAGAATGAACAATGTCATTAATGCATAGGTAGCTATGAAATACTAATAGGTTGAGCATACAAAAATATGGTGAATGTTGATTGGCTCAATAAATGATAGCTTGTTGGAGAAGCTAGTGTGTGAGGGAAACCCTAAGAGATGCTTCCAGATGGGTTCGATGGAGTTGCAAAGTTTGATGCGGTGATTGCAAGTTGGTAGAATCAAGTAGAAGTTTGGATGATGGTAAAAGGCTCGAGGTGAATAAATAGCTTACTAGACAAGATAGCATGTGTGGAAACCCTAATAGAGAATGTTCTAGATGATCTAGACGGTGGTGTACATCTCGAGAAAAGAATTGAAAATTAGTGGAGTCAAGAAAAATAAAGAAGACAATTAAAATAGTGTTTGTGTGTTGAGTCTACAAGAGCAATGTGTGATGAGAGGATAGTTTACCAGACATAGTATTCACATTTTGACTAAGTGAAACCCAAACAAAAAGAAAAATATCTTAAATGGTTTACATTCAACTGTAGCAAGGTAGAATAGTAAATGTTCCAAGTGTAGAGGAGAGTGCAGAGAAGAGAGGGAGTGTTGTTGAGATTGCAGCAATAGTTGAAGAAGGAACTCTTGCAAAAATTTTAGGAAAGGTATGAGTAATTACAGATTAGACATGTAACAAAGAATTGGATTTGTTTGAATCACTTTATATTTTTCATTTTAAATATGATTAGTTGGTGTTATCAGATAACTGAGTTGGTGCTCAAAGTAGTGGATTCGTGTCTCCTTGGAGTTAGAGCTCCTAAATCAGGGAGTTGGTGCTTCCTTAGGGTTGGTTCCCTTAAATGTTGTAACATAAGATTTATTTGTGACACTAGATCTGAGCAGTAGGCTCAAGTAGCCTTTGTCACCATGGTTTTTCCCATCTTGGGTTTTTCACATATATCATGTGTTATGGGATTTTGTGTGTGTGCTTGTTTATCTCTCTGATAGTTTAGTAAATTTGCATAAAGTAATTAATCTACATAAAGAGTTTAAGGAGTTAGTTTACACAAATGTTTAAAATCTAAATTTTTATTATCTATTGATTCACCCCTGCTCTTGGTAGATTTTTGTGTTCCAATAGGTATAGTTAATTGGATTGATGGTGTTCTACATATCCTTGGTTTGGTATGGAACCTACTCTTGGTGAGTAAGCTAAGTGATGTGAGAGTGTAGGTTTTTTTCTCAAGTGGTGGATGCAAGATGACCAGAGGTTTAATGATACTTGCTAAGGGTGTTAGGGTTGGAACCCTATATAAGCTAGATGCATGCATGGTTCAGTGCAATAGTACTTCTATGAAGTCTAAGAAAAGGGATTTGGATTCTTCATCTTGACCATCAAATTGAGTATATAAGAAGAATATGGTGTTACATTTGATGGTCATGATTTTTGGGTACCTAAGGGTACTAAAGCTTTAGAGATGAAGCTCCCAGCCAAGAAGACAATGTTATGGCACCAAAGGCTTGGCCATATTGGTGAGAAGGGTCTTAGAGACCTAAAAACTAAGAACCATGTTGAAGGCCTTGATGATTGTAATCTGGAGTTTGATTTTTGTAAACATTGTGTAGAAACCATAATCTATTTAATTAATTATTCTATTCCAATATACAATTAATTAAAAGTCACATTTAATTCATTATCACATTTCCTCACCCAAGTTAATTAAATATTACACTATTTAATATTTTTTCTTTTTATGCACATTCCTCAAAATCTCCTAATCTTTGTTAAGTTATTTAGTCTATGATTAATTAACTTAATTCACATCCTAATCATCTAATTATAGCAGATCTCAACAATCCATGATTGTATTTGTAGTAATGTTTCTGGATTAGATTGTGTTAGCATTTTTGCATCAACATTTTGGATAACTTTACTCCTTATGATCTCTTCTTCATCCTGATGATGGATCACGGATTGTGATCCAAAACATTGATGCAAAAATGCTAACACAATCTAATCCAGAAACATTACTACAAATCCTAATCATCATTAACTTTTTTTCTAATTTTTAATCCTTGTTAAGTTAATGAACCCATTATCAATTAACTAAGCCTATATCTTAATCTTGATTAAGTTAATAAATCTATGATTAATTAACTTAACTTATCCCCTAATCATCATTAATATTTTTCCTAATTTTTAATTCTCCCATTCTCCCAAACTTGGAGACATGTGACCAGTGATAACTTTAAGAAATCCCCCTTAAAAAGATATAAAATCTTGGAAAATCTTTCATTTTTGGGGGAAAAAATATTAGTTCTATTGGCGACCTTGTTTTCAAAAATAATTAAATTTATTGGTAATTTTTTTACATCGCTAAAATTTTGTAGAAATTGTTGGTGAATCTTAGAAAATAATAGGAAAAATCATTAATTATGATGGTGTATCCTTTCAATCTAAAAATATAATTCTTATAGAAAATTAGGGGTTCAAGGTTGGAAATTATCGATAGGTTTAAGGGTAGACTATAATATTTACTTTCCATGATTGATTTAAAATATAATTTAATAAAACTCATTGTATTTCATGAGTTAAAATGTACCTATGATCTATATTGCTCATGGGTCCTAAAAATTATTTTCGATCATTGATATTAGAAGATCAACAATCCAAAAGCTATTTTGAGCCCCATAAGAATTACAGATCATGAGTAGATTTTACCTCATTGAATACAATGAGGGCCATTAGATTATATTATAAGTCAATTAAAAACTAAATATTATAAATATGGCCCTAAATCAACTAATAATTATGATACATGATTGGAAAATTAAGATAAATTTCTACTATAACTTATAAATTTTAGGGTCTAATCATGTATCAAATATTATGGAAAAATTTTGAGTTAAAAAATATAATAAAATAAATTATTTGGTGATTTATATAAGAATAAAATAAAGTTTTGTAAAAATATGTCGATTCAAGTCACATTACTTCTCAAACTATTAGCCATTTTTTTATTATCAAATTCCAACTATTAGCCAATTGGAGAATATTAGCCACTAAAAAATCACTACATGTGACAAGTGTTGCATGCACAAGTTGCCATCAACTTCCAACTCATCATGTGACCTCCCTTCTCATTGGATTCTCACACATGTGTGAGGTCATCTTTCCCATGAGATCCATCCTACACTTACCATTTATATCTAGTTGTCGTATGATCAAAGCCTACCCATCTTACACATTTCCTTATTTTTTTTCACTTGTCATAATCTTGTTCTTCCCAAAATGTGCTCACACATGTGTGAGCACACCTTGTCATCCACTTGTTATTTCCTTGTTCTTCCATGTTCTCACACATGTGTAATCACACCTTGCTCTCTTCCCCATGCCACATGGCATGGTCACATGTCTCCAACTTGTGGCACTTTTCAAGAGGCTAATAATTTTCCATCTCATGCAATCTCAACCCTCCTTTCCACAAGAATATCTTGACCCTCCATTTCTCCCTAAAAAATTCTAGAAATTGAAGTCTATCATTCTCATTTTGACAATAAAAATTCATGCTATCCTTATTATGCTATAATCATCATAAGAGAAATCCATTATCCTTAAATTAAGAGAAAATCTTCAAGTTCTTGGGTGCAAACTTGAGTTTAATCCATGGAGAAGGAGAATTGAAGGTATATAATCTATTTTAAATGTATTTGTTTTGTGTTTTCATTTATTTTACCTTTTAAACATTTTCCTCACCTTCACATTGTATGTATGGAAAATAAAACTATGTTTCTTTTCATTCTAGTTCACATAGATATTATGGAGTTTTGGATTATGTGCATTTTGATGTGTTCAATCTAGTTAATGTTCCTTCATTGTCTAAATCTATGTGTTTTGTCTCATTCATAGATGACTATTCTAGAAGGAAATTTATATATTTCCTCAAAAGTAAATTTGAATTTTTTAGTTGATTTAGGGAATTCAAATCTTTGGTTGAAAATTAAACTAGTAGAAAAATAAGTACTTGAGGATGGATAATGGTGGTAATTTTTATTCCACAAAATTTGGTAGGTTCTGTAAGGACCATGGGATTTGGAGACACAAGAAAACTCCATACACCCCATAAGAAAATGGAGTTGCAAAGAGGATGAACATAATGTTGATGGAGAGGGCTAGGAGTATGTTGACCAGTGTTGGCCTTGAAAATAAGTTTTGGGATGAAGTTGTAGCCAATGCATGTTATCTGATTAACAAACCTCTTACTTTGGCTCTTGTTGAAAAGATGCCTATTGAGGCATGGTCTATCAAGAAGCCCTCGATGAGAGATCTTAGAGTCTTTGGTTGTGAGGCATATGCTCATGTGCCTAGTGTGAAAAGATCTAAATTGGAGAACAATGCACTGAAGTGTATCTTCATCATCTATGGTTTTGGTGTGAAAGGATACAAGCTTTGGGATCCAGTTATAGAGAAGGTTCTCTACAATAGAAGTGTGATATTTTGTGAACTGAAACCTTCCATAGCTGATCTACAACTAGCTAAGGAAGAGAAGAAGAAGGAGGTAGTTCAAATTCCACTTACTCCTAAGAGATATGAACTACATTCTCTTGGTGGACCTAATGATGAGGAGATCTCAAGTAGCTCTAAAATATTTGAAGAAGAGAAAGAACCTCAATCTCAATAATTGAAAGAGAAAGGTGGCAAGTAGAAAAATTTATGTATTCTATGTTGGATTCCAAATGCATATTTTATTTGATCGCTAACACTGATGAGCCTAGGACTATTAGAGAGGCTATGGGTATGCATGATGTAGATTCCTATATGGAATCCATGAATGAAGAGATGGCTTCATTGAAGAAGAATGCTACATGGGATTTGGAACATTTTCCTAAAGGATAAAAACCCATTGGTTGTAAATGGGTGTTTAAGAAGAAATTGGGTCATGATGGTAGTGTTGAGAATCATAAGGTAATGTTGGTCATGAAGGGACATTCCCAAGTGGAGAGAATATATTATGGGGAGATTTTCTCTCTTGTAGCCAATCTGACATCCATTTTATTCTTTTTATTACTTGTAGTATCTTATGACTTGGAAGTCAAGAAAATGGATGTGAAGACAACTTTCCTTCATGGTGACTTGGAGGAGGAAATTTATGTCACAACCAGAACATTTCATTGTGAAAGGAAAAGATAATCTAGTGTGCAAGCTAAGAAAATATTTGTATAATCTAAAAAAATCTCCTAGGATATGGTACCATAATTTTGGCACCTATGTGTTTTCCTTGAGATTTATGACCATTGTGTCTATTTCAAGATTGATAATGGTTGAATTCTAATTATTGTCCTATATGTGGATGATAATTTTTTCATTGGGAGTGGAAAAAGCATCATTTCATATTTGAAGTCTCAATTGTCAGCATAGTTCAAGATGAAGTATTTGGGTGTAGCAAGGTATATTATGGTGATTGATATTATAAGAGATAGAGTGAACATAAAGCTTTGGCATAGCTAGAGAAATTGTGTGAACTTTATGTTGGAGAGATCCACCATGACTACTTACATATATATGGTTGTTCTAATTGTGCAGGGGACAGATATTTTTGTGGAGGATTTTCCAAACTCTCCTACCAAGATGGAGGACATGACCAAAGTTCCTTATGCAAGTTTTGTTGGCAGCTTGATGTATGCTATGGTATGTATGTGGCTAGACATTTCTTAAGTAGTGGGAGTCCTTTGTCATTTTATGCATAATCTTGGACAAGTTTGTTGCGACGCGATGAAGGGAGTGTTCAAGTACCTACAGGGTAATTTCGAGTATTCCCTATGTTTTCATGATTATCCTACTAAACCTAAAAATTTAGTGAGCATTCATGGATATGTGGATTCATAATGGTGGGCAACATTGATAGCATGAGATACACCAATGGATATGTTTTCAGGATGTTTGGTGGTTCAATAAGTTGGATGAGTAAGCAATAGGCTATAGTTTTTTTGTCCACTATTGAAGAAGAGTACATGATAGCTACTCATTCTTGCAAATAATCCATTTATCTTAAGAGAGTGTGTTCAAAATAGTTTTGATGCAATATAGATTAATATATTATATGACAGCAAGAGTGTTAAAAATTCCTACTTTCCATGCCAAAATAAAGTACATTGATGTGTAGTTTTTTTTTTTGTTATATGATGGAAGATGTAAAGGTGAGATTGGAAAAGGTGGACACTTTGGTGAATTTTGTAGATGCATTGATGAAGCCAGTGAGCACAAATAAGTTTAGATTTTGTGCTAGTTCTATGGGCCTTATGCCCTAAGTAGTGATACATAGACTCCCATAAGGTCTAGATCTTCGAGAAGTGGGAGAATATTGGGATTAAGGTGTCTCAACCTTAATGAAACCAATGATTAATTAATTAACTATTTTCCCTTGATTTTCTAATTTTATTTATTAAATATAAAAAAATATGTTTCTAAATTGCTAAGTCACTTTATTGGACCTAGCAAAGAGCTAGCATCCTACATGCAAGGTGTGAAGAGAAAGACTATGAAAATTGTCACATGGACACTCATTTGGGAAGAAGAATACATTAAAACTTCTAAAATTTTTGTCATGTTGACATGTGGTAGTTTATTTTGGAAGCAATCTTTTGTTGAAAATAAAGGTATAACTTGCACAAATATGAACTTAAATATGTGGTTGTAAATATAAAATTATGTTTACAATATTACCATAAAATTATTAGGTGATTGAAAATTGCAACAATGAAAGAAAAATATGCAATACCTCAAGTCATCAACACAAGTGAGACAAGATATATATGGAGAAAACCTTGTGAGAAAAAACTCCACACCCAAAGAGATCCAATATTTGTATTAATCTTCAAGGAAGTACATCAATACAACAATCCTCTCTACAATCCGGCAGCACTTTGTCGTCTTGACAACCTACAAAGAACTCATACTAAACCACCATATCAAGGCTCTAATATAAAGAAGTTTGTGGGAGAGAATACCATAAATGGTATCCTAAAACAAGCAAAAGCACATAGAAAAATGTACCCCTTAGTGTACAACCCATAAACATGGAATAAAATATTAAATTATCACATGGCCTTCACATGGGCACCTAACTCACAGCTAATAGGAACTGGTCAATACTGAGTGCTCCTCTGGCGGCTTCATGCAAGAACATGCACCAACATGCACACCTTGGTTCCCAACCATGCAAGAGAATGAAAAAAATGCAAATAACATACAAGGACATGTACACTCAAGTGGTCCCAACCTAGAAATTCGGATGCCCAAGAGGAATATGCCTCCAAGATGCTTTGTAACCATCAGCATAATGGGTCCACCTCTTTGAATGCAATTACAATTTGTCATAAGAAAATTAATAATAAATAATTTGTCCCTCATGTCCCCTAGAATGATTTCCAAAGAATGTGGACACATAAATCAACATAGGATATCAATTTTAATTTCACCTATCCTAACAACTTTGGTGGGGTCCACTAGTGAGCATTTTTATCTCCTTGGAAAAGTGAACGGAAGGAAGGGTGACACTTGTGACCTAGGAGCTCTTTTGAGCTTTGAGCATTTTGAAAACCTCTATGATGAGCGCCATGATGCTATTTGTTATGTGTTTTACTTGTTGACTGATATTTGGAAGGGAATGTTGCTAATCAAAGACTGAATTGTCACTAGGAGTGACTAGGAGTCAAGATTGAGTTTTAATTTGAAAATTGAGTTAACTTTCTTTATGGAATGTGTAGCATGTGAGGTTGCTTGATTTTTTGGAGCTACAATATTTTCATGTTTTTGCATGTTGTTGCATGCACACACATGTTTAAAAGGTTGGTAATTAGGTCACTTGAGACTCTACATATTGTTAGTTTCAATTTTCATGCATGTAGAGATTATGGGATTGACACATGGCAATGTTGGATGCCCATGTGTGAGAGGAATATAACCATGCCTTAGTGCATTTATTTGAGAGGAGGTGAGATTGTAATATTTGTATACTCTTATGCTATTGAATTCTCTCTAGAATCTTGTATCATATTGAATCAACACCTGTAAGAGCATAGAATCTAAGAGTTGTATTGTAATAGATTTTTAATGTAGTGATCTATGTTTTGGTGTGTGGGTTTTTTCCCAAAAGGGTTTTCCCATGTAAATTATGTGTCTTGTGGTTTATTGCTTAAATCTGAAAATAATGAAATGAATGTGCATTATTAAATGAAACTATAAGTGTAAAAGGATCTGAAAGAAATTTTCACAACCCTCTCCTGATTGATTTTCATTAGGAAAGTGTTTTTGCACCTTGCTTTCCTTTCAATGAGATTTTTTTCCACTCTCTCTCATATGTCCACCATGGTGGGTTTATCGCATGAGTGGTTAACCTTTTTTTTTTGCCATCTTGCTTATACAATGGTATTTTTTCTTGTTGTATCACTAATGTGTCATTGTGACACTTGTGTGCATATTGTTGTTCAAGTGCAACATGTTATTGTTGAATTATCAATGTTGTTTCAAAAAAAAAATTGTTCCATTAGTTTTTTTTAGCTTTTCTACTCGGGGCATTACACAATAACTCACCAAATATTGATGATCTAAACCTAATTTTTTACTGGAACATCTTGAGATCATACATAACTTTTTTTTTTAAATGTAAAAAAATTGTAGTCATTTGAAATATATGATTAAAAAATTGACTCTAGGATTTTTCTTTCAACTTGTAAAATTTAGCTCCAACATTTTTATAAGCATAAAAATCTAAAAACAAACAAGATAGGGTTAGAAAAACCTTAAAAAAATTAATATCTATTAGGGATGTGGGTCTTCCAGGCTTGCCAAAATGTGGACGATGAAAATATGAATTATAAAATAGTAACAATGTAATGAAAGTTCAAATTCACACTTCAACAATCACTCAATGAATCTCATGATCTTGAATAAAAAATTATTAACAAATAAATTCATCATATAAAATACATTGATTTGCTTCATTATGGGTTGTTCTTCAAAGTAAAAATAACTATGAAAGAAAAATAATGATATGATGCAATAATAATGATAAATACTCATAGATAAATGATACATATGCTTGATAATGATAATGATAACTTGATTTCTTGATAATGTTTTTGATTAAATTATTGGACTAAAGGGAACATTGAGAGGGGGGGTGAATTAGTGTTCAACAAATCTTAACTTTATTAATCTGAAACTCAACCATTCTGTCATTACATTAAAAGAAAGATGCAATCATTCGAGGGAAATATTCATAACACCATGACACAAATATTTTTTTGTGGAAATCCTATTAGGGGAAAAACCATGGTGGAGGTTAATCCACAATTTGAGTACTCAAATAAAGTTTTACAAAGGGAATGCACTTGCATTCAGGCACACTGCCTAGAGCTCACTACTCAAAGGGAAGGCTCATTTCCTTATAAAAGCTCAAATTAAAACCATCTGAAGGATGAACTAAAATAGTATCATCTATTCATGAAAGGTTACAGTTCTGGTGAAGGTCGTAGATTTGATTCTAGATCTTCTTTTTAACTCTACACTTTACTTTGCTTTTCTCTGCTCCTTGTTGCTCTTCGCATCACACATAGACAAATTTGCATAATTATTCTGCTGAATTTCACACCATATTAGCATTTGCTATCTTCACATACTCCTCCACATATCACACACACACACACACACAAAAATGATAGAACCGATCTCATATTTATATCCACTATCAAGGATTTGATCATTCTTATGTCGGCTTCATAAAACATTTAGTTCTTCTCAAATTTTGGCCAGATCCACCACTAAATCTTTATGCACATCCTCCAAAGTCAGTTAAGAAAAAGAGAGGACCAAAACAAAACATAATATAGCACAAATAAATTTTATTAATTACTCCTTATACATCCATGATTGCTATATTAGCCAAGTCGGCCTTCTAGCACAGATAGTCAACAAATTAGTGCACCAGATCTCCTAGATCACGTATCAGAGATTGTGTATCAGTGTACTTCATGAATAAGCATCATCAAACATCAAAAAACCTTCCTTAGAGATCCACAAACCAAAATAATATTATGGTGAAGTATTCATATCAACTTTTATGCCTATAACCGGATGTCATGTTCTTCACCCTGTTCAGTCAAAGTAAACCAATATTGTACTGTAGATCGGATGTCTGACTTAGTTTTCCAAGATTTCCATGGTTGCCATCAATGAAAACACTTACATGCCATATGCCAAAAAAATCCCCCTTTGGCATTGATGGCAACACTTACTGAAAAGTGACTAAGTATCGAAATCATTATAAGTATGATACCAAGTTTTACTACATTTTCTTCCCCTAAGATTTATAAAGCATTTTTCACTGCATTCTCTCCCCCTTTGAAATCAATGACAAAGCATAGAAACCGTATGCCAAAAATTATAAACACATGTTCAAAATTTTCAAAACTTCAGAATATATATATGCCAAAAATTCTCCCCCGTAGGCCAAAACTTCAAAAATTTGAAAACAATTGACTTCTACTTTAGAAGATTATCTTATGATTTTTCTTTATTTTTGGAAGAAATTTCTTCCAAGAATCTATTGTGATCCCAATGATAATGATCAAACTGTTATTCTTGGGTGTTTTGTTGACAAATTTAGTTAAAGATTTCAGAATTGTAATTGCTTCTTCCAGTTTCTCACCTTTCCTTAATATTTCCACCATCTGCTCCAATTTTCTTTCGGTTTGATCCTTCACCTTCCAAAAAGTGTCAACAAGTGTGTTCTTGGTAGGTTGAATTTTGGTGTGTTCATACTGTAACTCCTAAATCCTTCTCTTGATGGTGCCATCCTGATCTTGCAACATATCAAAGCTTTTACCAATTTCATTCAACTTTGTTTCAATCCGTTCCAATTTCTCTTTATAATTACTAATTGCATGGGGCCAACAGATGCAATAGTTATAGATGTTGTTGGCTGAATTTATGCATTGCCTCAATTCATTCATTTTCTTCTTAAGTTTGGTGAGTGATATTCTAAACTACCCCTTCAAGTGAGAAATGACTTCACCTTCTTCTTTGTCTTTATCTCTAGAGTTCATCCATTCTTTACTGCATTCAATCATCTCCTTAGGTAGAATGTTCTGCAAACTTTCCAATTTGATCTTGCAATGCTCAATATGAGCATTTAATACACTCAGAATCATGTATTGATCATATGATGGTCTAACAGACCATAACCTAGCAATCTTTTGCATTTCACCTTCCTCCTAAATAAGTTGTTGTAGCATTTCCTTTGTCAGATCATCTTCTTCCTCACTGGATTTTTCTGGTTCTGATTCATTTTTCTGTGGGTCCTCATTTTCTCCATCAGATACTTCATCTGGAATATCCACAATCTCCTTTTCTTTTCCTTTTCCCTCAATTCTGGGAACTTTGCATTCCAAAGGGTTGTATTCAACAACTTATTTTTCTCTTTTCTACTTTTTATCCATGCCATTGAAAGAGGAACCAACTTCCATTGTTCTTACCAGAGGGGAAACATTGATTGAACCACACTTTCTAAGCATATTCTTATAGAAATTTTCAAATTCTGAAAGGGTAGCCTATTTCTTTTGTTAGTTGCACATTCTCCATTAGTTGACCCTTTATCAACCCACACAGGTCAAAGTCTTGACCTTCTATTATCATCTTATGAGAAATATATACAGTGCCAACTAAGGTCGCTCCTTCTCGGTTTCTAAAAAATACTTTATATGAAATTCCATGTGCAATGTATTTTGCAACAAGATTCTTGATTGTCACAATTATCAACGCCCTCTGATCTCTGATTATTCTTATTAGGGTTTCAACTTCCTTGTTTCGGATGGATTTCTTCCTTGGTACATCTCTGACTTTTCATAATCTAGTCAAATTCTCAATTACCTCCTTTGAAATGGTGTAGGGTTTGTCCAAAGTTAAAGTATCATCATGTAATCTGCTCAAGATGAATTTAAAAAACTCTACGTCCTCAAAGTATGGAAACTCATTCCAAATATCCAATTTTTTGTGTTTGGCTTCACTCAATTGCTTCAATTCAATGGGTAGTAGAAAATTCCTCATAGACCTAATTTTTCCACTATTGTATTTGTCCAAAATGATTATCCTCTTGATTTGTTCCATTTTCCTTTCGCACTTAGGTTTAACAACCGCACACCAAATTATATGAAAATTTTGAAAACAATTGAAATACCTGATAGATTTTGAGTTTCGACGACGAATCAACTTCTCTGCTTCAAAATTCTTCTAGCGAGTGCTCTTTGTTTCTTCGATGCAAAGTGACAAATGATGATTCCAACTTGACTTTTATAGTTCACACACGTGCAATAAATGCATTTTCCCTAATTTCTCTAGGTGCTCTATTTTCTCAGACAGTGAAAGAAAAATTCTCTTACAGACCAATGAATCCATTGAATTTCCTTGTGAAAGTTCTTAAAAAGCCTTTGCACATCATCAATACACCTTTTTGACTATTCTTCATGTTCCAGTAGCATCCACAAATAGGGGAGGAAAGATTTTCTTGAAAAACTCCCCCTAGGCCAGTGGCTTGAAATCAATTACCGGAAGTTACCGGAAGAAGGTTTCGGTGTAGAACCATTCCCAGTATCAAAATAATTCTTCCTTACCCATGTATTCTTCATCTCATCTCTTATCTCATTTGTAGTCACTTTTCCTTTTCCTTTGTCATTTCCTTGTATATTTTTGCCTCTATATACTAGACCTATTCTATCCATAGTTTTGTCTCTGTAGAATCTTGCAATGTGACCATATCTATTACAATTGTAGTACATAGTAATTCCTTGTCCAAACCAATCATTCCATTGATTTATTCTTGATCTGAATTGATTAGAAATATGTCCAAATTTCCCACATGTGTAACATTCAACATTTCTTCTATTGACAAAGTAGTTTGACATATTTCTGCATTCATTTGATTTGTGACCAAAATTCTTGTATTTGAAACACTGACCAAAAAATGATTATTCTCTTGATTTCATATTACTTCTACATTGAGTAGCCATCTGGCCAAACTTATTAAAAGCAAAACAATATCCATTAAATTTTTGAGCATTATATTATCTTACCGAATACCTTCCAACTTTAATCATTAGGTTTCCTTGTCTGAAATTCTTCTGTCTAGGTCTGGAACTCTCTCCTTTTTCATATCCAATACATCTCTTATAATTTCCACTCTTATAATTTCCACTGAACTGATTTTAAAATTTCTTTGTATTAATTTGTAATGATAAGATCATTTTTTAGGATAACAATCTGCTTGTACCAAGTTCTTCTTCATTGTTTCTAGATTTTTGTAATTCGCTTTCCAGCTGAGTGAGTTCTTCATTTATTCTTTTGTGTTCATTAGATTTCTCCTTTAAGGACTGAGCTAGATTCTCTTATTTTTTCTTCCTTTCTTCAATCTCTTTAGTCAGCTTCATCACCATAGATTTCATCTCATGCTTTAAGGTAGCATTTTCTCTGGCAAGATTTTCACATTCTTAAGTTATTTCCTTCAAGGTCTGATTCAGGTGAGAATCATCCATGTTTTCACTCTCTTGTTGCTTGATATGATCATAGATATCCTTCCTTTTCTCCCTGGATTTGACAATTTGATCCTTCAAAGACTGAACAAATTTCTTAGCATCTCTAAGAATTGCTTTCAATTCTTGTACTTCTTCTTTAGATTGATCAAGGTCATCAAGTGCCACCAAAATATGTTGTTGAAGACTACCAGAGTTCATCATATTCCAAGATCCACCTCATGCTACTAAAATTCTTCAGAGGAACTAGATGCTCTGATACTGATTGTTGGACTCAAGGGAACACTGAGAGGGGGGTGAATCAGTGTTAAGAAAATCTTAACTTTATTAATCTGAAACTCAACCAGTATGTCATTACATTAAAAGAAAGATGCAATCATTCAAGGGAAACATTCATAACACCATGACACAAAGATTTTCCCGTGGAGACCCTATTAGGGGAAAAACCATGGTGGAGGTTAATCCACAATTTGAGTACTCAAATAAAGTTTTACAAAGGGAATGCACTTGCATTCAGGCACATTGCCTAGAGCTCACTACTCAAAGGGAAGGCTCACTGCCTTACAAAAGTTATGATTAAAACCATCTAAATGATTAACTAAGATAGTAGCATTTATTCATGCTAGGTTACAGTTCTGATGAAGCTCATAGATTTGATTCTAGATCTTCTTTTTAACTCTGCACTTTTCTCTTCTCTGCTTTGCTCCTTTTTGCTCTGCGCATCACACATAGACAAATTCAAACTATTATTCTGCTGAATTTTGCACCATATTATCATTTTATATCTTCACATACTCCTCCACATATGACACACACACACAAAAATGATAGAACTGATCTCATATTTATATTTTCTATCACGGATTTAATCATTCTTATGTCAGCTTCATAAAACATTTAGTTCTTCTCAAATTTTGGCCAGATCCACCACTAAATCTTTATGTGCATCCTCCAAAGTCAGTTAAGACAAAGAGAGGACCAAACCAAAACATAATAGATCATGAAGACATTTGATTAATTAATCCTTATACATCTATGATTTCTATATTTGCCAAGTTGGCCTTCTAACACAGATAATCAACAAATTAGTGCACTAGATCTCCTAGATCGCCTATCAAAAACTGTGTATCAGTGTTATTCACGAATAAGCATCAACAAACATCAAAAAACCTTCCTCAGAGATCCACAATGTAAAATAATATTCCAATGAAGTATTCAAATCAACTTTTATTCCTATAATCAGATGTTATATTCTTCACCCTGTTCAGTTGGAGTAAACCAATACTGTGTTGTAGATCGAATGCCTAAATTAGGTTGCCAAGGTTTCCATGGTTGTCATCAATGAAAACACTTACAGGCCATATTCTAACATAAATAAGCAAGGTTAGGGCCCTGATCCCATACAAGAACATCAAAACTATCCAATGCAACAACAACCAAAAAAGAACAACAAAATAGAGGAGACAACACTACATCTCCTCACCAAAACCAATGAGAGCAAGCATCAACCTATTCCTAAAGTATCAAAATGGATAACCCTATCTAGGTGCCAGTAAATTTTTAATCAGATCATACTATCATCAACCCAAATATTATATTAAGGTGGCATAACCTATCATAAGTTCCCAAAAATTAAATAACCTTCAAACAAAAGGTTAATAGTATATAAACATAGTTCAGGCTTACCAAGCCATTATCAAATATAAAAATTATAATAGAGCCAAAAAATCAATCAACCATAGACATTAAAAGAGAAAAACGAAAGACACATAATAGAGGATTAGGCTTCCTCTACAAGGCTCCAAGCCTTCTTTAGATCTCCCACTATTTCCTCAAGGCTATCCTTGGTCTCCATCATCCCAGACCGATTAGCTTCATCCTTGTTTCCTTTTTTCCTATGTTGTTTTTTGATCTTTCCCTGTCTAGATATGGTACCCATCATAGTTGTTTTCATGACTCTGTCCATCACTTCACATAAATTCTTGATGGCCTCCTCAATAGCATGGAGCCTATTTGAATTATCTTACTTTTGCAACATTTTTTTCAGTTACTCCATCCTCTCTTCAATCATTTCCATTTTTGTCTTTTCTATTTTTGTGTTTTTTTCTTTCAAACTCTCAACATTGAGTGGGGTATTACTGTTGATTTCAATGGCTTCCAAGTCGATTGGGATTTCATTTATGTTTCCTTTTTCTTCAGTCGTTCCAGGAATTGTCCCATCATCCTCACCATGCTCCTCCTCCATTGAGTATTACCTTCTTCCTATTCTTTATTAGAGTCCTCAATATCCTCGAACACTGACACCTCTTCCTCAGATAGCTCAATTTCTCCAAAATTGTCTAGGACATACTCCTCCTCAGAGGAGGTATCATTCTCCTCCCTAACAACTATCTTGCCTTTTTTCTTCTCAAGTTTCAAAGGGGCCTCTATCTTCCTATCAGTAGATTTTTTAGTTTTATTAGTTATTTATTTTCCCTTGGAAGAAGTTAGAGAAAGACAAGTTGACATATGGCCAATGGGTGTGGTGGAACCATTTTCAAGGCTAATGTCATGATCATCTAGAATTGTAATAGTTAGGGAATTAGAGCCTGGCTCTTTTATCACCACATTTATTTTCTTATTGACAACTGAAGAGAGGGGAGCAATATTTCATTTCTTGGGGGTAATTGTGAGGAGTTCCATCTATGAGGGGTCCACCTATCTATGGAGAGGGGTCTTGCGATTTTTTTTTTTTTCTTAGGAGACTGGGGTCGGATTTCCAACAACTCAATTTTGACTGAGCTTTTAGGGAATGAATTATTCTCAAGTAAATTATTAAAAAAAATCTTGTACAGGGTGGTGGCGAGGACATACTTGCATATGGCCCTACTTAAACCCTAATGCATGGGTGAGTCAGGTCCATTATTTAAGCTCTATTGTAATGAAAAAAAGAGGGAAAAAGGAAAATTGATTTTCTCCAAATGTCGAATGTGGTTTAGGATAGGGAAATGGTATCCATGCATAGACTGAAATAAACCCTCTAAAGTGAAATATTTCATAAAAAATAATAAACATTGTGGTAACGATCTGAGAGTAACAACCTAGAATAGTTGTTTTGAAACCTTTGTGATTTTTCCTTGGCTTCAAAAAAAAAATCAATATAGGTCTAGTAGTTCCCCATACTTTTCTAGGTGATTTTATTTCCTTCATATTTGACCCATGGCTTTAGCTATTAGTTTAGCATCCACAGTGAAATGAATCAAACCCATGTCAACCTCACCATCCCTCCAAACATAATTTGCAAATTTATAGATGAGCTCATCACTATAGCCCTTCATAGCTTCGAAGTACGGGGTAAAAATAGTGAATTCAAAAAGGCTCCATAGCTCTACATTTTGCCTCAAAGAGTCATGTTTTATTGGTTCTGTTCTATTTCTAGGACCTCCCATTATTTCTTCACTAGTAATTTTTTCCTTGCACAGAAGTAGATAATTAGCTCTTAGACCCTTCTCGTCCAAGATGGAAATCATAGGCGAGTAAAAGTACAAAGTTGTGTCACACTTTTAGCCAACTTATCAGCACAACTGAATTTAAGTATTTCTAACTAAAAATCAAATTTGGTCAAACATATGATCTAGTGAGATTCATTCTAGCTAAGTTAGATACTTCCACAACTTTTTCAACTAAAATTGTTGGCTAAAAATATACGGAGCACCACTTTGAATCCAATTTATCAAAAAATTAAAATTATTTGAAAAACTTGAAGTTTTAATAACTCATGCTAATGTAAATAACATTTTCTTACAAATATAAAAATACCCTTTTGTAGATCCATAAGTGTAGTTTTCAAAAATATATTTATCTTAGTAGTTTAATTATTATTTATATTTTATTTTTATTTATACTAAAAGTAGGTTATTAGCACAAAATATTAGGTTGATTACCATGCCAAGTAAAAATACTAAAACTTATTGAAAAAAATATGATGCACTAGATAAAAGAATCTATTTCAATATGGTATATTTTTTTTTCCATTTTAGATAAATATTTAATATGAAAGTTGACGTCCGATGGGAACAACTATTTTTTGATTCACGTACATTTTAATATTTATTTAAAAAATATATATTTATCAAAATTGAAAAAAAAAATATCCATGCACTAAAGTTTCAAGTTATAAATACACACAAAAAATTTGAAAGAAAAAAAAATTACTATAAAATGTTTGACGTCCCACGCAACCTCATTTTTCGGTATTTTATCAGTAACTAAATTATAGTGTTAATTTATTAAAAACTAGTATAAAATAATTTTTAATTTTATTTTTAAAATACAAACATAAAATATACTAAAACATACATATTTTACTAATTTACATCATTTCAAAATTCAAAACATATATGCCACTTTTTAGTCATTCAAGTTTAAAAGTTGGAACAACGTTGGTCATTTCCTTTATAAATTGTGACACAACTTTGTGCTTTTACCCAGGTAGTTCAACACTTTCAGCATTGATGGTAACTTGAGAACTTTTCATTTGGAATGGAAACAACTCAAAACAACTGGAAATAATTTTAAATAAATCTTGTTGTTCACAAGGAAATAACTCATGCCTTCCATTTCATCCTTTATTGGGAAAGACAACATCTTCGCCATTAAGAAACATAGTTAATATTTTTTATTGTATAGCATGCTATCAAAGTTGGACCGTACAAAATGTCATGTTGATAATCCCTTGAAATATTTTTAGGGTTTTGGGCGAGTAAAATCATTATGAAGTCTTTCAAAATCCTTTCCTTTTTTAATCCTACATGAGGCTTCTAAAAAATATTTTCTTTTTGTCTTATTTCTTTTATACTTTTGAAGATTTTTCGTACTCTTGCAATCATTAGAGTACCCTAAATCCCTACCCTTCAAATTTCCCAAAACCATTATGAGAAAGATAATGATTAACATAACAAATTGATAGCTCAACGAACACTCCATCACAACTATTTTATTTCTATCCATGTAGGATTATTTAAGAGTCTAGATTTTTCTTTGAATATAATCTTTTTGATTTGACTTGCCAATTGGATGAAATTCCAATACACCTACTCTGATTGCCTTAGGCATATATTTTTCATTACATCAACGACCATATTACCTTCCCTATACACATGGCTAATTTTATCCTATTGGAAGGTATTTAGCATATTCTTACAATCATCTTGAATATCTTTTAATTCCCAAGGCACATAAATCATATTATTTAAATAGTTCGTTATTAGCTTGAAATCACCTTCAACAAAGACTTTAGTGTAACCTTTGTTCTTCATATAATTTATTCTCGCCTACATAGCTTTAGCCTTTGGCATATTATTTGTTGCTATTCTCAGACCTCTATTGTATATCTTACCACTAAATTACCTTAATGATTTCTGATTATTCCTCCCACTCCCCCTAGACAAAGGCTACCCTTTGAACAACCACCAAAATTACATTTTATCCATCTCGGATTTGGAGGTATCCAAATATTACTCCTTTTGATAATTTATTTGTCCAATTGATATTAGTTAGATCTTGTGAGATACCCCATAGTTTCTTAATTCACAACTCTTTGTAGGAAGGCATTTTCTTAGAAGGATCGTACTTGTAATTGTTAATATTTTATTGTACCTATTGTCTTATAGACATGCATAGCTCTTTACTATTCTTTGTTGTATCACTAAAAACTCTATTATTTTTTCTTTCCACAATCCCCAAGTGAGGAATGGGGGAACTTTCCTCCATAGATCAATAATGATGTTATCAGGATAGGGACAAAAATTCTAGCATTCTATAAACATCTTAATTGAAGAAGGAAAAACCCAATCAATTATTAGGTTTTTCATAAAGAAAGACCATACCTTCTATGAGTAGGGACATTGAAAAAATAGGTGCATGATTCTTTCTTTAGCTTCATTACAAAGGTGGCACTTATAAACCAAGTAGGAGCCTTTTTTATTAAGATTATCAAGAGTGAGAATCGCAAGCCATGTGTCATTGTCCACCAAAAGCAATTAACTTTAGGTATTAAGTTCTTACTCCAAACCATTTTCCAATTAAATTCCCCCTTTGAATCAGCGGGTATTCCAAAACTTCATACACATATTTGACAAAAATTCTCCTAGATGAACTTTTAGTCCATATCCACTCGTCATCCCTATCCCTCGAGAAAAGATCAGGTTCACCAATTTGTTGCAAGAGAATATGCAAACCAGCTTCCCAATTGTACTGTCTTCCCCCTCTAATACAACATCATTCATATAATTTTTAAAATTTATCCATTTAGGCCTCAAGCCATCCCAATTGATATAATTAGTGACCTTTTTTCCAATAGATCTTTTCATTCTGATTTGAATTTGCTGAAGGTTTCTTTTTATGGCAAAGGAGTAAAATTTGTCCAAGCATCTTCCCAAATGTTTGTTCTTTGACCATTCCCAATTCTCAATTTCACTCCCTATCCTAGAGTTCCTCTGATCTTGATCAAGTTATTCCAGAAGACAGAGCCATAGGAAAGATCATGTTTCCTCAAGAAGCAACTTTCATCTCTATTTCCCAAATATTTAGCTCTTCTCGATAATGTTAATGCTCTTGATAATTTTTTATAATGCTTGATACTAATATTTTGATAGTGCTCTTGATAGTGATCATCATCTAGTTCTCTAGGAGATATGAATGAATAAAATCTTTGTATTTATAGGCTTCACTTGATATTTGATCAATAGTGAAGATTAACTAGAAAGATCAATGGATAAGAAAATTCAAAGATAACGTAGGACCTATAATTTGAATTTGATGAAGGGGGGAAGTTAAAAGAATTAAATAAATCAATTTATTTAATTTAAAATGATAGTTGAAAAAATAAATAAATTTATTTATTTAATTTAAAATGATAGTTGATAGAATAAATAAATCAATTTATTTAAATAAAATGATAGTTGATAAAGATAAATTTAATATAATTAATATTGGAGGGAAAATGATAAATAATTAAAAATTATTTAATTAATATAGATATGATGAAAAATATCAAGATAATTAAATAATTATTATGAATGAAAAGAGAAAAATATTAATTTAATTAATTATAAATAGAAGAAATTATAAATATAATGATGAGAAGATAAGATTAAGATACATTGGTCATTTTTAGATGTCTAGAACTGGATTTATCAAATTATTATAAGATCAAATCCATTTTCATTATTATATAGATCTCTCTTGTCATTGCCATATTTTTGAATTCATAACCTTCATTTATTTATTTTTAAGGGTTGAAAAGAATGATAACAAGTCACAAGCCTTCTTGATACAAAGGACATGATGTTTGCTAATATTTCAACCACTAAAGTAAATCTAAAATACTCACACCTATTTTAAATGGTTTTGGATTGTATTGCACACTTGAACTAACAAGTCTTGTTTGACTTGCACATTAGTTTTATAAGTTTACTCTAATTGCACATGATGTGAAATTATGGTCATGGTAGATCAGTAGATCAATTTGTAAACATTTTTTTTGCAGTCCATTGTTAAGGTTCCAAGTTGCAATTGGATTGATTCAAAAACAAGATACATAAATACATACAATTCTACATAAATTAATACTTTAATCAAATACAATACATTTAAACTGTGTCAAAAAGGCATTTCATTTTCAAAATCAAGGGGCATCAATAGAAAATATGGATATATTAAATTGTGCAGTTTTATGTTGGAAATAATAACCTCAAAATTCCAAGGAAGAAGTTGTGAGAAACACCTCTCAAGCCTAGGAAAGGGCAAAGGATCCTTGGTAGCCACTATGAATGTCTTAAGAGACAAGCCTAAACATTTATCCTATATATAGAGAAAAATAAATTTATGTGTAAGTTTCTCTCCTAAGAAATTCAATTGGTGTGTCTTCATTCTTCAAAATATGATCCTCATTTATCTACAAATCCTATGGAGAATTTTGTTAGAGAAAAATATTAAATATCAAAAGGATTACCTATTATCACATGGTTTAAAATCTACTTACATGTATGCCTTTTTAGTGGCATAATTTATGATCAATAACAACTAAGCCAAAATGATTCAATTCTCCGTTCTCTTTCAATAAGAAAGACAACGTGTTTCTTCTTAGAAAAAATATTTGGATGAAAATAAAATCAAATAACAAACAATATTGTGCATGTTGGTAAACAATTGTATTTATAATTTAAAAAGGCATTATAAAGCATCAAGACTTACCCATCCAACTAGACTATTGTCTATCTAGTTTCGAGAATGTACCTGTGACCATATTTACTAATTAATTAAAAATCATAATAAAATGATTTTTGTATTTTCAATTAATTAATAAATACGATCAAAGGTGCATTTTAGGGCTTTGAACTTACACTGTAAATTTAAATCTTGAAAATTGATTCTATGAGATAGACCCATTACTTCTAGTCATCTTTTTTTGATGAATTTTCAATTATCTATATTAAAAGAGATAAATATATAAAATTCACAAAAAAGGGGAGGGTGGTAAGAAAGCACACCCCGAAAGTCACATGGGCCCAGCCCATCAAAACCAATATATCAAGAGTCACATGGGCCTAGCCCAGAAATAAAACAATAGAAAGATTACCAAGCCTCTCTCACTGGCTAGTCATCTTTTGATGCTTTCTCTAAAATAAAAGATTTTTATAAAAAAAAAACTAATTTTTTATTTCCTGCCATCAAATGAAAGTGAGATTTGTAGCTTTATATATCTCATATTTCTCAAACCCATCCCAAACATACATAAAACCATTGAGTCTTAATAATTAAGAAATAAGAACAAATATAACAATTCTTTTAAATCATCGGCTTTGCTCTGCTCGTTGGTTCCTGCTTTGGATGTTTTTTTGAATTTTTGAGCTTTGTTTATGATTTGACCACCTAATGGGTTGGTCAGGAGGGGGGCTAAGAAAGGCTCCCCATTCCAAAGATGTTGTCCATTTTGTTGATGTTGTGCCTGTGGTGGTGATGGTCAATTTGGCAATTCCTAGTCTGATGTTTCCTCCTCGTACTTCAATCCTTTCCCCTAGGGAAATACTTCAATCCTTTCCCCTGGGGAAAATATGGAGGGAATTTCTAGGAAGTCGCCCTTTTCTTTGACCTTGGGGCTCGACTCCTTCTTCCCTAAGGAAGCCCCTTCTTCCTACGTGGAAAAATTGGTGGGGTTTGTCTCACCAGCTTCGAGTAAAAGGCCTTTGGACTCTGCTTCTTGCTCAATTACTAGCTGGGAAGTTGATGTCCGAGAGACTCTGATGTTGAAGGCAATGGACAACCTCAAAATGGCTTTGGTTGGAAATTTTTTGGTGTGCATGCCAAATATTGAACTGGTTTGTTAGTGGGTTCCTTCCACTTGGAATCTCAAAGGAAGCATCACTATCAATGTGATGCCAAGAGGTATCTTTCTCTTCTCCTTTGTGGTGTATGAAGATATGTTGAAGGTTCTAATGGGGGCGCCCTAGGCTTTTGACTCGAGTTTTAAAAAAATTCTATCACTCTACAAGTGGAAGTTGGGTTTTGACTCATTGGCTAACTTGGGAGCCTTCATGCAAACCTGGGTTCGTCTGCCTAGGCTCCCTCTAGAATTCTGGGAGAAAGGTGTATTGCAAGGTATTTCCAACTCCTTTGGGAGTTTATTGTCCATTGATAAGATCACTCTAGAGAAATCTCATTTGGTGTATGCTCTCATCTTTGTTAATGTGGTTGTGAATATGGTTCTCTTGTCCTCTATCCTACTTAATTCAAATTTTGGTAACTAGACCCAACCCTTAGAATATGAAAATGCTTGACTCTTTTATCAGTTGCATAAGAAATCTGGTCATCTCAGTGATACCTGTGGGGTTAAGCTTGATGTTATCCAAAAGGCTAAGGATAAACTTACTGTGAAGGCTCCCCCAGAAATGGTTATGTCTTCTTATGTGCATTTGTCCACTGCCCCTGAACATGAAGTGTATATTCCTCTCATTAAGGAAATCCTCGACCTGCCTACTAAGTTTTTTTCTATCTTGTTGTTGAAGTGAATTTTTTGAGTAGCCTTAACTTAGCTCTGGATGCCCTTGCTTCTACTTTCCCTACCCCATGCTTTCCCTCAATGATTGATTTGGCCTTGGAGGGAGGGAGTGATGCTATTAAGGTAATTTCCTCTATTGTGGATCTCCGAAAGGAGGATATGGTGTTGGAAATTGGAATTAAGACCCAAACTCATGGATTGGAGGATGAACTTGAAGAAGGTGATTATGTTCTAGCTAATAAAAATTTGTCTCTAGAGGATTTTCATTCCTTGGATCAATTGGGTGCCAAAAACTTGATGGTTATTCTTGGATTCCCCAATAGATTGAGCAATAAAGAGGAGGAGGAGGGATGGTCCCAAGCTTTTTCTAAACCTAAAAATAAAAATAAACCAAATGTGAGAGGGGGAAATAAGGTGGCAAGGCCATCACAAAAGGAATCCAGAACCAAAGATATGGGAAGGGATGTGGCAGCTGGAAAACAAAGTACCTTGGATTCGATTGTTGGATCGAAGTCAAAGAAGAAGTAGTCTCGTCTACTTCCTAGGGTGGGAGGTGGTCTCTTTTTATCCTTTCTATGAAGTTTCTCTCATGGAATATAAGGGGCCTCAATAGCCCATATAAATAGGTTTTGGTGAAATCATGTATTCTGGATAATAAAGGGGGTGTGCTCCTCCTTCAGGAAACAAAGATGAAGAAGGAGACCTTTGAATAAACCATTGTTAAATTTTGGCCTATTGTGAATTTTTTTGTTAGTGAGGCTGATGGTGCTTTAGGAGGTATTGCTACCCTCTAGAACCCATTAAAATTCAAAGGGACTTTGTGCTCTTCTTGTAATAATAGTCTGATGATCACCTTGGAAGATATTGTTTCCCAAGAGAAATGGAACCTTATAAATATCTATGCCCCAAATTTGAGCAGGGACAGAGTTTTGCTTTGGGAAAAGTTAAGTAATGCTATTTCTCTAAGGAATGAAGAACATTGGATGTTGGGAGGAGATTTTAACTCTCCTCTCCTCCCCTCAAAATATTTTGGAGTTCAATATGACTACTCTAATATCATGATGGATTTGGTGGAGTTTTTAAATTTGGCTAGCCTCATTGCTATCCCCATCCAAGGAACTAAGTTTACTTGGTCTAACAGAATAAATAGAAATCATTTAATCCAAGTTAAACTCGAAAGATTCTTAATCTATGTTAATTGGGATATCTCTCAATTCCTTTCTCTCTATGCTCTTCCTAGATCAGGATCATATCACAATGCCTTGGTGCTAAAAAGGAATGTGGATCATAATAATGTTCCTTTCCCACTTAAGCTATGTGGTGCCTTCATCTAGAATTTGTTGAATTGGTTAAGTCTTGGTGGGAGGATCCTATTTTTGGCACTCCTATGTATTGCTTGGCTAATAAATTAAGAATAATAAAGAAAAAAGTTAAAGGGTGGAATAAGGTGACTTTTGGAAATATCTTTGAGACTAAGATCTCTCTGGGAAAGATCTTAAATGAGGTGCAAGATATAATGGAGGTAGGAAGGGTGGATGAGGAGCTTTGTGCCAAGGAAAGGGATCTTAGATCTCAGTGGTATAGGATAAACAAAAAGGAGGAAATATACTGGAAACAAAAGTTAAGGGTTCAATGGCTAAAGGAAGGAGACAGGAACACCAAGTTCTTTCACCAATCTATGTTGAAACACAGAAGAAAAAACATAATTAGATCTCTTGTGAAGGAGGATGGGTCTATGGTGACCAATGAAAAATATATTGTTAAGGAAGCTGTTAATTTCTTCTCTAATCAACATAGGGCCCCTAACATTGATGAGCAGGTATTTGTTGACTTTATTGATGTGATTCCTAAAGCTATTTCTAATATAGAATTAAAAATTATGACTAATTTTTTTTCATTGGATGAAGTTAAAAAGGTTGTGTTATCCTTTGGACCATATAAAGCTCCTGGTCTTGATGGTTTCCCCCTATTTTTTTCCAGACCTTTTGGGACATTATCAAAAATGATCTTGTCAATGCTGCTAGGGATTTATTTAGGTCAGGTAGACTGTTGAACCAGATCAATTCCACTTTCATTTCCCTCATTCCTAAAAAATGTGGATGCCTCGGCTATGAAATATTATAGACCCATTAGTCTCTGCAACACGGTCTGTAAAATCTTTTCTAAAATTCTAGTTTTTTTGTCTCAAACTTGTGCTTTGTAAAATGATTGCCCCTAATCAAAAGGGTTTTGTCTTGAATAGAAATATCCTTGATGTTGTCATCTCCACCCATGAAATCATTCATTCTATGGATCACTCTCAAAATTCAAGTATGGCCTTCAAAATTGACATTTCTAAGGCTTATGACAGGGTCTCTTGGCCTTTCCTCTTTGTTGTCCTTAAAAAAATGGTATTGATGGTAGATTCCTTAAGCTGGTCTCAGCCTATGTTACCTCCCCCCTATAATTTTTTCTTGATAATGGTCTTCCTCAGGGTTTCTTCTCTTGTGGCCATGGTCTAAGGAAAGGGGACCCCATATCTCCCTACATCTTTATCATTGTGACAGAAGCCCTAGGAAGGAATATATAGAAACAGGTGGATTCTAATATTCTCAAACGTGTTAAAGCGGCTTCTTCCCTAATGCCTGAATCCCACCAACAATTTTTTGATGACACTTTAATGTCTGGGGAAGCCTCAATGGGGGAGGATAGTATCTGGAAATAGGTGCTAAATGACTATGTTGATGTTTCTGGACAATGTATCAACTATGAGAAAAGTAAAATTTACTTCTTTAATACTGACCAACAAATCAAGGAAAGAGTGATAAAAATTTTGGGATATAAGTAAGTTGAACTACCTTATTCTTATCTGGTCCTACCTTTGATCTCTAAGAAGCCGGAGAATACTTACTGGAATCAACTGATTGAAAGAACCCAAAATAAACTTGCTAGGTGGAAAGGTAAGCTTCTTAGTTTGGTGGGAAAGATTCAACTCCTTAATGCTTCCCTTTAGAATATTCCAATATACTACCTCTCCCTCTTTAAGATCCTTTCCTTTATTGGAGATAAGATTGAACAGATATAGAGAAAATTCTTATGGTCAGGCACTGAAGAAAAAAATTGAATGTCTATGGTTGGATGGGAAAAAGTGTGTACTCATAAAAGGAGACGAGGCTTGGGTTTACGAAGAATCTCCTTGCTAAATAAATCCCTCATAGCTAAAATTGGTTGGAATATCCTTGAAGGTACTAAAGATTGGGTAAAAATTTTCCAAGCCAAATACATGAGGAATAGGGACTCTGGTTTTTTTTTGTTTGCTTTGGATCTATTGAGTGGCTTAGCTTTGTGGAATCATCTTGTTAAATTGGGAAATGTGTTGAAGCTGTGGGTGAGGAAGAGAATTGGGAATGGGAATAACATAGATTTTTGGAAGGATCCTTGGATAGAGTACTCTACTCTATCCTCCTTTGAAGACTTGAGACCTCTTAAACAAAGTCTTAATAGAATATGTGGAAAAAAGGTTTCTAACAATATAAATTGGGAACTAGAGGAACCTAGATGGAAGGAGTTCAACATGTTTCTAAGAAGGGATAACCTTAGAGGTCAGGGACAAGTTAACTAGGACCCTATCCTAACTAGATTTCATGATGTGATAGGGGAGGCCAAGTAGTTTGATAAAGGAAGGGAAGATGAATGGATTTGGAAAGGATGCCCCTCTAGATTTTTCTCAGTCAAAATGGCCTATGAAGAACTGATAAAGATGCAAACCAATGTTTCTAACAACCTCTAGGAAAAGGTGTGGCAAAATAATTTGATCCCTAAAATAAATTGCTTTTGGTAGACAACGGCTCATGGAAATTTTTTGATTGTGGATAATTTGGTTAGGAGAAGGTTCCAGCTGGTCAACCGATGTACGCTATATAAAAAGGAAGAGGAATCTATAATTCACCTCTTCTTTCACTACAATTATGTGAGGGAAGTGTGGTCTTGCTTCCTCTCATTGTTGTATTCTAAATGGGTGTTTCCTAACTCCTTGAATGTGTTTATACAAAGCTAGGCTAATTGCCCTTTCTCTCATAATGTCATTGTAGATATCTGGAACCAGGTTCCTCCTTTTGTGGTATGGGGATTGTGGAAGGAAAAGAATAATCGCATTTTCAGGGAGGAGGAGAGAAGTAGCGGGGAGGTCAGTGTGATCATTAAAAATCAGATCAAGGAAAATATAGAGGTCGGCAGGTATGGGTTCTCCAGAAACTGGTTGAATTACAAGGAAATGAGGATCAAGCAGAAATGGGGAATAAACAAGGATCTAACCAAACTTAACTAGTCCAAGATGCTTACTAGATTAGCCACAGTGTGGAACCCCTTGCAGATGGATTGGGTCAAATGCAATTTTGATGGGTGCTCAAAAGGTAACCCAGAACAAGCTAGCGTTGGAGGTTTGTTAAGGAATCATAAATGTGAGTGTATTGTGGGCTATGGGTTGAATATGGGATTCTACTCCAATAACAAAGTGGAAGCTATGTCATCTCTAGGGGCCTTAATATATTAAAGGAGATGGGGTACCATAATGTTATATTAGAAGGGGACTCTAAGCTTATTATGGACATCATTAATTATGAGGCTATGCCACCATGGGATTTAAAAAACATAATAGACAAATGTCAAGTCATTAAAATTCCTTTGATAATTGTAGAGTGCAACATGTGTATAGACAAGGAAATAAAGCGGCTAATTTTTTGGCCAATATGGTGCTAAGTTGTAGGGGTTTGACCAGATGGACCTATGGGAATATTCTGGATCCCTTAAGAGGTGTAATTCTAAAGGAAAAATTTGAGCATGAGTATAAGTTACAAAAATAAAATCTCTCTATTTGGCAGGATAAAAGAGTACCAAGTGGTGCTTTTCAGATTTTTGTGTAATGATGATATTGATGGTACGGAGAAGTATTGGAGGATCTTGGTTGAAAGTAATATTAATAATGTTCTCGTCATGAAGGTTACAAATTATCACATGAAGATTTTAATTTTGCTAAGGGACGTCATGTTTATGCATGTGGATTGGCCTGGTGTCATTAATTCTCGCATTCCTAATGTGGTGAAAGGAAAGGAAATTAATGGAAAGATTTATTTTTGTAAGAATCATGATGGCTATTTTGCCCCGGGGAATGTGTTGTGGGAGGTTTCTAAAAGAAACTTCTCGATTCATAATTATTCATTTTCTCTTGGTGTCCTCTGGTGTAAGACTGAGTTTTGCATTCTAAGAAATAAGAAGGTGTGGAAGACTATGAAGGAGAGTGCTAAGAAACTAAAAAAATTGTAGAAGGGAAAAATGGGAGGGCCGAGGAAGATAACGGAGCCTCTGAATTGTCAAGCTCTGCAACAGAATGTGGATTTATGGAAATTGTTTGCTGAGGTTGGTATGGTTCCTTTCTTCCAATCCCTAAAGGGATACAACGAGAACCTAATGGCTAAATTCACTAACTCCTGGTGGAATGGCCATGTTACCATTGGTGCTATGAAATTTGAAGTCACAACCAGATTAATCACCAAAGCTACGGGGTTCCAGAACCAGGGAATCAAATTTGCTAAAAAAAGTGGAGTGGACTACCAGATGTATATCGACAAATTCCTTCATGATGGTGAGAGGCTCAAAAGGTTTCAAAATGGGTATGATAGATTAGATCTTCCTCCTTTTGCCTTAGTTATTTTTTTTATTATGATATATTTTAATTTGGAGGGTAGGTATATGTTGGTACATGTGTACCACTTTCCCTTGCTCAACCACATTCAGCTTGGGGAAAGAGTTAACTTGCATTTTTACTTGTTGTCTTCCCTACAACTCCATATATAGAAAGGTGTGAGCCCTCCTCTCCATGAAGGCCTAATTCCTACCCTCTACAAATATGCTTTGGTGTTGAATCCCCATGGTAATCCTCTTGCAGGAAGAAATGAAAACCTTGGTTATTTTGAAGAGGTTAATGAAGAATAGGCCCTGGACGAAAACCCTGGTGTGGTTGACATCCTGGTTGAGGAACCTATTCCCCATCTGCCTCCTGTTGTTATCACTAGAAGAGTGATCTTAACTACTAAAATCCAATCCTTGGTTGACAATATCTACAATCCTCCTACCCCTGTGTTGAAAAAATTTGAGGAAAAAAGAACCTTTGAAATTGAGTTGTTAAGAGCCACGCCTGAAAAAAGGAAGCATTTGCCTATGCTTCTTGAACTTCCTAAAGCTAAGAAACCCATATGCGAAGTAAACATAAGGGATTTCATAAACATAACGGAGGAAGGGATCAATAATGAGGAGGGGAAAGAGTCTTTGCATGGCTAGGGAAGTGGTGGGAATGGAGGTAGATGGTCAGCTCGGCTAGCTAAAGCGGCCTCGAAGGAGAAAAAAGGGAAACAAAAGTTGTTTGCAAGTGAAGAGGAGGAACAGGAGTATGAATATTTTGAGGCCTAGGAGGATGATGATTCTGAGGACCAAGATTTTGAGGATATGACCTATGAGATGGATGAAGAAGGCTCAGAGGAGGAAAAGGACGAGGAAGAGGAAGAACATGTTGAACAATCTAAGGAGGATAAGAAAGAGGAAGATAAAGTGTAGGAAGTTGAGGATGGGGATATGGGAAAAGAATCTACCATTGAAGTTCTAAAGAGAAGACTTACCCTTTTGTAAGTTCAATTTGAAGACATGGAGAATGCTCTGGCTACTCTCATGAGGGTTATGAACATATTTATGAGACGGGTTATGTTGGGCGTGACTTCGGGAGAACTCAAAATTGCTAAGACATTGAAGAAGCAGGGGAAATAAGATACCCTGAAGGCCCTAGATGAGACAAAGGGGGCTGACTAGAGAGATTATATTTCTCTCATGGGAGAGTATGGGGACCTATTGAAGAAAGTAAAATAATGCCTCGTGCATTGCTCTATTTATTTTTTGGTGGGTCTTTTGTCATTTAGTTTTTATATGATAAACTATTCTACTTTTATGGACTTGTTATGGTGGAATACCACCTGGGATACTGTGGACCTTATTAATGGTTTATGTAGTATTAAGTTTTCTTCTAGTATTTTACTATTTTTTATTAGAACTGGTTGGTCTATGGTTACTAAAATTACTGTTGGTTTGCATAATTATAATGATGTTGATTTTTGGGTTGTGGGTGATGTTGTTTCCCACCTCTTATCTGTTTCTTTATATCTGATTTTGTAACCATGGGATTAGGGCCCTTCTCTGCTTATCTAATCAAAAACAATTCTTTTATATGAAAATTGTACTAAGATCTCAATGAGCTATTATTTTCTATATCTACCCACTATTTTTTTATAAATAACGTGAAGAAAACAATTTTCTTATTCCAAATTTTCTAAATATAAAGGAAAAAGAATGTTTTGATGAAAAAATGAATTCACAGATAGCATGCATCCCAGCTATTTGCATCTCTAGTGATCAATCAACTATATGCTATAGAAATTGATACAACTACTCCCATAACTACCAAAGATGCAAATATTTTTTCACATTCCCACATCTCAAACCATTTTGAAACTCCAATCGGATCAATAATGAAAAATGAATAGAAAATAGAGAGCTAATTTGAATAATTCAGCTTTAATTTTAATGATCATCATTAGAAAGAAAAATTAATACATACTAAAATAATTATTCATTTACATATCATATAATTTGGACTTGAGACCTATAGTTGTGGGAACTACCCCTATTGACATGTACAACAAGGAGGCTCCTGAACTCTCTAAGAAAATGTTAGAGGAAGGAATACAACCAAACAAGGTCAATTCTATTTGTATTCTCTATGTGTGTAGAAATATTGCCCCAATAGATTAATATTGTATTTATTTTGATTTCAATACTCAATTTTATATCATTGTACATCCTAGATGGAGCTTTATGACTACATGATTGATATGATTGGTCATTCTAGCCAAAACGATGTAGCTCTCAATTTTTTTAGATATGTCTTCCCACCATGGTACTTCACTTTGACAATCTAGGTTTAGTGCATGCAGAATCCATGAGAATTTGTATCTAGGAGTCATAAAGTGTATTCATGAGATGGATCAAAAATATTTTTCCACATATATCCTCATTTCCAACATGTATACTACAAATGGTAGGTGGAATGATGTTGAAAATTTAAGGAACGTGATGCAAAATAGGGAGTACTTAAGATATAAAAGAAACAATTTAAATAAAGGGTGGCTATCATCCTAATAAACTATCTGAGGAGTAATCCTATAAATGATAGCTCACCTATTTCTTAAAAAATTTATGGATCATTAGTCTATACCATGACTATGTTTTCCTTAAAAGAAACATGACAAATTATTCATACTTATATTCATGAAAATATCTTATTATCTCCTTACTAATTATCATTAAATTATCTACAGTCAAATTGGCCATATTACAAATTTATGAGGAATATTATATGCTCATTAACAAATAACAATTGGATATTAAAAAATTTATGTTTTATTTTTGCACTAAGAACCAACTTTAATTAATTATTGTTTATTGACTATGCTACTGATTATATTTATAGGAAATCTACCAAAGATTATGTCTTCAAAATAAATGGTGTAGGTGTTATTTCATAGATGGAGTAATACTTTAAAAAATATATCTTTTATGGTTGCTTAGTCAAAAGACTAGATACAAAAGTAGCTCTTAAAGAATCAATGTGATCATGAAGATTTATGGACTTTCATCTAGGTACTAGTAGAAGTACCACCTTATTAAATGGGAACTACAAGTTATTTTACTCTTATCAAAGACTTTTTTATTCAACAAAAAAGAGATATAGAATCACATTGAAGATCATGGGCACTTCACTCAAGTGAAACTATTTCATCATAAAAATTCTCTCTAATTCTATGCATTTAATTATCTGTAATATCGTAAAATTGCACCCCTTTCAATTTCACATGCATTCTTGTATCCACTTTAGTTTACACTCCCTTAGCATCTGTATAGGTTCATTTTAGCCCTTGCATCAACCTATTTCCCCTCTTAGAATGCTTAGGATCCCTTTTTAGCAGTTATCTTCATGTGTTAGCTTTGCATCAAACCTTGTGCTTTTCCCGTTCTTGTCATTTTGTAGCATGATGTGTTTGGACATTATCCTTTCACATGGATGTTTCCATGTTGCACTAGTGTCCTATGAAATTTTTGTTGGAAAAATATTTTCATTGATGTCAAAAGAGTAAAATGAGCAATGCAGAGATTGTTTGTGAAATGTTGTAATTGATGTCAAAGGTGCAAGAATGAGCAGTGTCAATCATGCAAATGAAAATGAAATTGCAGTCATGGCAGATCTAATTACAATGTTATATTTCTTCATTAACTGGCTATGACAAGTTGTGGGTTAGCTTAAGTAACAACTTATGTCATTATCTTTGTGTTGGTGAGTGGCCCTATTGCCTAGGTTGGCAATGTCTTGGAGGTGCTTTTGGATGACTTAGTCACTTTGAAATGAGTCACTTAACATTCAACAGTGGAGATAAAAAGATATATAATCTAATGGTGATCACTATGACCTTTTACATCACGGAAATAAACATTGAAACTCAAAGTATTTTAGTGATATGTGATGGCTATGTATTCGGTAGGACTGGGCATTATTGGGATAGTGATGTCAGAAGGAGTATCTGGAAACCTCCCTGCTAGCCCACTGAGAAGTTAGTAGGGCCCGATTATGACCCATGGGGATACGAGGATTGGTGGAAAGCATCCATGTCAGTCAGCATGTAGCAGTGGCACCCAGTGATGACAATATTTATCATGCATCAATGAATTTGTTTTGCAACCAAGGATGGATTTGGTGATATGTGTTGGAGAAGAGACATGATGTGTCTAGAAATTAGCACACCATATAGATTTTTGTGCGTCATGCTAGCGTCCTATGACATTTTCACATTCAAACGATTGTTTTAAGCATGTTTTCCACTTGTTGGATACTTTTATCAGTGGTAACGGCTTGGGAAGCTTCCTTTCCCTCCTCTTCTCTCCTTAAATGTGATCTTTTCAATCCATTTTGGGTCTTTTGGATATTTCTAGCTTTGGCTCTTGCCTTTTCCTCTTATCTTGGTCTTGCTCTCTTACTTTCATAGCTCACTACAATAGCACTCGTGTGTTCTCACAGTGCCCTCTACAACTCTCTTGGATCTCATAGTTATCTCTCTCTTTGGCTTCCTTAAGCCTTATAGCTAACATCTCCCTTATCTTGTGCTTGCGAGAATCCTGGTATTTCACACATCCCCTATCAATCACATCTCCATCTCATGATATGGGTTCTCCTCCTTGAGCAAGCATTGCTTTTAACACTTCATATTTTCTTACTTTGTCCATTTTCTCTATCTATCTGACTATCTGTGGAGGTGAGAACACCGAAATGGGGGTATGACTAAGGAAAACTCCTATATAGTCCCAAAAATTTTCCCTCGATCTTATGTGTGTAGGTATTGAATATATTCACTTGTTGGAGGCTTCATTACTTGGGTTGATATGAGTGCTTTCTTTATTATCTTTAGTTCTATCATTTACTTTACCTTATTTCAGTTCTGTCGCATTCTGTTACTTTCTCGCATTTCAAAAAAATTAAGTAGTTAGAGTAGAGGTAGTCACTTTGATGCTCTCTGCGATATTCTTAGTTCCTAGTCTGTACGAGATGCTAGTGTGCCTCTGGGACTTTAGTGTATTGCATTGTCATCCATGTTTTGCACTATCATCCTTTGGTTGAGAGCTTTCCATTCTATCTAGAAAAAATTTATGATCTACACTTTCTAATTTTGAAACTCCCGCATTGTTCCTTGAGGTAGTTTAGGGAAGTTCACCCCTTGAGATTCTCTTGAGAATAAAGAGACAATTCATGAGTACCGAATCCCCCTTCTCTACATTATCAATTGGTATACTTTGATCACTTAGAATAAATAGATTGGAATCTCATCCATCACATATCAAACCTTTGTGCAATTCTTGGTCATAAGGAGATGTCATTGAGGGGAAGTGTACATAACAATGGCACCTCTAGGTGTAAGAATTCAAGCATAAAATAAGACCTATAATCATATAATCATTTGGAAACCTTGGGATGGCTAAGTACATGGATGTATGACCTACAAAGAATAACATAAGACCCATATGCATTATATCCTCCAAATTCAAATAAATGTTTGGTCATAAGGAGTTACCATTTATAATAATAGTTTAACGAGTTACCATTTATGTTTGAGGGAGACCATTCATAATAATGACACCTCTAGATTTAAGAACTCGAGCATAAAATAAGAGTTGTAAGCATTTTAACACCTCAAGATAGTTAAATCCTTAGATGTAAGCCCTCTGTACATATTGTAATTTTTCTCTATGTAAATCTTCCACTTATAAAAGCATTGTATTCAAACCTATAGACACTATGAAATGAACCTAGAGTGAGGTTGATTTGAGGAGACTTGGGCTCCAATAAAAATATTTATAAGACCTCATATATAGCATCATTTTAAATATTGGGATTATAAATTATGGCAAGATGAATTTCATGTAGTCTTGAATATATTTTTTTCATATTGGAGTATATTTATATCCCTTTTTATCACTGTCATTGAAGACTTGCATTACTAGAATAATTATTTTTTTCTTTAATAGAAATTGGCATGTGATTCCCCCTATTGATATTAAGAGGGAGTGTTAGAAGATAATGTTATTAGGGTTTATACCCTCATAAAATTTATATATTTTTCTAATATAAAGTTATAAAATCTTATGTTATAAAGAATTTACCATTTAATAATTAATAATCTAATAATAATTATATTATTAATTATTTATTACTGGTTTATTTAAATAGTTGTGAATAATACTCATTACAGTATTTTTCCACCCTCTCTCCTATATTTAAGGAGGTTCTCTCTCATTTGAGAGGGGGTGAATTTAGATATCTGTAGTGAATTATATCAATATCCACATGATTATTATTGGTCATGTGGATGTATATAGAGGATTGTCCTAGATTTAGTCTATTTTTTAATAGATTTTTTTTGTAAATTTTTTAATAAAATGATGCTTTATGAGTTTTTTACCCAAAAGGGATTTCTCCATGTATATCTTGTGTAACATGTAAAATCTATAGATGTTCGTATGATTTTTACTTTATTTATTTTATATTTTGTTTATAATGACTAGTACATCCTAAGGTTATAGTTTCTAACATTTTATCTCTATTTAATTTCCAAATTTATCAATTTCAAGTACATTCCTAGAATCTTTTATAGTATTTCGTACAATTGTTATGATGACTACTTTATTTGATTTACTATTTTAGATATGTAATATAGAAAGCATTTTATTTCCATACTTGAATAGGTAAAACCATAACTTTAATGCCTATGATCCATTAGATTTAAATTTTCTAGTTTATTTTGTTAGATATCATATATTTCCAATTTATTTTGATTAGGTTTTGGATCCATCCTTGTTTATGATTTCATTGTTTGTTTTCTAATTTTTATCATGGGTATCCCTCATCTTTCCTAACAATGTTCACTTATCATGGTTCATGCTTTATGATGATGGTTATTCTATTATGTCTTATAATAGTGAATTATCTCTTAAATAATATCTATATTCATTTGATATATTTATGGATGGTAAGTTGTGTGATAATTATCCTCTCTCTTTATATGTTCATTATAGTACTTCGCATTATATTGCTACATTAACTTTTGTTGATAATGCTTCTTTAAGTGATGATGACACACTTCATGATGTAAATGATGCATTTTAGTCCCCACTTGTATTGGTTTGGATTAGTTTGATACTAGTATTACAATTAATGATGATACATGTTCCTTGTTTCTTGATGATTTATCTAATGGGGGTTTAATGAGAATTTATTATGTAATGAAATTGTTATATATAATGGTGTTCACTAACAAATGTTTATTATTAAAAATAAGAAAAAGTTAGGGCTTCAAACCTTACCAAAATAATCTTAAAATAGAGTAAAACAAGCCCACACATGTCATAAATAGTAGATTAACAATACATAATCAACCATCCAAAAACAACAAACAAAAGGAATAATAGAAAAAAGACACAAACAAATACCAATATGTAGTTAGGAGGAAAGGTTTCCCCGCTCATCAATAGTTCATTTGTACATTTGACTATAATACTCCAAAATAATTGTAGCCATCTCCTACCCTTTCAACTCTATATCCTACAACATAGAAAGAATTGAGAGCTATTTCAATTGAACTTATGTCTTGCCAATAATTTAATGAAATTTAATAATAGTCATATAACTCTATTATGGGTGATTAAAAGATGAATTTTAGGGATGTAAATAATTATAGATTTGATGCAATTAAAGAGTTTAAAATATTTGTGTTTTGTAGAGAAGCACAAAAGCATGGAAGAAATTGACTTTAGCAATATGGTTGACAAGTTTTTAAAAAAAAAAATGAAAAAATTAAAATTTATTATAGATGAAGATGTCTAGTTTTTAAATATGTATTTTTTTTATAATTGGACTTATTTTTCTATTTATTAATTAAATTTCGAGGAAATATATCCATAAAATTGAAATGTCAAGTATTAGTATTATTTTAATAACTTTTAATTTTTAAAGTTTTTTTTTTTTTAATTATATGATATCAATCTAGACATCATTCTTTACAAAATCAAAAATAATAAGTTTATGATTACTTTATCTTAAATAAAGTTGGTTGTACACGAGTTTTCAAAAACAATAATTAGGGCCAATAAAATTTAATTGAAACTATTTTTGAAAATAATATTAAAAACTTCTTCATCAATCTTTAGTCTAATACACATCTTTACCAAAAATTAATTAGTTTAGGTCAAATTATGTTGGTCGTACATTTGCATCTTATGGTCCTTAATAAGTGGCTTTTAAAAAGTGGTTTTTATAAAATCCTATGAATAAGTGCACAAAGATGAGGGGCCAAAAAGGGGTCTTAAGTGGCCAATTTTTTTTTTGAAATCAGGAAATACTGACCTTGGATGAGAAATTGAGGATAGTTACACTCAAAATTTTAAGATGTAGAAAAACAAGGATCGTAGAGCTCCGAAAGTACTTTCTAAACTACTATTTAAAAAAAATGGTAGAGATTAAGGAGTTCAACAAAGTTGCCCACACAAATTGGTCCTTATTTTTAAAAAAAAGATATATAACATAGTGTCAGTTGTGGGTATGTCAAAAGGTTAATTTTTTTTAGTAATTTTAAAATTTCTTTGATGAGAAATTAGCTAATAGCATGTATTGTAGTCTCGAATTTTTATGATAATCTTTTAGTGAATATATAACTTTTTATGAATTTTCAAACTAGACACATCTTGAAAAATAGAAATTTGATCATGCAAACCCTATAATTTTTGAAAACTAATCAAAAATCATTTTTTTGAATATGTGTAGAATAGAGTCTAGTTTATAAACAATTTATTTATTTGAAATTTCAATGAATGGTTAAAAATAAAGTAAAAAATACCAAATGTTGGTTTTTGACAAAAAAATGGATACACCAACAAAAGAAATTAAAGATAAAAGCCTTAACATAGTTGAAATGTGAAAAAAAATGCATCCTTAAATAGCTAAGAGAGAGATTAACATTACCCATGTGTTTGTTTTACTCGACCTTGAAACACATGCAAACATGATCGTTAGCTCAAACAATATTATGTGAAATTTTGTAGAATATGCAAAAACACATTTTTGGGTGTTGGAAAGGTAGACCAAGCCTTTGGGTTGGAAATCCAAAGCAAATCCAAGAAAAAGGTTTGGGGATTCCCAAAGCAAGACAAATTTCCTTCTCTTTTTTTCTCTTTACTATCCTTATGTTTTAGGGAAACTATATATGTATGAAATAAACATCTAAAGTTGATATTTGCTATGGAAATTTACTTTCTTATACTTTAAGTTATATTTCATGTATATAGTTTCAATATGTTTGAGAGTAGTTTCAGATCTCTAGGAGTTACAATGCAAATTCTAGTTTTTGGAAGATCTTATAATTTTTTAGACCGAGTCAAATTTTAGTAATCAACATGTCAAATTTCAATAATCAAGAGGTCAAATTTTAGTAATCAAAAAGTTGTACCATCTCTCTCTCTCTCTCACACACACACACACCCCTCTATCTCCTCCCGATCTATCTCTCCCTACCTCTCTCTCTCTCTCTCTCTCTCTCTCTCTCTCTCTCTCTCTCTCTCTCTCTCTCTCTCTCTCTACTCCCTTCTCACCTCTCTCTCTCTCATATTCTTTATCTCCCTCTCCTCCATCCTCTCTTTCCATCCCTCTCATCTCCCTCCACCTCTTTCCCTCTCTCTCTATCTCTCCTCTCTCTCCCTACTCTCTCTCTCTCTCTCTCTCTCTCTCTCTTCTCTCTCTCTCTCTCTCTCTCTCTCTCTCTCTCTCTCTCTCTCTCTCTCTCTCTCTCTCTCTTCTTATCTTTATCTCCCCTCTCTATCTCACCTACATCTCCCTCACCTCTTTCCTTCTCTACTCGTTATCTCTCATCTCCCTCCCTCTACCTACCTCTCTCTATCTCCATCTCTCCCTCCCCCTTTTTCTCTCACTCTCTCCTCTTTATCTCACCATTATCTCTCTCTCACCTTCCCCCTAATTCTCACTCCCTCTCTCTCTCCCTTCTTCCCTCCCTTCCCCATCTTTCTCTCTCCCCCTATGATAGTTGAGGGCAAAGGGTTGAGGTTTTAGGGATAGTTTTAAAGTTTGAGGGTATAAGGTTAAGTGTATATGGTATAGGGATTATGGTTTAGGATATTGGGTATAAGGTTGAGGGTGTAGGGTTTAGGGTTTAAGGTATAGGGTTGAGGGTATAGGGATTAGGGTTTAGGATAGTAGGTATAGGGTTGAGGGTTTAGGGTTTAAGTATAGGGTTGAGGGTTGAAGGTTTTATTCTAGGTTAAGTGTATAGGGTATAGGGATTAGGGTTTAGTATATTGGGTATAGGGTTTAGGGTTTAGAATATTGGGTATAGGGTTTAGGGTATAAAGTTTAGGTTTAAGGGTTGAGAGTGCAGAGTTTAAGTATAGGTTTGAGGGATAATGTTCAAGGTTTAGGGCATAAGGTTGATGATGTAGGATTGAGGGTTTAAGGTATAGGGTTAAGTGTATAGGGTATAGGGATTATGGTTTAGGATATTCAATATAGGTTTGAGGGTATTGGGTTTAGGGTTGAGGTTTTGAGGGTTAAGGGTATAAAGTTAAGTCTATATGGTATAGGGATTATGGTTTGGGATATTCAATATAGGGTTGAGGGTATTGGGTTGAGGATATTGGGTTTAGGGTTTAGGGTTTAGGGTTGAGGTTTTGAGGGTTAAGGGTATAGTGTATAGGGATGAGGGTTGAGGGTGTATGGTTTATGGTGCAAGGTTGAATGTAGGTTTATGGTTAAGGTTTGAGGTTTTATGGTTGAGGTATAATGTTCAATGTTGAGGGTACAAGGCTAAGTGTATATGGTATAGGATTAGGGTTTAGGATATTAAGTATAGGGTTTAGTGTATAGGGTTGAGGGTATAATGTATAGAGTTAAGGGTTGAGAGTGTAGGGTGTAGGGTGTAGTGTGTAGGGTATAGGGTATAGGGATGAGGATGCAGGGTGCAAGGTTTAGGGATTAAGGTATAGGGATGAGGGTATAGGGTTAAGTGTAAGTTTGGGATATTGAGAGAGAGGGAAGGAGGTAGGTAGGGAGAGGTAGAGATTGAGAGAGATAGAGAGAGAAACATAGAGAGAAGAAGGAAGGTTGGGAGATTGAGAGGGAGGGAGACAGAGGGAGAAAGAGGGAAGGAGGGAGGGAGAGATAGAGATGGAGAGAGTGAGATAGAGAGTATATAAGGAGAGATAGAAGGGGGAGGTAGAGAGAGGGGGGAGGAGGAAGGTTGGGATATTAAGAGAGAGGGAGAGAGGGAGAGAGGGGGAGGCAGGGAGAAGTAGAGAGAGATATATATGGAGGGACTAGAGGTAGGGAGGGAGAGAGAGGTGAGATAGAGATGGAGGTAGGTAGGTAGGGAAGGAGAGAGAGAGAGAGAGAGAGAGAGAGAGAGAGATGGGTGGGGATATTGATAGAGATGGAGGGGGGAGGGAGGGAGAGGTATATATGGAGAGAGAGAGAGAAATATATAGGGAATGAGAGATAGAGAGGGAGAATTAGAGAGAGAGAGAGAGAGAAGTATATAGGGAAGGCTAGATAGAGGGGGGAGGGAGGGAGAAGTACAGAGAGAGGTAGGGAGGGAGGGAGAGGTAATATAGAGAGAGAGAGAGGGGAGGGAGGGAGGGTGGTAGAGAGAGAGAGGTATAGATATAGGTTAGATAGAGAGTAGAGAGGGAAGGTGTGTGGGAGGAAGGGAGAGAGAGAGGGGAGATAAATAAAATTAGAGAGGGAGGGAGGGAGGGAGAGAGAAAGGTGAGATAGAGAGAAGTATATAGGGAAGGAGAGAGAGAGATGAGGAAGGTAGGGAGATTGAGAGAGGGAGGAGGGAGAGGGATTAATGGAGAGAGATAAAGAAGTATATAGGGAAGGAAAAATAGAGATAGAGAAAGAGAGAAGTAGAGAGAGAAATAGAGAGGAGGAAGGTTAGGATATTGAGAGAGAGGGGGAGAGAGAGGGAGAGAGAAGGAATGAGATGTGGAGAGGGAGAGAGATAGAAGAGTATATAAGGATAGATAGAGAGGGGAGGAGGGAGGAGAAGTGGAGAGAGAGGGAGAGGTATGGAGGGAGAGAGAGAGAGAGAGATAGAGAAAGAGAGAGGAGGGAGAGAGAGATAAAGAGAAGTAGAGAGGGAAGGAGGAAGGGATGAAGGGAGAGAAGTGACAAAGAGAATAAGAGAGAGGGGGGATGAAGGTGGAGATATTGAGAGAGAGAAAGGAGGGTAAAAGAGAGGCAGAGAGGGATAGGTTAGATAGAGAGAAGTAGAGAGGGAAGGTGGGTGGGAGGAAGGAAGAGATAGAGAGAGAGAGAGAGATAGAGAGAGAAACGGAGGGGGAAGGAGTAAAGGAGGGAGGGAGGGAGAGAGAGGTGAGATAGAGAGAAGTATAGAAGGAAGGAGAGAGAGAGAGAGAGAGAATGGTGAGATAAATAGAAGTAGAGAGGGAAGGAGAGAGTGTGAAAGAGAGGTCTAGAGCATAAGGGATAAATTATGAGTGAAATAGAGATAGAGAGAGAACAACTTACTGATTACTAAAATTTGACCTCCTGATTACTGAAATTTGACTAAGTTTGAAAATTTATGGGTAAAAGTACAAATCTATATCACACTTTTTAAAGGAAACAACCAACACTTATCCAACTTTTAAACTCGAATCACTAAAAAGTGGCATATATGTTTTGAATTTTGAAATGATGTAAACTAATAAAATAAAATAAAATTATTATATTTTATGCTTATATTTAAAAAATAATAAAATTATTTTAATATAGTTTTTTTATAAATTGACACTATAATTTAGTTTCTAAAAAAATGAAGCTACATGAAACGTCAATCTTTATATATTAAAAAAAAATCCTTTATTTTTTTATGTGAATTTATAACTTGAAACTTTAGTGCATGAATATATTTTTTTCTAATTTTTATCAATATATATTTTTAAATAAATATTAAAATGTGTTCATATTAAAATATAGTTGTTTTCATTCGACATCAACTTTCATATTATCTATTTATCTAAAATGGGAAAAAAATATACCATCGTGATATAGATTTTTTTATCTTGTGCATCATATTTTTTTCAATCTTTTTTAATAAGTTTTACTATTTTTCCTTGACATGGTAATCAACCTAATATTTTGTGTTGATAACCTGCTTTTTGTAAAAATAAAAAGGAAAATATAAATAATTATTAAATTATTAAAATATATATATTTTTGAAAACTCCACTTATGGATCTACAAAAAGGTATTTTTTATATTTATAAGTAGAAGTTGTTGAAACATCATTTTTTCAAATAAATTTATTTTTTTGGTAAATTGGCCTCAAAGTGGTATTATATATGTATTTAGCCAATAATTTTAGTTGGAAAATTTGTGGACATATCTAACTTAGCTAGATTGAATTAGTTAGAAATACTTAAATTCACTTGTGTCGATAAGTTGGTTGAAAGTGTGACACAACTTTGTACTTTTACCCTTATAAGATCTTCCAATAACTAGAATTTGCATTTCTAACTCCTAGAGATTTGAAACCACTATCAAACATCCTAAAACTATATACATGAAATATAACTTAAAGTATAAGAAAGTAAATTTCCATATGTAAATGTCAAATTATACTTTCCCTGAAACATAAGGACAAGAAAGAGAAAAAAAGATAAGGAATTTTTTTCAATACAAACCATAATGTGAGTGCATTATAATGTGCTCACATTTTGTCAATGCATTCAAACAATGTGAGAACATTATAACGCACTTACATTTTTCAAAATTCAAATCATAACACGAGTGCATTATAATGTGCTCATGTTTTGGCTTGGTAATGATTGAGCCTAGGCTTATTCACTATCAACCCATAATGCAAGCACACTTTTTTATAGAACGCTCGCATTTTCACTATTTCAGGACCAAAACGTGAAGTGGGCACTTTTTGGCCCCTATCTCTGTGCACTTACCCTTATACAAAATATTTTTTTATCATTTGGGTATTAGAATAAATTATATATTTGAAAACTAGACTCAAAATCATAAATTTCATATTATTGGACTTTTTAAAGACTATATGTTTAAGTGCTTCAAATTTTTAGTACAATTGTGAAAAACTTTGATTTTCAAGAAAAACACTTCCACTTTTCGACCAAAAGGTGGACTCAAATTATTGCACTTAATCTTACAATTTTCTTTAAAATAAATTATCACTAGCTTAAAATCATGAAAATTTACAAAAAGGTCTCAAAATACTTATCTTAACTAAGCCAAAGATTTCCATTAACTTGATATATGTTAATATATAGTCCCTAGATTTATTTTTCAGCCCCTAAATCCTTTGTATCAAAGAAACTTTAAAGTTTAGTTTTTGAGATACCTAATCATAATGATATTTCCAATAGATAACATGTCATAATCATATAATATAATTATTAGCAACTCATCATCAATAAATTTAAAATAAAAATAATGATTGAACTCACTCTTTACAAACCTAAGTTGTGATGCAAAAGCATCAAATTTGTGAAACCACATTTGAAGTGACTTCTTCAAACCATATAAAGACCACTTTAACTTGCAAGCCAATTTTTCATTTTCTATCATCAAAAATTCATTACGATGTTAAATATAATCTCTACAAGATATCTATGAAAAGTAATTTCAACATCCATTTTATCTACCTCTAAACACAATTAATGGTGGTAAAAAGTAGGGATCTAATAATCATACTAACCTAGACATAGGAGAAATTTTTAACCAGAATAAATTCCCTTGACTTGGGATTAACCTTTCACCACCAAACTAGCCTTATGCATATCCAAATTTTCATTTTCTCTTAATTTCCTTTTGCATACCATTTGCATCCAATGGGATCCCTTCCCTTATGTAAATCCACTAGATCCCAAGTCTCACATTTGTCAAAGGCCACCATATTCTTCTACATGTCCTTCATCCAAGATTTGTGCTCCTTCTAAGAAAGAGCTCTCTTCACATATCTAATATCAATGTTAGTATAATATAAAGAAAATACACAACAAAAATTTGGTGGACTATCGTAAAGGAGGGGATTCACTACCCTCAAGAAAAATGGAGTATTCAATGATAAAATAAGTTACCTCAAGGAATAAAGCTCAGCTAACAAGATAAAGAATAAATAATATCTACACAACCTAATCAAATAGAGGCTAGACTATTAATAGTAAGAATAATGAAATCGCTTAGTTATAGAACTTAACAATAGAATCAAAATATTTGATATGCAAAAATGGAAAGTACATGAAACAAATTTTACCCCTAGAAGGATTAAGCCTTGGCCACGGATGATAGTGGAACCTTGGGAGGTTTACGCCCCATGTTATCATCTCCAATAAAATAGAGAATAACGTCCATATATATGAAATGTTCATCTTGTCAAATCTGTACATCTGCACACAAAACAAAGAGGAAAACTGGTGGGGGTTGTTCCAAGGCTTGCCTCAATCAAACCCCCTTATTTTCTAATGTTTCCACCTCCACAGATAGATAAAGATAGAAAAAAATACATAAAATGTAAATATGTGTAATAGAAACAAGCCTCACAAATGAGGAGAACCATTATCATGATCATAAAGACATGTAATATAAACAATCCCCAAAAAGGAGGAAAACCCCTATTAAAAATAAAATAGATAAGATTAAATGGATAGCATTAAATAGGAAAGATAAGAAGACAAGAGAAGAATGCCAATAGTTTGTGTCTCCCCACTTGGCTTGATAGACATGATAATCTTGTATGAAAGAGAGCCTTGATTGTTGCTTAAGAGAAATTTGGCGGAGCTTCACTATGGGAGCAAGAGAGAGCAAGATAGACTAAGAAGAATGAAGTAGAATGAGAGAGATAGAGAGAGAGAGAGAAAGATCAAATGAGAGAGTGTACAAATTAATGATAATGAGAGTTAAAATGGAGTTTTGGGAGTTGTCATGGGTAGGAGGAGTCGTTACATCCACATTTCTTTCACAATGACACATTCCATAGGCTAAGGACATAGAATATTCTTATTTAAATCTTAGAAAGTTTGGGGACAATAGCATGTTGTAGGGATTTTCATATGTTGTGCAAGTGTCCTCAAAAATTTATAAGAATTAGATATTCAGGTTGTTAGTGCTTCATCATTGTCACCTATGAAGGCGAAATAGTGAAATTCCAACTTATAGGTTTTTGTCATTAATGTGGTGAGATAGATGCGTAAGCAAATGAAATTGCCATGAGGTGCAATTTTATGACACTATAACTATATCTATCAAATTATTTGTGTTGTCTTGTGGACCTCCTTAAGGGTGTCATAAAAGGACACTTTCAAGTCTTCTAAATTCTTTGAATTTAACCCTTCTTCTTCCTCAACATCCTCCTATCTATTTTTTGTTTTTCCATATATGCATCTTCGTACTTAATCTTAATCTCAAGATACACTATCTTCTTCTCAATTTCCTATGTTTATGCAACATTATAAATAACTCTAAGCTCCCTAAAAATTAAATCTTCAAAATAAACCATTTTAAAGGTTAGAGGATTCTAAAGCTTATAAAAATAACATTCTCACCATAACCAACAAAAATAAATATGATATCCTTAAAAATTTAACATAGACAGTCTATGTTTAGGCACATAAATAGAAGTCTCACAATTAAAAACTATAATGTGTAAAACTAAGAATTTTTAACTATCTACACTTCAGACAATGTCTTAATAACCAAACAAAAATAAAGAGATCTAATTACTAACTAACAGTTAGTATTAATAGCCTTAATCCAAAACTGTTAATATAATTGAAATTCAATCAACATGCTTCTAGCTCTATCCATTAATGTCTTGTTATTTATTTATGTAATGCCATTTTCTATGGAATATAAAAAATTATCTTTAATCCCACAATACCTACATATCTATAGAAACTATTAGATTGCATAGATCATCACCTTCATGATTTAACCTCAACAATTTTATCTTCCTATTTGACAACGGTTTCTCAACAAGAACTTTAAAATCCCTAAAATTATAAAAAAAAATTGTGTTTATGATTTAGAAAATAAATTTTTTGTGACTCTAGAGGTTTCATAAATAAGTGAAACATAATAATGAGATCTAACATTATAAGGAAAACCCACGTATCAAAAACACTATAAGGAGCACCCACATGGTCAAATACATCACAATGAATAACTTTGAATAATTAATTTTCTATAATGCTACTAAAATTAAACTTAAATCTATTCTATTTTGTAAATACACAATGCTCAAACAATTCAAAATTTACATAATAATCAAATAAACCATCCACCACACTTTTATTTATCATTGTCTTATGACCTTTTTAACTGATGTGGTCCAATATATTGTGCCTCAATATACATGAATCAAAATTATTTGTTACATTAGTATTTACAATATCTAGATATTGTTAGCTTAAACAAGGTACTAAATTGAATTCCCTTAGCTAGCACTAGATTCTCTCTATCCAACCTACAACAATTATTATCAAATATGACAAATACAAACATCATTCATCTTAGAAATTGAAATATAATTTTGTGCAATACCAATAATATATAACACATCTATTTGAAAATTTACTCTCACATCATTGAAAAATAAATTTACCTTCCCTTTATCAATATTCTTGTGTGAATTGTAGTTTCCAAGTTAAAAATGTACACCATTGTATGCTTTACAATGATAAAACCATTGCTTTTGAGAATCATCTGATATGAGGCATATGAATCAATCAACCATGATTCATCAATAGAAATGCTAGTATAAATAAATAATATATCAATATCATCATCATAAAAGGATTTGTCAATAGATAAATCATCATTAGTTTTCTTATTTCAACATTTATTATTAAAATGGACCCATTTCTCATAGTTCTAATATTAGAACCCACTCTTTTTGGGTTCTTAGATTTATTCTCTTCAACAAGCTTAAAACTAATAGGTCCTTTGTGAATCAAAATAAGACTAAAAACATTAAAATGTTCATATAGATCTCATCAGATTTGTCTTATTTTATTTTAAATAATCAAGTTTCTATTTCAAATAAAAATTATTTACTATACTCTTGGTTTGAAATATTTCACTGATCCTTATCTACGAACTACATGTGGTTGTTTCCTCAAAAAAATCTAGAAAGATAGAACTAGAGAGACACAATTGTATGGTTCTTCATGGTTTCTTTTCTCCAATCTTCATTTCAAACATCTACATGTTTCTCTTTTTGTATTATATTTCTTCATTGATCTTTATCTCCCAAGAGATCCTCCATTTTAAGCTTTCATAGCTTGTGATTATGGCTATTAAAATTCTCAATATCCAAATGGAATGTGCTTGCAATGGTATCAACCACATATGTATCTACAAAACCACTAAATTAAATTCTCCACTACAACAACAAAAAACACAACACTCTAAAACAAACATCCTTCTCTCTAATTAATTCATAGCTCAAATACCAAATATTGAATGAGTGGTAAGAAATACAATAAAAATATTAACAAAATAGTATTTAAATATAATTGAAGAATATGAAAAAACATTGAAATAAAATATAACTTGAAGAAAAATGACTAAGTTAGCAACACATAAGAACACCAAATTTATGTGGAGAAATCCTTTCCAAAAAACTCCACCACCAAAAAGATACTAGGTTTAAACTAATCTCAAATAGATAAGTACATCAACATAATCCACTTTATCCCTCTAGTTTGATGGTAATCCAATGGCATAATAGTACTTACAAATAAAAAAATGAAACCTCTATTCTATGACTCTATTATATAGAAATTTTTAAAACTAGAAATATTAAGTGGCATTCCAAAATAAGAGTCAAAATAATGGACTTAAAACTAGGTGTAATATTCCTCATATAAAAACCAATACTCTATAATCAATGATAAAAAAATTGAAAACAAAATTTAAATCCTCGTACACCAATTACACATCATATTTCATGTCTTCTTGTAACAATATCTCAAGTATATAGAGAAAAATACAATAAAATATTTCCCTCTCTCATATGGGTGTTTGATTTACACCCACTCCATGAACCCTAGAGAGCACAAATTATTTATTTGACTATGACATAATTAAATACAATAGTCTTAAGGACTTACAAGGTGAATATTAATGGTCAAAACATTCACAATAACAAATCCTCTTATACCTCTTATGCATCATATATTCTATCATAAGCCATCATTAATCCCACTTTCCCAATCTTAGGTCCTATATGTGGACTATGCTTGCATGTCATAACACCTACCTTGGGAAGATGTTCAATAGCTCTTAAATTTGATCTTGTCTAAGTAAATTTTCCTCATTTAATTCCTTATTGCGACAATATCCCAAATATCTAGAGAATATTAAATAATAAAATATTATCTTCTCATATGAGTGTCCATTTTTTACCCACTCCATGAACCTTTGATAACACACATTATTTATTTTAATATGATAATTAAATACAATAGTATCAAGTACTTGCAAGGCGAATATCATAACTAATAATAACATAACCAATCAAGGGAAATGGTCATTACTAAGATTAAATTGTAGAATCCCACAAGAACCATTATCAAAAGGAATGTGACCAACAACCCTTGAAGAAAAAACTAAAGGTGTTACTTAAGGGATAGACCATACTACTAATTGATGTTGGGATTAGAAAGAATCAAAATACACAATATAACCTTCTACAAGAGAAACCAAATTATCACAATAGAAATTACTATCATATACAAATGAGATTTTATAAAATATAATGATGAAACTTGCATATATAAGCAAGGATGAATAGATAAGAAGATAGAAGGAAATTATTGACTACCCATCCAAAGGTGAAAAACTTGTGAGATCACTTAACAAGTGTGTGATAAAGTGTATAATATGCATGCACTAGGTGTCTAAAATAAGGACATGTGTCTCAATCACATGAAGTGAGACAAAAATATAAAATACCTAAGTAAACATAATCTAAATGTGAAACATAAAAAGGAGATCTATCCTAACTAGATAAGTAAAGACACTATTTACACTAACACTTTCCCTTAAGTGAAACTTAGGGATTAATGTATACAAATATGGTGAGTCTTGGCTATTAGGTTGTTTTAGGTACTCATATACAAATTTCTCATCAAGTGAAGTAAAGGAGAAAAACCAGTGGAAACAAAACTCTTATGTAAAAGAAAAATGATAAAATGTGAATGTACAAGTGAAGAAGATAAGTGATAGAAGGAAGGACTCATGAGACTGCCCAAGGACTATGTCTTTCACAAATCAAAATAATGTTCTCCCCATAGGAGAGAAAAGAGAGACTATGTATCCCCCCACAAGATGATGACTTCTTTGATTTTTTCTCAAATGCTCCATGTGAAGACTAATGTATAATAGGTACAAAAGAAGTGATGTGTGGAATTTCAATACATGTCATATGGCTATAATCCAAATCCTAGATTAAGTCTTGTTTCGAAGAATCTATGAATGCTCTTGATGAAGGATCTTTGAAATTTGATGTAGTGCAAGAACTATCATAATAAAAAAATATTGATGTCCTCAATGGTGTCTTCCAAATCTGTAATGTGTGACTTTACAAATGGAGATGAAATGTCTAGTAAAAATCTATCCTAATGTGCTAGAAAATAGGAATCAATATCTTGGTGCAAGGAATTTCTAAACGTTCTTAAGGAAGAAACTTTAGATTTTAAGGTAACAATAGGTTAGGATATTGCAATGCATGTCATCAAACTACATTGTTCATCTCCAAATGATGGAGGTATCTCACAAAATGTCTAAGTGAGGCCATGTGATGTTTCTATATAGGAAAAAAATGATTAAGGTAAATATGGAAGTACTCAAGGCACAACTCATGGAAGTGCTCAAAGGAACAACTAAATATACCCCCCTTATGTGATTAGATTCCTCAAAATGAAAATTTGGAAATAACTGTGGAAGTGTTTTGGATACAACTCATGAAAGCTCTCAAAGGCACAACTCAAACCACCCTTCCTAAATGATTAATGCTTAAATAAAATTACTTAAGAAAAATGTCAAAGTGTGCATGGCTTGACATATGGAAGTTCTCAAAGGCACAACTCAAAACACCCCCCATGAGTCAATGTTGGATCCCCCTAAATTTGTAACTTTATAACTTAGTGCATAGGCATGTCCAATTTGGAATGAAACATGTAAATTTATAACAATAGTGTGCAATTGTTTCCAATAGATAAAACTCAAAAACTTATTCACTTTTACAAAAACAACACTCGATTTTGAGTTACTAATCAAAAGATACAATAATTTTATTATGTGCGTATTTGGCTTTTCAAAAAGGAGACCAAAAATGTATTGAAACAAAATAATTTGAAAATACTATCAATGTTTAAGAGTCCATGAAAAAACCATTTTTTTTACTATTTACATTCGAAAAATTGACTCCTTGTTTGCAAGTTTTGCAAAAAATAAAAAGACACCCCAACAAGATTTTTGAATAAGCTCGCAATTAACAAAAAATTCTAAACCAAACCACTTGTGGTTATCATAAACTATCATGCTAACAAAAAATACTAACTATTAAAATAAGACAATTATCAAATACAATAAAATTCTACAATAAAGACTAACTATAACCACCAATATAAAGAGCCCTAGACTTAGGTCACAAAACTGTTGTTGAGGAGGGTTTTTTCTTGCACATTTAGGAAGAAAGATACCAAGTATGTGTTGAAGACTTGACTTGGATGACTGAGTCCAATGGCATATGTTGATCACTAAAACCTACACTTTAGGAAAATAGCCTTATGGGAAGTTTAGTAGGTGAGGGGAAGAATTGTGATCCATTGGACAACCTTCGATATTTTAGAAGTTGGCTCTTCATTCATGTTTAAGGGAGGAAAAGGGGGAGAATAAATAAACATAAACAAATATAAACTAGGGTGATGTGCCAAATATTTTACAACATTTCAAATATCACTTCCAATAACCAAACATACAAACTCCTAAGAACTGAACACAAAGTTCCACAAACCCTTCGTTGTTGAAAAAGGAACCAAATGATTAAGGGTTGGTAAGCATAGAGCACAACATTCAGATATTTTCATGGGAAGCACCCACTAAGGCTCGATAGAGTATGATACTCCTAGGTTATTTTGTTAGCTTCTTAAATATTTTATAGAGATTGCTCACCAATGAGCATAGTATGACATCTAACATAAATCATTGCAGAAATGAAAGAGTACAAGACATGGTTCAATTATATACAATCTTATACTAAAATCCATAAAAGCTAAAACTCATAACAATCAGTCTTCAAGATCATATCCATTCATGAATGGCATAGATCATTAAAGCTAGCATAAATAGAAAATAATACACACAACAAAAGTGAACTGGGTACAATATAATGTGTTGTGATTTCCATTGATTGATTCAAAAGATACAAAATGCTAAGGCTGGATGAAAATGGAAACTCTCTAAAAACTTAGTCTCTAAGTATTCTCTTTACAAAAATAGTGAACAACTACTGCAAAAATTGGGAACCCTTGGGAGAGGCTCGAAGTTCCCTTTTATAACACAAGAGAAGCAATAAGAAAAAACCCTCTCCCATCGCTTGGATATGCAAAAGACAAAAACATAAACAGTGGAATTAAACCATTGGCCAGAGAACCTATAGGGATTCTTGAAGAAAGCTGACAAAAATTAATCTCTCCCTCTAACAATCCCATATTGAAATAATGTTTTAGTTAGTGAGATCTAATTGAAATGGAACTCAAAATCTCCCAATTCATTCATTTCAACCACTTTCTCCCTGAAAATACCATGGTGGATGCCAATCAATTCTGAAATGAATGCCCTTTGATAAAAGCTTAATGAATAATTAGGCACCATGCCTAATCGAGACTTCCTTAGCAGTCAAGATACAATAAACAAGACATGGAGCATTATGGTGATCACCACAACCACTTGGATGAGTGAGCTTTTAAGCGGAAATGGCATTTGTATTCCTAAGCTTCAACATATGGCACCCTTTGACACCCTTCTACTTTTTAAATAGCCAATAATACACTTTTCATAGCCTCTCAAGCTCAAAACATGCCCAGGCTTCCACACAGCTGACAAGTGGCACCTCCTGATGCTCCTCTATTCCCTTTTACTTTTCCCTTTAAGAATATTTGTGTCCTGAACACATGGCATGTAGGAAAAATTTGTTGAGGCTTTCCTTTAATCTACCTTCAAGAAATTCCACGATGTCGACACATGGCACCTTCCACCTTCAACCACTTCAAATAATAAAATCCTTTATAAAGATTGTGTGGGAGCCACCACATGGCAGCTTTGTGTGCCTTCGCAAGAGAAAGAGGCCATGGCCTTGCTTTTACCTACACTATGCTAACACATGGCACATTTCAGTGAGGTGTTATGCAAAGAATATATGAAATCCATAGGTTTACTTAGAAATAATATAAAACAAAAGGAGAGGTCGCAGGGCAGATCATAAATCATGAAATAAATTGTAATGAAAGAATTTGGTAATGAGCTCTAGAAAAATTTCTCTATGTAATTCTAGTAACTTTTGAGGGCCTCTGCTTACAAAGGAGTGAACTCAAAAACTTTTCGTTTCACATCAAAGAATGGAAGGTAAAAGAGAAATGTGTGGCCTTAAATCTTAGGGAGCACAGATTGTAAAGGTTACCAATCCACCTCTAAGGGTCATACCAATGCCTATAAGTCCTCAAATGATTGGTCCAAATCGATTATTTCTTTGAAAGAGATATCACTCAATGTCATTTGTGTGGTCCCCATATGAAAGTTGAGCTATGTAAGAAGATGTAAAATGTTCTCAATCTCCTCAGTGCTCAGTGATGGACTCGGGGTCTAGAAAACCAACTGATCCCATTGTCCGTCCTCCATTAACTACTTGATCTTGTCCTCGATCAAAACTATTCCATCAGGAAGAAAAGGGGATGAAAGTTCCAACTAGACTAACCCCTCAAAATTCCCTCTCATTTTTGTGATATTGAGTTTCAAGGTGTGGTGGCAATCTTTGCCCCTTCGGGTTGCTTTATTACAATTGATGATTTTGTTGGCCTTATTTGTGTATTCTCTTCTATCTTTGATCCCCATAGTTGCTAAGAAATTTTCCACTGCCTTGTACAACTTGAATACTAAAATCTTGATTTTGTTACTCTAGGAGTGATAGATTGCAAAATTTGTTCTACAACGGGGCTAACATTTGCACTCAATTGGTTGGTTGGAACACCAAAGATATTTTGATTGATGTCAGCTTCCTTATGTCCAAATTAAGGAATAAAAAAGTGTCATATTTATAGGGAAGGTAATTGTGTGGCGGATGCATTGGAAAATTTAGGCTCGGGCTGGGCCTCTTCTAGATGTTGGAAGAGAATAGAAAGACTGTCGTCAAACATTCAAAGTTTGATAGGGCGGGAAAGGTCTTCCATGGTTAATAATGATTTGTAACCTTTGGATGACAAAGACTGTCTGGGGGGTCCACTGGTATATTTGGGTGTGTTGGTGGATAATTTGCATAGTTGGCTTGGAGGACAGGTGGAGTACTATGGGTAAAGATGAGAGGGTGTGGAGTAGGGGTCCGAGCATCCAAGTGTTGATTCTTTGGGATAGGAGATTGGGTATTGCTTATCAAATAATGATGAGATGGCAGGGAGGAAACTTAACTGATGTGATCAAAATTGGATTTGGTGACGTAATGCGGGTGTTTTTGAAGGTTGTGATTTCTTCTCGGGTGCATGTTGGTATTGTGAGTATCACGTTTTGGGGAACGAGGTTATTTGATTCATTTCCTAATTAGTTTTGGAGGAGCGTGTGTGTTAAAAATTATGGGACTGCTCATGACAAGTTCTGGTTGTGTTCTAGTGGCTTCGCACCGGCTAACTTAGCTGGTGGTTATTTCAGCTTTCTTTGGCGGGTTTCTAATTTTGGCTGGATGGTTTATCAGCATGGGATGTTGTGCCTTTCCTACCTTTCCGCTAACTTCTGCCTCCTCCACCATTTTCAAAAAATCATTAAATGTTATGTCATTTCACACTGCTGTATTTTTCCTGTTCGTGCGTGTTATCGGTTTGTGTGGATTACTAGCCGTAATCCCTGCATTAAACATTCTTTGGTGTTACTTGTTCACAACATTTGGCTCTGGTGTTTTTTGCTATGTTGTGAAGTTCCTGTGCAGGCTGATAGAATGTGGGGAGATCGTGTGCAGACTGAGCTGGATTGTTGTGATGAATTTTGGAACAACCCTCTTGTGTGGCACATTTGCGTGGAGGGCAGAATTGCCCCGCTTATGGAATGTCTGGTCGGCCATGATCCAATTCTTTCGGGTCAATTTGCTAGTTCTTGGAAGGAGAGGAGGGTTTCTACTGGAGGGATTTCATTTGAAGTTAGTGAGGAAGTCATTGCGCAGGCCACGGGCTTGAGATGTGAAGGGAAGAAATACCCTAAACACACCAAAAAGCCAGACCACGACATTCTTAAGGCATTCTTCAGAGGCGAGGAGACTCCGGCCAGGAATCTGGCGGGGTTCGAAAGAGCTGAGCTCCCTAAGCTGTGGGACATGGTTTGCTTGGCTCTGATGAAATACGTGACGCTGGAAGGTAGGTATAAAACTTTTTTTTTTCTATCATTTCCCGTTGCTTAACCATCTCAGACATAAAATGCTGCTTAGCTTTCCTTTTTTCCTTCTTATGGACCTGGAAAGCTCGATAGAGAAATGTAAGGTGGCGGCTAGCCATTATCCCGATGATCCCTTGCCTCTCCCACTCCACCAAGGGCTTATACTCTACCTGTACCACTTCCATCTTGCTCTTTGTCCACCTAAAACCATCAATGTCCGTGTCGAGAATATTGAACCCATCTCCTCGATCCGTATCTCCCGGGCTGAGTCCAAGAGCCCTCCTCGGGCCATTGTGGTAGGGTGTGTCAAAACCAATTTGGCCACCAAAAAGCTTAAGGGTGGATCTAGCATGGCTCATGCCAGTGCAGTGGAAGAGCTCTGTGAGCTAAAGTCTACCCAGGTGGACATGACGGAAAAGGTCACTAAACTGAAGAAAGGCAAGGAGAAATGTGGGTCGGCCATGACTATCAAGGAGGGCATGGGAAAGGTTGTTGTGGAGAAAGACTTGGGAGAGGAAACGGTGGTGGAGATCATGGATCTGACTGGTGGGGAAAGCATTAGGAGGAGATCGGAGAGGTTGGCCAAGAACAGAAAAAAGAGATTAATAATTGAAGACTCGGAGGTGGAGCAGTCTAACAACAAGGGCTATAAGGAAGATGATTCCAAAGATGAGAGTGATGAGATGGGTGAGAGGCCTTTGCCTACTCCGATGGACAGCAAGTTTTTTGGCCATGTTTCTAACTCGTACACTCCGTTGGTGAATGAGCCTAGCTCATTTCTGAAAACTAGGGATGCTGGGGAAGATACTGAAGTGCTGGAAAAGAGACTGAACACCTTGGATAAAAGATTTAGGGGCTTGACCCGATTCACGATGAAATTGAGCCACTTTGTTACTAGTGCGCTATCTAATGTCATAAAAGAGGAATTAGCGGGGAATAATAGCCAGGAGAATAAGGAGTGGGTTGGTGATGAGGCAGTTGACCTCCTGTTCAAGAACTGGGATGAGGCCAGTTAGTTGCTCCTATTGCTGGTCTGTCGACTATTTTTTGGCTATTGGTGTGCTGTCACTGGGCTGTCTCTGGCTTTTTTCTCTTTTTTTGTAATGTTCTCTGGTTATGTTTAGTCCTTTTTTGGCCCTAGTGGCCCATTGTGAGGGGTACAGCACCTCGTAAATATTGTTTAACTTTTCAAAAACATTTGCACTCAATTCTTGTGCATCCACCATGAATTTTAGAGTCAGACGTAGGGATGTTACCACATCCTTTATTTTCTCCCAATAAGATATGTATAATTTTTGCAAAAGCAGGGTAAAATTGGCTTGTTGTGTTGGATCCACAACTACATCCTACAATTGCTAGATCTACAAATCCTTACTCATGATTTCTTCATGCAATTTATTAATAATCTCCAAAGATTTTAAATTTTTGAGGAATAATTGCACCAAATCTTGCTTGCATGCCTACAACACAGACTCTACAGTCTCTTTTTCCCACTTCTCTAAATCCATCAATAATTTAGCCTCATGGAGCTCAACTTGGAATTGATTTTTTTTTTTTGTAATTCCTTCTAGTTTTGCACTTGTATCCCCGAAGAATCAGAGAGCTCCTGTTGGACCTTAGCCAAATATTTAATTTTCTCATATAATTGCATCTCTACCAAATCCTTTGCATTCTTTTCATTTATGTCCTAAGATTGGGCATCAACCAACTCTTTCTAGAATATTTACTTCTCTTTTTCCATGTTCTATTGTAGCTTCTCCTTCCACTTTCTAGCATCAAAGAGGTTCTTTTGCACTTGTTGTAATTCTTATTATTTTTCCTATAGCTTTTAGTTTAGATCCTCATTCTCCTTCCATTTTGCATCAATATTGGAAATTGTATCACTCATCTAGTCTAGAGTCTAGCCCTCTCCACTTGTTCTGCTTGTAGGGCTATCAAATTCTTATCTTCCTAGTCTTTCCTTACATGAGCGATATTTGCATCCTTCTCATTGACCTTTGCCTTCAACCTATCCAATGTAGATCTAACACTTTTCAATTATTCTTCCTTATTCTTCATTTTTCGGTCTTACTGTAGGTAGTTAGTTGTGACTACCCTCTATGTTTATTCCATGAGACCTAGCTTGTCACATGGATGAGTATCATTGAGGTTGAGTCCTATTGCCTAGATATCATAGTCTTCATATTGCATTTGGCCCTTAGGCTTGGAGACTTGAGGATTCATCTCCATGATCATTAGAGTGTGTTGCTTTTCATCAAAATTTGTTTCCATCCTCGAGGCACTTCTTTTGCATTCCTCTTTTGATTCATGTCCTCCTAAGCTTTCTTTCACACGCCCATCTGGGTTTGGTACTCTAAGGGAGATGAAATGCATTGTTTGTAAATTGGGATACCAATAGGGAGACCAAAAGGAATTGGAACAAGGGAGGCCCATATTCATTCTCCTGATGGCGAAATCATCAAAAAGATTAGGGTTATAGGCAAGAAAGACATAATTCCTTGCAATGACTATGCAGGGCATGGGGTTCTTATAGAGGTTAAAGGGGAAATAGTGGATGAAAGGTCCATTAGTATAGTGCAAGGTGGGGATAAAGAGAGCGATACGAGAGGTGGATTAGAAAATGGAGCTTGTACTACTAATAAAGAAAGCAATGTATCATACATGGAGGTAGATATAGTCATAGGGGCTAGGAATGGAGGCTGCAAAATGGTGGAAGTGATAATGACAGTCACAAAAGAAGGTACAAAAGGGTACAAAAGGGATCATAGATGAAATGACAACCATTTCAACGACTGCGTATGTGGAGGGAGGGAGTGAAAGAGAAATGGGAGGAACTGGAAATACTGAGAAGAAGAGAGAATACAGGGATAAAAACTTACCTGGATCATGGAGGTCATTGGTGGTTCTGCAATAATGGTCATGCGATCTTCTTCTTCTTCATAGACATACCCTAGGTCTAACCTTCATCCTCTTGCATTCTTTTTGGGAGGTATGCTATTTGGAATGGACCCTTCACCTATAGAACATGATGAGCCTTGATCTCCTTGAAAATTTTGGGACTTCCTCTTAAGAGTCCAAGTTTGTGGTTGTCTAATGGTTGTACTTTCCACAAAGTCCTGCAATGGAATTTGTTGTGGCATTTTCTCTGCCAACGATCTTTCTTCTATTTTCTTCCCCTTTCCTTTCTACTATGGTGGCAAGGTGGTTTTCTCCTCAAAGGATTTTTTATTTTTATGATTTCATATATCATCAAACCTGTTATCCGAAGGGATATTGTCATAGTTGGAGTTCAAATCATGTATCTCCTATCGATATGTCTAGAAACCAGAAATTTTCTTCTCACTCCAGCCCATTTGCATCATCATTGTTTTCATGGGTTTATGAATTTTGATTGTTGGATTCACCTCTACCATGATCTTATAGAAAGAAAGTCATGGGGGCCTTTTGGATGGCACAAGAGAAAACTCAACACATAAATCTAGAGTGGCTACTTCTAGATTGGGCCTCTGCTCCCAGTGTGGTCATGGGGCATGGGTTAGAGAGATCCCCATGTTGGATAAACATCCATTCGGATAATATTTCCAATGATCACAAATAATTCCAAGGCCTATTTTTGTTAGTATTTTCACCAATAGAAAATCTGGATTTCTCTTTTATTGTGTGAGGTCTCACCCCACATGATTTGGGGTTTGTAAATTGAAACTTTCTTCGTCCTACCCCAAATGTGTTATCAATGATTGAAAATTGTCTGGCCCTTTCAATGTTGAGGGTTTTGTCTATTATACAAGTTGATAGCCTAAAGGGCTCCTCTATAAAGTTATTCATATGCACAAAATTGAAACCCACTCTACAAAAATAATCACATGGAGGTCAACTCTATGTTATCCATGCAACATGTTCCATTGTAAGCCTAGCAATTTTTTCCTATTGGTACAAATGTTGAAGAGTCAAGGTCAAGAAAAAGTCAGAAAAGGCATAATAATCATGTGTGGTGGAAAGCACATGGGTCCATATAGTGATTGGATTCCTCATACTTGATGCATTGGTGACGCTCAATGACATTACTTTGAGAAATACTAATTTTTTTGATGCAAAATCATGTGTGCAAGGAAATAAGAGTACCTGAATTTATAATCCATGTCATAATCTTTTAGTTGCTTGACAATTTTTCCTACAATAATTTATGTGAAATCATACTAGAAAAACTCTTTATGCTTCCTGAGTTTGAAAGCTAAACCCATTTGAAAATTCTCTACATTGTCATCTTAGTCCCAACCACATATGAATCCAAGTATCAATAATACATCTTGCAGGTCCAAATAAAAGTCTTCGAGAGCTAAGGGGAATTTAGGTGGCTCTATTTATCATTTGTCACCTTTTATCTCATAGTTGCAAAAACTAAGTTGGTCTTTCCTTGTTTCCCAATAGTGCTCCAATTTCTTCCTTGAAAATCTATTTACCACCTCTGGGTTGAACTAGACACATAGCATATCCATAATGGAATCCATGTTGATAATAAATTTTATCTCTTTCCTTCAAATAATCTCCTCATATAAATCAAAATTTGACACCCAAGAATCCACCAAATCAGGGGATGAATACACTAGAAGTATCATGTACTGTGGGAGGAAACCAAACACCCAGAGATTCAAGCTCTCCCTCCTCCATTTTATTTTGCATTCTTATGAAAGTACCTTTGTAGAGGACTTTTGGGTTTGTATGCAGTTTTGGATCATGGATATCATTAGAAAAATCCTCAAGTAGAGTTGATTCTATGTGTCTGATCTGGTTTAGGAGCTGGGTGTTTGTGAAAGTTAGCTTAGGCTGCATTGGGGTCGAGGTGTAGGATTTATCACCAAAACTGTCTACATAGAAAGATAAAGTTGACACTACTTCAGCACTACCGCCAAAGGATGTCCCTTCAGCTACCATTTCTTCAAATTTCATTTGAGAACTATCAATAAATTGCTCAATTTCACTACTTCTACACTCCAAACTCCCAACTTCACTTGAAATTTTTACTTAGAAAAATACATTGTAACTTGCTTCTTTCTCACTCTACGTTTTTCTCTGTTTTTATTTGCGCTTAGAATAAATGTGAATGAACGACACAATCAACATTTGCAGTACTACAAACAAGACCATTCATATGAATTAACTACCTTCTTTTTGGGAAACTCTAACCTCTTAATGGAAAAGGGGAGAAGGTACAACTCATTACATAATTTTTTTGGGAAAAGAAGCATTGAGATTAAAAAATTCAGCATTGAGAAGATTTTTTGCATTAAAAGCGGCTTGAAGACAGCAAAATTAAGGGTCACTTCTCATGATTGCATCAAGAAAGATGCACCAAGTTGGCAAGACACTTGGCAAAAATTTGAATGGCTTACACACATGCTGCCTCATGAATTAATTGGTCAAGCCTACTAAACCCAACCTTGTACAATTTTGGCATGCCAGATTCCCCACTTGATAAATTTTTCATATCACCATACAAATAAAGCATTTGATTTCACTTGTGCAGCTCCTGGCTATTTTTTAATAAATTGATATTAACCTTAATGCATAAATCATTCTATACTTAAGGAATGATTGTTTATTTGTAGGTAGGTAGCCATGGGCACTCCCATTAGGTTGGTTAGTAAAAATTTTCAGTTGGCCTTTGTAGAAGTGTTAGATGATAGGCTAAAGAGAATGATCAAAATGAAGAATCATTTGATCATAGCCACTATCAAGTGGGTCCTAGGAGAGGACTTCCTTTCTAACACCAATCAGTATAGAGTTAATACTGATATTGTGTTCAAATTTGTAGCATCTCTTCTTGAATTGAACAAGCCAAAGCCCTACATCATAGAGCTCACCAGAGCTCTTTTTAACAAAGATTATCTAGTGGGACTTGAAGAGGTTGTTAATGTAGTGGTTATGGGATTGGGAATCCCTATTGTGATGGACCTCAGATGGTTTTTTGATAGTGGAAATGTGGTGTCGTGGATCCCTTTTATCTCTAGCTTTTGAACAACTATGGTGGAGAGGCACCATGAGCAGTCAACCCCTACCTGTTCCTTTCTACACAAGGTGGTGAACATAGAGCCCGTCCATGACATCAAGTGGTACACTGATTTTCAAGACCTTGTTTACTCTCCTCAACCTACGATGGGTGGGAATATCGACAAAGCATGATCACTATCATATTCTTCATAGCTAAATTTTTTTTTTTATAAGAGCTTTGATTGTCACATTTTTTTGAGTTTTTGAAATTGCAAATTTTTGTTTGGCTTAGTAGTAACTTGAGTTACTAGAACTTTGTGTCTATTTTGATCAATATCTTCCTCAAATTATTTGTTATAAGACTCTTCAAAACTACTCTCGTCATTCTTTGAGGGGCTTTCAAGAGCATACTCCTTCCTAAAGACATTATCTTTTTGTATCTTATTCTCCACCTTATAGAGCTCACCAAAGCTCCCTTTTATCCTTGTGAACATAGGCCTAAGTGCCACATACTGTAGTTTAAATGATTTTCATATATAAAATAATATAGATTTTTGCATTATGTGTGTAATTCCTTCTTGCAAAATTTTGCACTTCACAGTTTTTACATATGGTATAGAATTTGCAAAATTTACATAATTTACAAGAAAAAACTCATAAGAGATGAGGAATTAATTAAAAAAATTCAAATGGATACCGTTCACTAGAATATTGGGAGTGTTTCCTTCCATATCTTCAAGTTCAAATGTGTTTCTCTCCTTACAATTGGTAATGTGGAAAGGACCTTTCCACAATGTATCAAACTTAGCATGTTGACCTAGTTTGGTGGCTTATTTGTCATACTTCAGGACCAGCTCACCCTCTTTAAAATGGGGGTCAGATGCCTTCTTATCAAACCATTTTTCACCACCTATTGGCGATTTTTCATAGCATCATAGGCTTTCTCTCAAGCTTCCTAGACATTAAGAAATTCTTCCAACCTTACTTCTATGTCATCATTCTCCTCAACTTATAGGGACATAATTAATTGTAGTGTTGGGATCTCCATGGAGATTGGTAGCACTACCTCCTTCCCATAAACCATCCCATATGGTGAGGCTTTCAAAACTTTCTTTGAAGTAATCTAGTTGGCCCATAATGCTACCCATAAGTGCATATGTCATTCCTTTTGGTGATCTTCACCTAACTGCTTGATCAACTAGATTAATTTTTTTTTTGGATTCTGCAAGTACATTCCCTTGTGGATAGTAGTTCGATGGAGTCTTGAAAAATAACCCATGATTTAATGTGAATTCAAACATCTTGGATCCTAAAAAGGCCCATGCATTGTCAAAAATGATGGTTTTGGGGGAGCCAAACCTTGCCACTAATTATTTGAGGAAATTAACAATTTTGTTCTCGGTGGCATTCCTTAATGGTACTATATTTGTCCATCTATTGAAGTAATCTATTGAGGTCAAGATCCATTTGTGTCCTAACCTAGAAATTGGGTTGATCATCCCAATGAAGTCTAGGGCCCACTATGCAAATGGTTCATCAACCACAATCGAACTAGGAGCATGGAAAAATTCTTGTGTTTTCCAACAAAGAACTAGTACTGCTGACATTTCCTCACCAAGTTATGGAACTCCTCAAATAAGGTAGGCCAATAATACCCTACACCTATTATATTCAAGGTGGTGGTCTTCACTAAGAAACAGTCAACTACGGGGCTGCTATGAAACTCGTCTAAGATATTTTATGCTTGTCCTTTATCCATGTGGTGGAGGAGAACACCATCGAAGTTTCTTTTAAAAATAATGCCTTCAACTATGGCATATCCAATGCCCTATAGTCTATAAAATCTCCTTTATATGAAGGGATAATAGCCAAATACCTTCTAGTTTGCATGAAATTGATTCTATCAGTCATCTAGGACTCCTCTAACTCAAATTGAATTACCAAAACTTCATCTGAAAGTTCTTCTTTGGCTTGGGAATTGAGCTCATTGGCTAGATACTCACAAATTCATTTTCCCCTAATTATTTTCATTGGTCAGACCTCAATATCATATTCAAGGATCTTTGTGATCTATTTCGCTCTTTTTTCAGTGATCTCCCTCTCCTTAATATAATCTTTCATGTTGGATTGAGCCACATAAACCATGATCTTGCTCCCCGACACTAAGTGTCTAAACTTCTTGAGACCATTCACAATGGTGAATGTTTGTTTCTCAACAAAATTATAATTGGTATCATGCCCCTTCAAGGGCCTTGAGTGGAAGGTGATAGGATGCTCCTCCTTACCTTCTTCATCTTTTTATGTTAGCACCGTGGCGATTCTTTTCTCACTAAGATAGACATACATAATGAGTTTTTTAGAAAATTTCGGGTTGACTAACATCAAAGTTGAGGAAATGGCTTCCTTGATCTTTTCAAAAGTATCTCTACCTTCAGCAGTCCATTTGAAATCCAATTTCTTATTTAGCATAAGGGTAATAGGCCTTCCCATCCCAAAGAAAATAGAGATAAATTTGTTGATGAAATTGATTTTACCTAAGAAGGATTGGACTACTTTCTTATTTACTGGTAGGGGAAACTCCTTGATAGTTTTGACCCTTTTGGGGTCTATGGAAATTCTTTCCTTGGAGACCACGTACCCAAGTAACTTGCCCTATGGAACTCTAAAAAGAAATTTCTTTGGATTCAAAGGGATCACGAACTCTTGGCACATTTGAAAACCTTCTCCAAATGATCAAAATGATCACCCTTAGACTTTGAGAACATCATCAGGTCATCCAAATAGATAAGGATGATAAAATTGATCAAATCCTTGAAAGCAACATCCATTGCCCATTGAAAAGTGGCTCTAAAATTCGATAAGCTAAAAGGCATATTGGTGTATGCAAACATACCCCACTTAGTGGTGAACATAGTTTTATGTTGGTCCTCTTCTTTGATACTCACCTAATTATATCTAAAGAAATCTTCAAGCAAGGAAAACATTTATGACTCCACCACAGTTTTAAGAATTTGTTCCATTGAAGGAAGAGGGTAGTGGTCCTCCAAATACACTCTATTAAAATCTCTAAAATCCACATAAAGTTGAATATCACTATTCTTATTTCAAACAAGGAGTAGGTTGGATACCTAGGTAGAGTGCTTAATTGGATATACAATCCTAGATTTAATAATCATTTTTAACTCTTGGGCCATGATGGATTATACCTTTGGATTGATCGATCTCTACTTTTGGCGAATTGATTTAGCTCCTTCAACCAGATAAATGGTACATTGGATCACACAAGGGTTGTGACCCCTTAGGTCATCATAGGTCCATGTCATGGCCCTACCATACTCACTATATAAGGATATTATTCTTTCTTTGTCCCTTTTGGGAACATCTTTCCCTACCTTCAGCTTCCTACCACCTCTGACATCTAGATTAGAGTAGTGACCTTTATTTACAACAAACTTCCTCTTGTCTTTTCTAGCATAATCAGAATCAAAAATATTTTCTAGAGTGATCTTACCTTTCAGAAGCTTGTTGATTCTAAGTTGGATAACTTGATCTCCATAAGCCTCTTCAATATTAGGTTGTAGTTGTTCTACAAATTCACCATAATGTTGAATAAACATGGCAATCTAGGCATCAATCACGAAGACTTGCTAGTTTTGATCATTATTAGGGATAGAAAGTCTCACACATACATGCACTGCATGCTTGTTCAATAGTAGGTCTATCACTGAGTTGAGCTTAGAACCGACTGTGGTGGCCATTCTATCTATTGTGATATTTTGAGATCTCAGAACTACCTAGATATTAAAGGCTTAAAATCCTTCGATTATGTCCCACACTCTATGGCGATAGGATCTCATCTGCACATTATTCATAGTTGATAGTCCTCTAACTTTTTGATCACCAATTTTCTATCTCCGAAGACCTTCAGCCTCTTGATCCCCATGCATTTCACCAAACTCAAACAATGGACTAAGCCTTCATACTCAACTTCATTATTCATGCAAGGAAATTAGAATTGGAAGGTTTTGAGAGTCTTTGCTCTGACAAGGGACACTAGGAAAATTCTCTCTTGAACTAGCTTTGCATCTTGCACCATCAAAGTCCATAGACTTGGTTCATCATCAAGGCTTTCATGTTGTCCCTCTTGAATTTTAGCCACTTTGGGAATGACCTGGTCCTCATCATATGTCACATAATTCCCTAAACTAATAACATGGAAATTGTCAAAAGGATCACTCTCCATCAACCTATTTAAAAGGACTTCTTTTTTAGCACTTCTATTTCGAATTTCCTCCTCATCTTTTAGCATGTCTACACAAAACATTTCATTTTTTGAAAATGATGTATGTGCATCCTCAAAGTTCATCACAACATCATTTGAGTGTAAGGGTTCTGAGAGTATCTTCGTTTTAGCATTTTTCTTGGTCTTCGGGATTATATGAGACCAATTGAGAGATAGGTATCTTCCAATTTTAGCAATAAAATCTCTAGAAAAAAACACCCCAAAATAGGAGGAATATAAACCACGACTACCTCTTGGGTGACTGTAATGCTAGGACACGAATATAGGATCAGAGGGAGGCTTTTAATCAAACCTACATCCTAGACTCTCTTTCCATCCAGCTACATGATTCCTCTGTCAAGGGACTCATATTCTAATTTCAAATAATTTGTGACTAACTTAGGCATAACCATGGTGATATATGTGTTTGAATATGTACATACCAGTCCATGAGAAGATTTTTCTTGTAACCACTTGGAAAAAAATTTGTGAGATGATTTCTCAATGTCTAGTGTCATTCTTGGTGGCCTACAAACTAGGATATGGTTTGACCTTCACATATAATACCAAAATGAGATAAATACTAGGAACCATCAAACATAATATGTATTTCTAGCAAGAAACTAATATAAAAGGTCATAAAATAACCAAAGTCAATCATGGAATTGTGTAGCAGTTTATCCCCTACAATGAGGGTTAAGAAGAATAGGGTGGGTTTTGGATTGCTTACCTTGTCCCTTGCTAGTTTTTCCTTTGTTTTCATGAATGTTGTGGCTCTTGAAGTCTAAGGCTCTTGAACTAGGCTTTTCCCTTTCTCTTGATCATGTTTCAAGGTTGGATCGGTCTATGGGGTTGGCCCATTGTCTCCCAAAGCCTCTTACAACAAGGATTTATGTTTGGGATAGTCAAAATGTACCATAAAGATACATTGGTGGGGCTCCAAGTAGTGGAATATTCAGCTTGAAAGGGAATGCATCTTTCATCTTTTGAAAGGGTTGAACTGTCGTGGGCAAATGAACAATCTTCTCCACAATTTCTTTAGGCTATTGCACTTGAGGTAGAGGCTCTCTAGTGAACTTCCACTTAGATCGGGTGTTGTACTCCAACTAGACTTGTGGAGTCTTTGACATCGAATCTTCATTAGGAAACACTACATCCTCATCCTCCATCCAAGAGAAAAGCACATGATCTGGGACAATCTCTACTTCTTGTTCTAGTGACATACCTTGCATTTGAGCATTAAGCATAGCACCCTCCACTCTAGGGGATTGGTAAGTGTGTACTCCTACATTCAGTGAGACACCATGTTTTCTTTTCTCTACCACCTTCTGCTGAAGATTGCCTCTTGGAAAGTTTCAAGGCATGCGTGTGTAATTATAGGGGAAACACAAAGTGTTTGTGTCATCTACCAAATTGTTCTAGTGTACAACTAGGTCTCTATTGGGATTAGTCGGTATAGTTTGTAGTAGATTTTGAACCATAACAATTTGGTTTGAGGGTTATGACTAGTTATTTTCCCTAACACCTCCTTCATGCTAATTATGTTGGAATGGTGGTCTCCCTCCTTGATAGCCTTGAAAGAGAGGTCTCAAGGGTATTTTTTTTTGCTACTTTATATTGATAATCTCATTGTATAAGTTATATAGTAAGTTCTTCATGTCATTTACTTATGTGGCTAATGAAGAGGAGGTGGAGGTGCTTGCCTATGCCTTAGGGTACACATACATAAAAGGAGGAGATGCGAAAAAAATGATAGGAGTGGTTTCTTCTTGGAGTTGCACTAATATCTCTAGGAACATTGGAATAGGCAGTCTAGGCAGGAGTTACCAACATCCATCAAGTTGTTTTCGGCTCTTACTACCAAATCACATGTGTTTGGTGGAGTGCTACCCCCATGCAACTAGATCATGACCACTATGTCAAAGTTGAAATATTTTAAATAGAAAATTAATGCCATGTGTATAGGTGGTTGAGCTATAATAGGGATCCTCTTCTAGGTTTTATGAAATCTGGTATTAAAATTTGTGACGGCCTCTTGCGGTGTTCTCTTTATTGTGATCAGTTATTGTACTGGGGATGAGCGGTCTCCCTTTTCTAAAAAGTTTTGAAAAAAATAGTCTCTGAACTGGTTCCAAGTACCAATAGAGTTAGAAGCTAGAGATTTTTACCATTCTTGAGCTTTTATTTTGAAGGAGGCTACCAATAACCTGGGCACTACATTTTGCTTTATGATATTGTGAATTGTGTACATGTCAGTGACATCCTGAAGATGCTTTGATGGGGCCTTGAAATATTCCCTGGTGAACTTCGGGAGCATTTTCAGAGCATTCGCAAGGATCGGATCTCATACCACTAGGGGAGCAAGAAGAATAAGTGGGTTGTCATTGTTCCAAGCTACAAAGTTTATGGGTTCTTGTGTAGCCACAGGAACTTGTGGTTGAGCTTGTTGCGTGATGGGCCAGGTAGCTTTGGCATGGGCTATAGTTATGGTTACTAAAGTAGGTGGCAATAAGGCTAGATTTTGGTTTTTTGTAATTTGGTAACTAGCCTATCGCTCATTAACTAACTTTTAATCAAACAATTAAAATAGGTTCCACGAGGTGTGCTAGAAAAAGAATTGTTGATCACTAAAACCTACACTTTAGGAAAATAGCCTTATGGGAAGTTTAGTGAGTGGGGGAAAAATTGCACTCCATTGGACAACCTTTGGGATTTTAGAAGTCGACTCCTTGTTTGTGTTTGAGTGAAGAAAAGGGGAAGAATAAACAAACCTAAACAAATATAAACTAAGATGATGCACCAAAGCTTTTACAGTATTTTAAATCCCACTTTGAATAACCAAAAGTACAAACTCCTTAGAACTGAACACAAAGTTCCAAAGACCCTTCATTGTTGAAAATTGAATAAAATGCTTAAGGCTTGGTAAGAACATATCATAGCATTCAGATCTTTACATGATAAGCACCCATTAAGGCTCAACAGAGTATGATACTCTTGGGTTATTTTGTTAACTTCTTAAACATTTTCATAGAGATTGCTCACCAACAAGCATAGTATGACATCTAACATAAATCATTGTAGAAATGAAAGACTACATGACATAGTTCAATTATTTGAAATATTATACTAAAAGCTATAAAAGCTAAAACTCATAACAATCAGTCGTCAAGATCATATCCATTCATGAATGACACGAAGTACTAAAGCTAACATAAATATAAAATAAAATACACAAGAAAGGCAACCTGGGCACAATCTGATGTGTTCTTCTTTCCACTAATTGATTCAAAAGATACAAAATGCTAAGGTCGAATGAAAATGGAAACTCTTTGAAAATTTATTCTCTAAGTATTCTCGTTACAAAAATAGTGAACAACTACTGCAAAAATTGGGAACCCCCTGGGAGAGGCTCAGAATTCCATTTTATAACACAAAGGAAACAACAAGACAAAAACCTCCCATTACTTTGGTACATAAAATACAAAAATATAAACATTGGCATTAAACCATCAGCTAGAGAACTTGTAGGGATTTTTGCAAAAAGTTGACGAAAATAAATCTCTCCCTTTGATAGGCCCATATTGCAATAATGTTACAGTTGGTGAGATCCGATTGAAATGGAACTCAAAATCTCCCTATTTATTCCTTTCAACCACTTCATGCAAATCTTCCATGGTAGATACCAGTCGATTTTGAAATGAATGCCCTCTGACAAAACATCAAGAATAATTAGGCACCATGCCTAATCAAGACTTCCCTGTCAGCCAGAATTTGATACACAAGACATGCAACATTATGGTGACCATCACGACCACTTGGACAAGTGATATTTTAAGTGGCATTAGTATTCACATTATTGAGCTTCAACATGAAGCACCCTCTGACACCCTTCCGCTTTCAAAATAACAATAACGTGCTTTTCATAACCTCTTGGGCTCAAAACATGCCCAAGCTTCCGCGTAGCTAACAAGTGGCACCTCCCGATGCTCCTCCATTCCCTTTCACTTTTCCCTTTAAGAATATCTATGTCTTGAACGCGTGACATGCGGGAAAAAATTTTTGAGGCTTACCTTCGAGCTACATTCAAGAATTTTTTTGATTTCAACATTGGCATCTTTTACCTTCAGTCGCTTCAAAGAATAAAAGCCTTTATAAAGACTATGTGGGGGCCACCACTTGGCGGCTTTGTGTTCCTCTGAAAGAGAAAGAGGTTGTGACCTTGCTTTAACCCATGTCATGCTCACATGTAGCATGTTGATGAGGTTCTATGCAAAGAATATATGAAGTTTGTGGGCTTACTTAGAAATAATCCAAAATAAAAGGGAGGGGCGTGAGGCATCATAAATCATGAAATAAATTGCAAGGCAAGAATTTCATCGAAAGAATTTGGTAATGAGCTATAGAAAATTTTCTCAACAGTATGGAGGAAAGTTTGTTGGGAAAAGTATGACCATTTCTTTAAGCTTTTTGTGCCAGATTTTGATCTAATTGGCTATGTTTGTTCCTTTTTGTAGAGGTCAACACTACCTATGCAAGTTGTAAATTAGAAAATTCCTAATTTTTTCCTCAAAATTAAGTGGCCTCTAACCAAAATATGCCTTCAATTTTCCACAAACAAGTATTGACCACCACTTACATTAAACTAGAAGTGTCATACTATTGTTGAGCATTGTGCTACATGAAAATGGAATGGTTTAGAATATAGAGACCACATTTTTCTTCATGTTTTTAGATCCTCGATACTTGCAAAGCCTTGGTGGCTCTCTATATCTATGATGTGGAGAAAAATTCCATAAATATTGTGAAAAAAAATGTACTTATCCTTATGTTGTTGTGTTGATGTTTGTTTGATCTACAAACATGAAACAACAACTTTGAATCTCCAAATTAGAGGAGATGCTACTTGAATACATCCTTGAAGCTAAAAGGAGTGCTAATTTTTGTGCCACCTAAAGTCAATAGAGGTACATGGCTTAATAATGTAAGGAGGTCAATACTGTGAGGGAGTTTATTGGAGGAGGTAGCATTGAATGCTTCCCTTATAGCCACATAAGTAAAATCTTATCGAGGTGGCCTATGTTATGCCCCTACCCCTATAATGTGTATAATATTATGAGTAGTCAAATTGTGGCTATATTAACTCTTAATCAAGCCATATTATCATTATTATATTGTTATTTAGTTAATTAGGTTGGCCTAGGGCTTATATAGGGTTATCTAGGTGGATCTGGGTGATATATGTTACATTATGTTGTCATTAGTGATGAAATTGATGTCAACCTATGTCAACCTCTAGTGTGGTTATGATGAGAAGGTTTTTGTGTTGTTGAATAGGTGTTGCAGATGCAGCATGGTCACTTGGTTTCCAAGTTCTTTTGAGAAAAAATGCATAAAGAGTGTACAAGGTGGCAGGGGTGTGTTTTGTATTGTGCTCCAAATTTATTCAAGTGTGAAGATGTGCTTGTGCAGTTTGGATATAATTTTTATAAGTGTTCAGAGGTGTTATATCTAGAGTTTTAGGTTCTAGATTGTGGGATAGTAGAAGATGTGTTTGACAATGTGCTAGACTCTGAAGAGGGTTGTCTAGGAGAAATGAAATTTCTCTGTATTTCTTCATGTTGAAGTTTCTTCTCTTTCAGTTTTAAAATTTGAGAATGATGCTTGTCTCTATCTTCCCTTTGAATATTTGGTGTTTAGCTATTCTGCAAGCTTAGTTCATGAGTTGTGTCTCAGTGGTAGTTTTATCGGTTGCACAAGGTGATAATGTTCTCTCTTAGTTGCATGTGTTTGCACTAGTGATTTTGTGTATTTTTTTGGTTTTGGAATATTCTAAGATGTTGTGTGATGTTGATATGTGGTCCACAAGATGTTTCTAGACCAGGTGAAGTGTGTATGTTGTTGCTTGGTAGTGTTATTTCTGGTTTGGTTGATTTGGCATGTTAGCATCACTTCCATATGTTCTTCGTTGTTTGTGGAAGATTGTTTTAGCTTTTTTATGTTGATTTTGGTCTTGGTTAACCCTTATTGTGGTCCACCTTCACTTCTTTCCACCACAAAAGTGTTTAGTGTTGACCTATTTGGTGCTTACATGTTTGAGGTGCATACGTTTCATTGAAGCTAACTTGGAGAAGATTTTCTAAGGTTGTGGAAGGTATATATGCAAGGTAAAGTGGTGTGGTGTGTTGAGTGATGTAAGACTATGTGTATGTGATAAAGTGTTGAGATCTGATTGCAAGCATGAATTCTTATGACTACTAAAAGTAGTGAGAAAAAGGTTTCAGCATTTCAATGTGCTTGAAGTTGTTGGAGGTAGTGAGCCAAAGGTTGTGAATGGTGTAAAGTTTTTGTGATGGATTCTCTTGTTTCTTTGAAGTAGTGAACCTATGTAATAGTTTCTTTGTAATATCTTTCTATCTGAGCAGTGATCCCTTCATAGTGATCCCTTCCTTCTTTTGGATTGTGAGTCTGTTGGGCAGTGAGCCCTTCCAACATTGAGCGTTTTATAATCGGTGTTGATATTTATATATGTGAGTTAATATTTACCATGATTTTTCCCTTATTAGGGTTTTCCATGTAAAATATGGTGTTCTAGTTTTTATTGTGTTGATGTTTCATTTGTTTACATTCATGTTGATGCATAATAAGGGTATGAAGCTTGATGAGTGTTTTAAGGTTTTAATATACAACTAATTCACCCCCTCTTAGTTGTCCTATGTGTAAAAATTGGTACCAAATCAAAGGTTCCTTAGAAGAACCTTAACCACTTGAGGTAGTTTCAGATGGCACACAGGAATGGTGTCAAAGATCTTATGTTCAATGGAACAAATTATGCCTTCTAGAAAGCTAGGATGGAAGCCTTTCTTGTCTCATTATGGTTTGGTGTGTGGAAGCCAAGGATTATGATAATAATGGAAAAGAAAGGAATGTTATCTTGAGTGGGCTTTCTGATTCAAAACTTGTGAAGGTGATAAGCTACAAAACTGATAAAGAGGTTTGGGTAAAGTTGCAAAGTATTTATGAAGGAGATGCTAAGGTCAGGCAAGCAAAGATGTATAATTTCAAAGGAAAATTTTAAAACCTAAGGATGTTCGAAGATGAAGATATTGCAAGCTACATGCTTAGGGTGGACCAAATTATTACTGCCATCAATGGTCTTGGTGGAAAACTAGAGGAAAGTGAAGTTGTGAAAAGGTATTGAGAACTATTCCTAAATATTATAGTGTTAAAGTTTCTACTATTGAGGAAGCTAAAAATTTGGATCAATATACTAGACATCAAATGTTTGGTGCTTTAAGTACTTTTGAATTAAGAGAGTTTGACCAAGATGTTTCAAGGAAAGAAATTATTTTTAAAGTCAACAAGAAAGAGAGCAATGATGAATTTGATCGAGCTGATCTTGATGAAGTGGAAGAAAATTTTGTAAGGATATTGAAAAAGGGCACTGCAAAATACAAAGGTAAGTCACCCTTCAAGTGTTTTGATTGTGGAAAGATAGGTCATTATGCTTCAAAATGTCTAGGCAAAGTTTCAAATGAAAAACATAAATATTATAAAGGTAAATATTTCAAGAAAAATTATTATGTTAAAGAATACAATGGTGTATTTGATGATGAGGAATCAAACTATCCAGATTTAGAAAGTGGTGAATGCTCAAGTTCATGGTTTTGAATGCTAGAATTGATTCTATTGACCCTGAAAGATGTGTGAAGGATCTGCTTTGGAGATAGGTCACATTATTGAAGGAACTATGTTAGATGCCATTCATGCAAGAGAGAATAGAAACTAGTGGATAATTGATAGAAGATGCTAAAATCATATGATAGGTGAGAAGAGTAAGTTTGTTAAACTTGAGATGTATGATGGTGGTTTTGTTAATTTTTGGTGATGATACATCTACTAAGATCTGTGGAAAGGTTCAATGATTTTTTATGGAAAGAATAATACAGATGAAGTTATTTATGTCAAGGGTCTTCAACATAATATTCTTAGTGTAGGAAAAATGTGTAGCAGAGGATACAATATAGTGTTTCAGGATGATGGTTGTGAAATCAAAAAAAGGAAGCTCCAAAACTTTGGTTGCTACAAGAATAAGGACAGAAGGGAAATTTTATCAGCTCAAAGGTGTTGGTGGTAAGTGCTTTATGTCACAAACCAATAAAAGTTTTATATGGCATAAAATAATGTTCCATATCAGTTTTGATAGCCTAGTGAAGATCAACTCTTCTCATGTTGTGAGAGACATGTCAAGAATTACAAAGCCTATCAATGTAATTTACAAAGAATGCCAAATTGGAAAATAGACAAAGAGGTTCAAAACTAAGGAATATACTATCACAAGACCTTTGGATTTGGTGCATTACAGAACTATGTGGGCCTACTAGAACAAGAATCTCTCAAGGTGATAGGTATTTTATGTTGATAATAGATGATTACTCTAGAATGAGTTGGGTGACTTTTCTCAAAGAAAAATTAGAAGCTCTAGATAATTTTAAAGCATGTAAATCTATGGTTGAAAATTAAATGGATTTGAAAATAAAGTGTTTAAGGTCTGACAGAGGTGGTGAGTTCACCTCCAATGAGTTTAATAGTTTTTGTGAAGATCATGGGGTAAAAAGACATTTATCTGCTCCTAAGACTCCACAACAAAATGGAGTTATTGAAAGGAAGAATAGGGCAATTTAGGAAGCTACAAGAACCATGTTGAAGGAAGAAATCCTACCATATGTCTATTGGAGAGAAGAAATTCATACCACAATATACATTCTTAACAAAGGTCAAGCAAGAGTGAACAATTCAAAGACTCCCTATGAGCTATGGTATGGAAAATCTCCTACTATGAAATATTTTAGAGTGTTTGGAAGAAAATTCTATATTAGGAGAGATGGAGAGAACTTAGGAAAGTTTGATACAATATCAAATGAAGGAATATTCCTTGGATACTCTACAAAGAGCAAGGCATACAAGTGCTACAACAAAACTTTAAAGAAGATAGTTCAAAGTGCAAGTGTCAAAGTGGATGATGAATCACATAAAAGTTTAATCCTAATAGAAGGATATGAATCTAATGAAACCCTTTGCAGAGAAGAAGAGAAAGAAGAGGAGAAGATGGTAGAATAGGAAGAAGCTCTAGAAAATAATCCTAATACTCCTAAGTATGTGCAAAAGAATCATTTTAAATATCAAATAATTGGAGAAAAAAGTAGAGTTGTGTTGACAAGAAGAAAAGTTTCTATGGTAGACGAATAGGTAAAATTTTGTCTAATTTTTGAGATTGAACCTAAAACAATAATTGAGGCTTGCAAGGATGAAAATTGGGTCAAATCTATGGAAGAAGAGTTGTCAAATTGAGAATAATCAATAATGGGAACTGCTCCCAAGACTAGCAAACAAGAATTTGATAGGCAGTAAATGGGTTTTTAGGATCAAGTTGAATGATAATGGAGAAGTTATAATAAACAAGGCTAAGCTTGTGTGTAAAGGCTACTCACAAGCAGAAGGAATAGATTTTGAAGAGACTTTTGCTCCTATAACAAGAATAGAGGCTATTAGGATGTTTTTTCCTTTTGCAACACATAAAGACTTTAAGGTATATCACATGGATGTAAAGTCTGCATTTTTGAATGGTGAGTTAGAAGAATCTAGGTATACATTGAAAAACAAGAAGGATTTCAATTATCAAAAGATTATGATGTGGTTTATAGGTCGAATAAAGCATTGTATGGACTTAAATAGGCTCCTAGAGCTTGGTATACAATACTAGACATGTACTTATTGTAGGAGGGATGCAAAAAGGGTACTAAAGATGGCAATATTTATTTCAAAGTTGAGAGATAAAATTTTGATTGTGGTTGTGTATGTTGATGACATAATATTTGGAAGGAATGAGGAAATGTGTAAAAGATTTGTTGAGGAGATGCAAAATGAGTTTGAAATGTCAATGTTTAGGGAGATGAATTTATTCCTTGGGCTACAAATCGGTCAATCAAAAAGAGGTATATTCATTACACAGTCAAAATATGTTAAGGAAATGTTAAAGAAGTTTGGAATGGAGGACTCTAAAATAGTATGTACTCTCATGGTTACTCATTGTAAGTTGAGAAAAAATGATGAATCTCCTAAATAGATCAGACCAAGAATAAATCCATGATTGGTGGATTACTATATCGAACTGCAACTAGACAAAATATCATGGATGTAGTATGTCTTGTGGCAAGATTTCAAGAATATCGTAGAGAATCACAAATGATAGTAGTCAAAAGGATATTCAGATACTTAAAGAGAAATCCAGACTATGGTATATGGTATTCTAAGGATACTAATTTCTCTTTGATTGCTTATACAAATGCAAATTGGGTAGGTTGTGTGGATGATAGAAGAAGTACAAGTGAATGCTTTATTTATTGGAAACAGATTGGTTTCTTGGTTGAGTAAGAAGCAGAAGTCAATGTCATTATCTACTACAGAGGAAAAATATATTACAACAACATCTTGTTGCGCATAAGTGTTGTGGATGAAGTAGACATTGAAAGATATCAAAGGATCATATGATGAACCTATTCCTATCTTGTGTGATAATACGAGTGCTATAAAAATTTCAAAAAAATTGGTAATGCGTTTAAGGAAAAAGAATATCTCTATCTGGTATCCCTTTTTAAGAGAGAATTTTTTGAAAATGAAGTGAAGTTGGAGTATGTGCCTACAAAGGATCAAATAGCATACATTTTCACAAAGGCCATTCCAAAAGATATATTTGAGTATCTCAAGAAAAAACTAGGGATTATTACCCCTCCTTCTTTCAGCTAGATACATAAGCTGGTGCATCTATCCAGGGGTGCAATTCAAGATGAATTCTTTGTCCTGAACTAATTAAGGATACCTCTCAGGGGGAGCATGTAGTGGTGTCTTTGGTTGGTGCAGTCAAGGGAGCATATGTGGTGCCTACAAGAATGAGAGAGGGAAGTGAAGTGTTCAGGTATTTCCCTTTGCCATTGATGTCAAAGGGGGAGAAAGAGAAAGAAGTTTCAAGTGTAAGAAATTTCCAAGTGAGGGGGAGAGCTTCTTGAGTGTTGGTGATGCAAAGTTTCTTTTGTTGTTGATGGTTTTCAGCAGGTGTTTCCATCAATGACAAAGGGGGAGATTGTTTCACTATGTTGTCATTAGTGTTGTCATTGATGTCAGCCTATGTCAACCTCTAGTGTGGTTATGATGAGATGTTGTTTGTGGTGTTGAGAAGATGTTGTAGATGCAACATGGTCACTTGGTTTCCAAGTGCTTTTAAGGAAATTTGCATAAAGAGTGTACAAGATGATAGGGGTGTGTTTTGCATTGTGATCTTCATTTCTTCATTCTTGAAGATGTACTTGTGTAGTTTGGATATGATGTTTGAAAGTGTTCAGAGGTGTTATATCTAGAGTTTTAGGTTTTGTATCGTGTGACAGTAGAAGATGTATTTGATAGTGTGTTGGACTATGAAGAGGGTTGTTTGGGAGAAATGGAACTAATCTACATTTCTCCACATTGAATTTTCTTGTCTTGAGGATTTGGGAATGTGTTAATGATGCTTGTATCTATCTTCCCTTGGAAGATTTAGTGTTTAGTTATTCTGCAAGCTTAGTTCATGAGGTTTGTCTCAATGGTAGCTTGACTAGTTGCATAGGGTGATAATGTTCTTAGTTTCATATGTTTGTGCTAGTTATTTTGTGTATTTTGTTGGTGTTTGAATATTCCAAGATGGTGTGTGATGTTGCTATGTGTTCTACATGATGTTTCTAGACCAAGTGAAGTGTGTATGTGGTTTCATGGTAGCAATAATGTTGCTTTGACTAACCTGGCACATTAGTGTTACTTGTGGATATTCTACATGGTTTGTGGAAGCTTGGTGTAGCATTTTGATGTTGATTTGGGTCTTGGTTAACCCTTGGTGTGGCTCACCTTCACTTATTTCCACCACAGAAGTGTTTGGTTCCAACCTATTTGGTTGTTGCATGTTTTAGGTGCATACATTTCATTGACGCTGACTTGGAGAAGATTGTTTGAGTTTTCGGAAGGTGTATATGCAAGGTAAAGTGGTGTGGTTTTTTGAGTGATGTGATATGATGTGTATGTGACCAAGTGTTGAGATATAAGTGTAAGCATGAATGCCTATGACTACCGAAAGTAGTGAGAAAAAGGTGTTTACATTTCAATGTGCTTGAAGTGTTAAAGAATATGCCTCAACTTTTTGGCTTGAAATCTCTTGAAGACTTGGCATTTTTCCCTCTATTTGTGCCTTTACCATTATACTGTCGGTATCTTTAGCAAGTGGCATGGTTGTACGATTTACCACCATACCATGGAGGACTTCTCTTTGTCTGGCAGTTGGATGGTGTTACCGCTATACCGCAGAGTCCTTTACATTCCCTGGCGGTGGCACGATGATCCTTGTCAGTCTGGCAATGTGGTACCTCCTTAATGCAAAGGCCTTTGGGTCATATCAAGACTACATGGTGAGCTTGGCGGTCGGCTTGGGTTTTTGCCACCATACCACAGGAGGCTTTGCTTTGCCTCACGGTTGGGCAATGTCACCACCATACCGCGGGGGCCTTTTGGCCCTGGCACAATGGAGTGGTGTAAGTACCGCCATACCACGAGGGTCTCATTGTTGTCGAGCAGTTACACGGTGGACATGGCGAACAAAGATAGGTGCTTACCATTATACCGCAGAGGCTTGTTCTTTAAGCCACGGTGGTGCGGTTGATGACGACGGTTGGGCGAGTGGGTTGTCACTACCTTACCGTAGGTGTCTTCTTGCAAGGCACGGTATCGTGGTGTATACTGCCTTACTGCGGGTGTATGATGAATGGTGAGTGATAGTGAGGTAGAAGGAGCTTAGGGCTCAATTGGAAGGTTTGACTCGATGGTCAAAGTGATGGACGAATAGTGTGACAACATGTGGCATGACGATATTCGTTGATTTTACATCAATGTTGTAAATAAACGATGATTGGTTGAAAGCTTTATTCTTTAGAAGTGATATATTTGCATTAAATGAATGATCTGATTCAGGAGGTTGACGGTTTTCTCTGTATCCTGATTTAATGTTGGGCAGCTCGATGTGTGCTGCATAGCGGTGCACATTATCAGAGGATGAAGGAATCTTGTTGGTGGGGTAATTAAATATGCCCTGATGTTTGTTGGTTGGATATGACTAAGCAGTTGATCAAGATGTGAAAAAAATATTGAGTGGTGTGTGTGTTTGAGCAGTATACTAAGGCATTGTAACTATGATTATTGAGACACACAGAATAGGAGAAATGTGAACTTGAGGTGGCCGTGAAGTTTTGTTGGCCAAAAGGCTAGCAGTGTGAGTGGGCTAGTAAAATGAAATGAATCTGCATTGTATGTTGTGTGAGAACATTGTAACAGTGTGAGCATTCTATATAATGGTGTTACCTGTATTCTCTAGATGGAGAAGATGTAATCTTTTGAAGACTATAGCTCTGAGATTGTGTTGTAGCTATTTTTATGTTGATTAATACAATTGAGCTAAGTGTTTTTGGAGGGTGGCATTTTTACTCGAAACGGTTTTCCCCACGTATATCTGTGTGTTCATTAGTTTGTCTTTCATGTTGTTAGATTCTGTGTTTTGAATCTGTGTATGTGTTGAATCTATTTTTTGTTTGCTTGCACTTTTCTCAGAAGGATTAATGGGGGAAACAACTATTTGTGTTTCTTCTTTATGGCATAGTAGGTAGTGTCTTTCAGGTGATTTGAAGAAATTAAAGTCACTAAGGCACTGTTGTTCTTAGGATTTTCATTCTAAGATGACTTGTCTCATCCCAAACAAGTGGTATCAAAGCCTTGCTCTGGATGTTGGTTCTGGGTATTTCTCCTATGAAGATTTCTTAGTCTGTCAGGCTTGAGGAAATCTGAAGGAATCAGTTGATGGTTGATCCTTTTATGAGTAAAATTTCTTGCTCTTTTGAGACAACACGCAACGTGAAAGACATTGAAGATGGGGAATCTGGAGTTGATTATATTGTGATGATGTGGTATGAGGCTCCTAGTTGGCAACGAATGATCCTAATGCAAGGGGTGTGATTTTATGCTTATGGTTGTGTTGCAGCAGAGTGTGATTCATACTGGGTGTCTGTGTGAGGGGCTCCCTGGTGGTATGGAGATTCTTGGGCTATTATTCATGGAGTGTTGTGCTTGTGTTGGGTGTTTTGACTTGGCATTGAAGGCGTTGTTCTCTATCACCCTGATTGCATGAAGGCTACGAAGTTGATCTTGGGTGGTCTAAAAACTTTTGAATAGCTTGGCTCTCTCATATGCTTTTGCATGAGTGTGGTTTTGGAATTGGTCTAAAATGGGCCTAGAGTTCCTATATTACTTGTATCTTGTACTTGCATGTTTTAGTTTCATGGTCTTTGGCTCTGAAGGTTTTTTATAGATTTTCCTTAAAATTCTATGATGCATATTAATGTTATTTTTCATTGTTCTGGTTAACCATGATGATTATGTGCAGACTTTTGGGTCATCCAGATGAGAAGTGGATATGGATGTGCATGGGTGTTTTATAAACACAGTGGTTTTGTAGGTTTTGCATGATCAAGAAAAAACTTGTGGTTATGTGGAGTTGTTGTTAAACTATTTTCCAGACCCTGGCTTTTGGGGTGTAACTAAATGAGATAGTTGTAGTTTGACATGGTTTTGAGGAGGTGTGATGTCTTCTCTGCATGGGAGTGTTGGTATGTGATTTGTCACTCAACATTCTTGTGGTGTTGCTTGCTGGTTTCTTAGACTATGTTACTTGAGTTGTGGATGTGATTGGAAAATCAGATCTATCCTTTTTTTGTGATCTGGTGTTTGAGTCAAGTTTGTCTACATTGTTGTTCTCTTTGAGATCTCAGTTTTGTAGTTTCCTTTGCGATGATGGGTTTGCATTGTTGTTGTGATTAATCTTTGAGTTATACAGTTGGTGGATTAGCTACTCATTGGCTCTAGTGAGATAACTTGGAAGTGGACTATCTATCTCCATGAGGTTGCTTTAGTGGTGGTGTAGATTTGTTAGCTGGCCTTGTCTGTGACCACTTGTGCCTTGGCGTGGTTGCTTCTGGATAAGAGGATGGATGGAATTTGAGTACCTGAATAGTTGATTATGGGGACTTGTAGCATGTGTATCACAATTTCATGGAGAGCTTGATACACATTATAGTGTAAGCTTTTGATGGTGATGGTGTGGTATGTGTGGTTTGGATATCTTGGTATTTTTTGACTTTATTTTCAGATGGACATGTTGTCAATTTTACCTAGAGGTTTTTTAGATCAGCAAATGTTCAGTCATGGTGCTTGGAAAGCTCTGATGTCATGGTTCAGTGGGAGCTTTAGCAGTGACTGTGGATTCATCACTTGGTAATGAATGATCTTCTTTGGTGTTGCAGATGTTTCTAGCAGGGACCCCTAGATCTCATTGTTGCAGAAGATTTATTTCGCATTTGTAGGGACACTATTTGAAGATGTGTAGCATCCTGGAGCCATGGAGGACGTTTGGATTTTTTTGGCTGAGATGTTGGTGGTGCTTGATAGGTGATGTTGGTTTAGAGTTTGTTTGTTTGATGTCATGTATACTCTTGCTTGAGCATTAGAGTTTTGGCATGTTTGCATTGCTCTTGAGACCATAGTTTGTTCACTTGAAGCATGGTATCTCCTAAGGGGGATGTGTAGATCATAATGTCATGATAAGATCCTATTTTATAATGTTTGGAGCTTTGAAAGTGGTTTGGTAATTCTCTGTGTTCTGGGTGCATTGGTCATATGCTTGAGAACTTCATGTCTAGTGTAGTAGTGTAGTTTGGAGTTTGGCATGAGATGATCGGTTGCTGGTGCTCATGGATACATGAAGAATGAGATGAGGTTGTGATTCGCATGAAATGAGAAAAGTTTTGTTTTTAGCTAAAAGTCCTAGTAGCCTACACCTTGATTGAACGCGAGTTCAATAGAGACTAGTGAGGAGATTGGTTTTGGATGAGTCATGGTGGCTTGTATATCTTGGAGAAGCATTTTATTTTTCCTCCCTTGGTCTACTCGGCAGTGAAGTTTATTTGAAAGGTATTTTCCTATTATATCTTTCAAATGTGTGATATGCTTTATCTTTCATAGTTATGGATCTTGAATTGCTGCTTCAAGATTCTAGAGGATTCATAGTGGAAGGTGGACAAAATAGTTTATCTCCTTGAGATTTTTTGTTATATCATCCTTTTGATGAGAACTTGTAGGAGATAGTTATATGGTTTTAGTTTTATCTTCTTTGAGAGGCTTACATTCATGTTTTGTTAAGTTGAACAGTTGGGTGTTGTTATGGATTTTCCTATGTGATCTAAAGGAGATCATACTTGACATAGCTGGCATTTAAAGATGTATGTAGAAGGAGGTTCTACAGGTATATTTTGTGCACCGTTTCTCTCTTTGGTCTTGGTTGCCTTCTTAGAAGTTTGTTTTCATCCTACGTTGGGTGTGGAGAACTTGGAATAACTATGGAAGACTGTTGAGAGAAATGATCCTTGCAGCAGTTGGTTGCAGGTTGTGGATATTTCCTCAGTACTACATGGTTGAATTTTTTCTACATGTTGTGATTGGTAGACATGTTATGCCATTGATCTTTCAGATTTGGCATTACCCATGCAGTGGGAGTACCTATATGTGTTTGGTATCCTTTGATTGGTTGGCACATGGTGCTTGTATCTGCGGTTGATGGGTTGGTTGTGTTGTTGGCATGAGTTTACTAATGTGGATACCTTGAAGGTATGGCTGATTGGATGGAATATCATGAGTTGTGGGTGTTGTTTTCAGTTGCGTGGGTTTGATCAGTTGGATGGGTGCAGTCAGTTTTTTGGTTGATGTTCTAGCTGATGTTTTGTCTTGTTTCTAGAGAATGACTTCATGAATGTGTTCACGATTGAGAGATTTGAAGTTATTACAGTGTTTCTTCTGGATGGTTGGTGAGCACGATGGAGTGGTGGTAATGTAGTGCATTTACCGTCTATAGGATTTGATGCTTGTGTTCTTGAGACTGGTGCATATACACCTTGGCTCGTTCCTTTTTTCTTGTGGTGGGTGGTTGGATTTGTTGCCTGAGTTGGTGGACATCTTGGATTTCATTGCAAGTGTCTTGGTTGGAGCACGAAAGAATTGTGTTAGATTCTTGAGTTTGAGTTTGGAGGAAGCCAGTAAGTCTTTGTCAAGTGGGAGATTGTTGAAGAGTATGCCATAACTTTCTCGCTTGAAATCTCTTGAAGACTTGGCATTTTTCCCTATGCTCGTGCCTTTACCAATGTACCACGAGGAGCTTTAGCAAGTGGCATAGTTGCACGGTTTACCACCATACCATGAAGGAATTCTCTTTATCTGGCGATTGGACGGTGTTACCGCTATACCGTAGATTCCTTTACCTTCCATGGCGGTGGCGCGATGATCCTTGGCAGTCTGGCAATGCAGTTACCTCCTTACCGCAGAGGCCTTTGGGTCATGGCGTGGCTATGCGATGAGCTTGGTAGTTGGCTTGGGTGTTCACTACCATAATGTGGGAGGCTTTTCTCGACCTCACGGTTGGGCAGTATCACTGCCATACTATGGGGGCCTTCTGGCCCTGGCGCGGTGGAGCAGTGTAAGTACCACAATACCGCGAGGGTCTCATTGTTGTCGGGCACTTACGGGGTGGACATGGTGAACAATGATAGGTGATTACCACTATACCACAAAGGCTTTTTCTTTAAGTCATAGTGGCATAATTGACAACAACAGTCAGGCGAGTGGGTTGTCATTGCCTTATTGTAGGTGTCTTCTTGCTAGGGCGTGGTAGCGCGGTGTATATCACCTTATCGCGGGTGTATGATGAATGGCGAGCAGTAGCAAAGTAGAAGGAGCTTAGGGCTCGGTTGGCAGGCCTGACTTGATAGTCAAAGTGATGGACAAATAATGCGATGACATGTGGCACGATGATATTCATTGATTTTACATCACCATTGTAAATCAATGCTGATTGGCTGAAAGATTTTTTCTTTGGAAGCAATATATTTGCATTAAATGAATGATCTGATTTAGGAGGTTGACGATTTTCTCTATATCCCAATTTAATGTTGGGAAACTCGATGTGTGTTGCATAGTGGTGCACGTTATCAGAGGATGAAGGAAGCTTGTCAGTGGGGTAATTAAATACGCCCTGATGGTTGTTGGTTGAATATGACTAAGCGGTTGATCAAGATGTGAAAAAAAGATTGAGCGGTGTGTGTGTGTTCGAGCAGTATGCTAAGGCATTGTAACTATGAACACTGAGACACACAGAATAGGAGAAATGTGAACCTGAGGTGGTCATGAAGTTTTTTTAGCTGAAAGGCTAGCAGTGTGAGTGGGTTGGTAAAATGAAATGAATATGCATTGTATGTTGTGTGAGAACATTGTAACAGTGCGAGGATTCTATCTAATGGTTTTACCTATATTCTCTAGATGGACAAGATGTAATCTTCTGAAGAGCATAGCTTTGAGATTGTGTTGTAATTGTTTTGTTGTTGATTAATATAGTTGAGCTAAGTGTTTTTGGAGGGTGGAGTTTTTACTCGAAATGGTTTTCCCCACGTATATTTGTGTGTTCATTAGTTTGTCTTCCATTATGTTAGATTATGTGTTTTGAATCTATGTATGTGTTGAATTTGTTTTTTTTCTGCATGCACTTTTCTCAGAAGGATTAATGGGGGAAACAACTATGCCTGTTTCCACTTTATGGCATAGTAGGTAGTATATTTAAGGTGATTTGAAGAAATTAAAATCACTAAGGCACTGTTGTTCTTAGATGTTTCATTCTAAGATTAATCATCTCATCCCCAACATGAATTTGGTGGAGGTAGTGAGCAGAAGGTTGCGGATGGTGCAGAGTTGTTGTGGTGGATTCTCTTGTTGGTCTGAGGTAGTGAACCTCCTTGTAATAGTTTCTTCGTAATATCTTTCTATCCAAGCAACAAGCCCTTGGTAGTGAGCCTTTCTTTCTTTTGGACAGTGAATCCATTAGGGAGTGAGCCCTTCTAGTAGCGAGCCTTTTGTAATTAGTGTTGATATTTATATATATGTGAGTTAATCCTCATTATGGTTTCATGGGTTGATAATGTTCTCAATTACATATCTTTGCGCTAGTGATTTTGTGTATTATGTTGGTGTTGGAATATTCCAAGATGGTGTTTGATGTTGCTATGTGGTCTACAATATTTTTCTAGACCAATTGAAGTGTGTATGTGGTTTCTTGGTAGCATTAATGCTACTTTATCTAACCTAGCGTGTTACTATTACTTGCGGATGTTCTTTGTGGTTTGTGGAAGATTGGTGTAGCATGTTGGTATTTATTTGGGTCTAGGTTAACCCTTGGTGTGGTTCACCTTCACTTATTTCCACCATAGAAGTGTTCGGTGCCAACCTATTTGGTTGTTGCATATTTGAGGTGAACACATTTCATCGAAGCTGACTTGGAGAAGATTTTTTGAGGTTGTGGAAGGTGTATATGCAAGGTAAAGTGGTGTGGTTTGTTGAGTGATATGATATGATGTGTATGTGATCAAGTGTTGAGATCTAAGTGTGAGCATGAATTCCTATGACCACCAAAAGTAGTGAGTAGAAGGTTTTTACATTTTAGTGTGCTTGAAGTTGCTGGAGGTAGTGAGCAGAAGGTTGCAGAGTTTTTGTGGTGGATTCTCTTGTTGCTCTAAGGTAGTGAACCTCCTTGTAAAAATTTATTTGTAATCTCTTTCTATCCAAGCAAAGAGCCCTTGGTAGTGAGCCTTTCTTTCTTTTTGAAAATGAGTCCTTTGGGTAGTGAGCCCTTCTGGTAGCGAGCCTTTTGTAATTAGTGTTGATATTCATATGTGTGTGAGTTAATCCTCACTGTGGTTAATAGGGTGATAATGTTTTCAGTTGCATATGTTTGCACTAGTGATTTTATGTATTTTTTTGGTGTTGAAATATTCCAAGATGGTGTTTGATGTTGCTATGTGGTCTATAGGATGTTTCTAAACCGAGTGAAGTGTGTATGTGGTTTCTTGGTAGCATTAATGCTACTTTGTCTAACTTGGCATGTTAGCATTACTTGTGGATGTTCTTCGTGGTTTGCGAAAGCTTGGTGTAGCATGTTGGTGTTGATTTGGGTCTTGGTTAACCCTTGGTGTGGTTCAAATTCACTTATTTCCACCACATAAGTGTTTGGTGCCAACCTATTTGGTTGTTACATGTTTAAGGTCCATACGTTTCATTGAAGCCGACTTGGAGAAGATTGTTTGAGGTTGTAGAAGGTGTATATGCAAGGTAAAGTGGTGTTGTTTGTTGAGTGATTCAATATGATGTGTATGTGATCAAGTGTTGAGATCTGAGTGCGAGCATAAATGCTTATGAATACTGAAATTAGTGAGAATAAGGTGTTTGTACATTTCAATGTGCTTGAAGTCATTGGAGGTAGTGAGCAGAAGGTTGTGGATGGTGCAAAGTTGTTGTGGTGGATTCTCCTATTGATCTGAGGTAGTGAGCCTCCTTGTAACAGTTTCTTTATAATATCTTTCTATCCAAGCAATGAGTCCTTGGTAGTGAGCCTTTCTTTCTTTTGGACAATGAGTCCTTTAGGTAGTGATCCCTTTTGGTAGTGAGCCTTTTGTAATTAGTGTTGATATTCATATATATGTGAGTTAATCCTCACCATGGTTTTTCCTTTATTAGGGTTTTCCACGTAAACTTTGGTGTTCTATTGTGTATGGTTGTTTTTGTGTTGATGTTTCATTTTTTTACATTCATGCTCATGCATAATAAGGGTTTGAAGGTTAATGAGGGTTTTAATTTTTTAATATAAAACTGATTCACCCTCCCCCCTCTTAGTTGTCTTGTGTGCCTAATAATATCCTAGGCATAAATAAGGTATATATAGGAGGTAGTGAGTCTTATTTCATCATCATATTATGATTTGTGTTCTCATTAAAGATATTTAGAGGTTTTCCCCCTTAATAAGATTAGTTTGAAGTAATTTATTCAAAACGGTTTCAATGGGTTCTCCCAAAGGAGTGTATTTATGTTTTGGAGGATAATTATTTGTTCTTGATTGACCTTGTTGATTATTGATTGTTTACACATTTTGTTGATTTGGATATTAGAATCTAGGTTGTTGGAATGCAGGTTTATGAGGAGCATTGATAACCACCTTTGCATCCATAACACCATCATTAGTAATGTTCTTATTTTTAGCCCAGAATCGAGGTTTGTCCCTATTACATGATGATGGTTTATCAGTTGATATTTGGATGACTCCTTTTGCAATTAGAGTTTTTGCAATTGTAACTCCTTTTAAGATTAGTTCTTCATATGTGGAGACAAATTGCATATTGGTTGACAAGCCAAATCAGTTCCTAGATTTCCAACAAGTATTTCTACTTGTTTTTCAGAAATGGGTCATTTTCACTTGCTAGCTTTGTGTTTCCACTATTGTAAAAAGGTAGAAAAAGGTTCTCCTCTATTTATTTTTAATGTGTAAAGGTACTTCAATGTAATTTTGGCATCAATGTTATATGAGAAATGTGTGATGAATTGATCAATTATTTTTTGGAATGTTTTAATTCTTGGAGGGAAGTGTGAAAACCATTCCATTGCTAGTCCACCCAAGCTTCTTGGGAATAGTCTCATAAGATATGAATTGTTGTAAGAGACCTCCATACAAGCAACATAGAAGTTCCTTATGTGTTCTTCGGGATTTCCTCTTCCCTTGTATTTGTCAAACTTTGGGATCTCAAAATTTGGAGGGAAATGTGTCATCATGATGCTCCTATCAAATGGATAGGGGTATAAATCTTGGACTTCATACCACACTTTAACCTTTCCTTCTTGAATATTTTGTATCTTTTGAGACAATGTTTGTATTTGTGAGGAAATTTCCATGTTTTTGTTGACCAATGGTGGAGCATACGTATGATATTGGTAATGAGGTGTGTTGTATGGTGTGTTAGATGTTTGATCATATTGGTATTGTAGTGTTGCATTTCCTAGTGATTGATTATATTGTTGACCTTGGGAACTAAGATATTGCTGATTTTGAGAACCAAAATATTGTTGACCTTGTTGTTTAGCAAACATATGTTGTGTATACATTTATTTTCCTTGCATTGGATCATGGGAAAATCCTTGATGGTGATTCATGTTTTGTTTAGGAACAATATGTTGATGTGAAGTGATGCTTGGATTTGAGACAATGTTGTGATTAGAATCCATGTTGTGATTTGGAACACCATTATGATTAGACACCATGTTTTGATTTGGAATACTTTTGCCTTGATTTATACCCATTTGACCTTGGTTTGAACCCATGTTTTGGTTTAGAACATTGTTTTGATTTAGAGGCATGTGACCTTGGTTTTGAATCATATTATTGTAATTTGAAGGTATTTAACCTTGATTTTGAATCATTTATTGATTTTTACCCATATTTTGACTTTGATTTGGGATCATGTTACCTTGATTTTGACCAATATGACATTGATTAGGAGCAACACGACTTTGATTTGGAACAACATGACCTTGATTTGGAATAACATGACCTTGATTTTAAACCACATGACTTTGATTTTGAACCACATGACCTTGATTTGGAACAACATGACCTTGATTTTGAATCACATGACCTTGATTTTAAACCACATGAATTTGATTTGGAACAATTTGATCTTGATTTGGACCAATACGAACTTGATTTTGAACATGACCTTGAGTTTGAACAACATGACCTTGATTTGGACCAACATGATCTTGATTTTGAACAACATGACCTTGAGTTTGAACAACATGACCTTGAGGTGGACCAACATGACCTTGATTTTTTGTTTAGTGATATTGTGATGATAGTTGATTGTAACCTTGAATCAAGGGTTGGCGAGTAGAAGGTAACTAATTAACCCCATATCCTACCAAGTTTTGGTTAGGTGTATTTGAAGAGAACCCACATTTCCTACATTTGTATTGGTAGGATTTGAATTTTGAGTATTTTGTGTGGGATTATCATGTTGAATTAAATGACTTGTTGTAGAACTTCCTTGTATAGTCACCATTGGTTTTGGTACTTGCTAGATCACATTGTGTATAAAGGATTCACTCCCTTGTGGGCAATTCCTTAAAGCATATTAAGCAAAATCTTGATCTTGTGATTGTGTTGTTTTATCAAGGAGTTGTTCCTTTAATTTGTTAACATCAAAGTTAAATGGAAGTTTAGAACCCATTTATGCAAGTTTAATCATGTACTGTGTGAGGTCTTGTTTCATTAACACTTCCATTGCAAGAAGAAAATCTTGGTTTTGTTGCAACTCTACGCTTTCTTCTTGAGTAATCTCATGTGGTTTTGATTCCTCCTCAATATAAATAGTTTCCACTTGTGTTTGTTTTTTGAGGGTTTGTGGTTGTTTTGGAGGAACCTCACTTGTTTGAGGCATTCCATATGGCTAATCACTAACACTTTAGTTAAGATCCCTTGATTCAATTGGGCTAGTGTCCATAGCTTTCTTGTATTGTGATCTCATTGTGACCATACAAGATTGGAAATGTAGTTTGTAAAGTCAAATTTATTGTCAATGATGATGTCTTAGTTTGATTTGGATCAATGATGATGATGATATGAAACTTTTAACTTGGACTACATCTAGGATTTGGTTTGATGTGTTTGATTATGAAATTACCACTTTGGGAGTAGACTCATGACTGCAATGTTAGTTTTTTCACAATGATGTTTGCTAATTCAACCTAAACACCTTGAAAAAAGATAATTTTCAAGGATAAGGGAAAATTAGTGGATGTGATAAAGATTTCAAACCTAAGTGATTCCAAATGTTTAAGTTTTTTGATTTGATATGAGATGTTTATAATTTTTGATTGGATTTTTGATGTTTTGATTTTGAATGAATTTGATCCCTAAATGAGAACCTAAGTTTATATTTGAAAATTTCCAAATAGATATGATAAAGAACCATGTACAATGTTTCAATGTTTGATGGAGAATAATTTTTTGATCTAAGGATAACTCAAAAATTGTTTTGATAAAAAAATCTTGAGCATAAATTTCCTTCTTTGTTTTGTTTGGAATTAAGTAACCAAGTGTTTTTAAATCAAGTAACCAAGTGAATTTGAATCCTTCTTTGTGGGTTCAATTCTTAAAATCTGATTTAGCATGAATCATTTTTACCACATAGAAATCTTGATTATGAATTGTTTAAGACTAAGATGTCTACAAGAAAGAAAAGTTGTTTTCCACAAAAGCTCAAAATTTGTGAAAACCAAAGTGCTAAATTATAGTTCCCCAGGTTTACTTTGACATAATGAGCAAAGATATGAAAAAACATACTAGGAATCACTCTAAGATATTGTTTTGAGAAAAACAAGATATAATTATATGCATGCAGTAGTATAATGTCCTTCAAGTGCATTCAATTATGTTCAAAGGGTTTGAATTTTTTATCATAACCAATTTAAATTTTTGTTTTGAGTGTTTGATGACAAGCAATGTATTTATCGACTCAATAGGTAAGGGGAATATTTCACAAGATTTCTTCCATAAAGCTCACTTAGCAAAGATTGATAGAACACAAATCAAGCACTTTCCTATTTATTCAAGTGGGTGTGTCTCTTAAGTCAGGTCCACACAATAAAATACCTATCTTGAGTGGATGACTAGAGTATGCATCTCATCCATAACTCATACATTTGCATACATCACATTGTAGGCATAACAAATATATCACATTTGCATATATAATCATACATCATCCATAATGCATCCATATAAAATAATGAGACATACATCATCTAACATCTTAAGCAGGGAATAAAACATCATATCATGATCGCATTAAAAGTCATCTCATATATATCAGAATCATCAAATATGTGATATTGTTATCAGAATTCAACTGTGTAGTTTTATGATTCAAATTCATTGACCCATATTTCATAAGTATTGGTTCACAAGAACCCATATCTCAAGATAGTGAATGGTCCACTTAGCACTCATTGGATCTAGGTGATGCTCACAGAGTTGAAGCACTGGGACTTCCCAAGAGGTCACCCATCCTAGTACTACTCCAGCTCAAGCACACTTAACCATAGAGTTTCCTCCAATTTTAAACCCACTTAGCTTGCAACCCCATTTGCAATACCTTCAACAAGTGTTGTGCCTTATGAACCATTCATTATAGAACCTCGTTAGCTCATCAATTAATAAGTACGAGGTATTTTCCATAACGTTCCAAATTGTGATATTGCTATCAAGATTCAACTATGTAGTTTGACGAGTCAAACTCATCAAATATCATGATACAAGTCAAGTATGTGACATACATGAAAATGTATACATGAGGTTATCAAAAATGAGCCCATGAATGAATGTACATCAAATAATCAAGCTATACATCCCAAAAAGTGTTTTTATCTTTAGAGCTATCCTCTACTCCCTTGATCCTCCTATCGAGAGGCCCCCTTTATTGCATAGATGATTGGAATTGCACCAAAAGATCAACCTATTAATTCCTGATACAATTGACAAAGTTAATGAATCCACAAGAGGCAGTTAAGCCATGTCACGAACCCAAGCATTGCACTGCACATCAGAAGGAGATAAAGGGTGCACACCTTACAACAATCTCCCCAATGCAAGTGAGGGGTTTGAACCTGTGACCCAAGCTCTGATACCAATTGTTGCATAGATAGTTTTTCGTTGCACCAAAAGATTGACCTATTAATTCTTGATATAGCTACTAGAGTTAATGAATCCATAGGAGGCGGTTAAGCCATGTCACAAAATCAAGTGTTGCACTACACATCACAAGGAGACCAAGGGCGCAAACCTTGAAACACCCTCCACCTAATGAACCTCCTATTGAGGGCTTACCTATTGATCCACTAGGTCCTAAGGTGCTCCTCTATGAAAATTATGACTGTCGTTAGTGCCTCATAACCTCTCGATGGTACAATGTCCTATAGTACAACACCTTAGCCATTACTAATCCATATAAGCTTATTGGTACTATGGAATGTGCCTAGGCCTGCGCCTAAATCTAAGTAGTAGCCTCAAGTTTTTTCCTATGGGCTATCTTTTATGTAAGCTAGAGCGCTAGCTTTTGGCTTTATTGTTACTCCTGGTATCGCTTTGCCTGCATAGTATCTCTCTCCTGAATGGTTGTGTGTCTCTCGACCATTCTATGTTGTACGAGGTCTTGGAGATCTGGCCTTCTTGCACCTAGTTCTATTGTCTAAGTGGTGGTGGTGGGCCTACTAGCTACACCCCTAGCTACTGCCCAATCCTCGAAACCTACCCATCATGTTGTCTCGGATCCTGCCCATCATGTTGAGAAGGCTACTAAGGTATTTGTCCAATCTATCCCTTGCATCTACCTCTACCCTTACTACATCTTGCATTGTCACCCTCTATTGGTTCATTCAACCTAATGGTATGGTAAAAGCACAAACCTGTGTCACACTTTATAAAGGAATCAACCAACAACCAAAAAAAAAAGAACTTCGACCACATAAAAGTGGTCTTTAGGTTTTGAATTTTAAAATGGTGTAAACTAATGAAATGTAGAACTTTTGATGAATTTTATTCTTGTAATTTTAAAAAAAAATTAACAAATTTTTTTCTTTATGTTTTTTTCAATTTAAGGACAAATTTTGGAATGCTGAAAATTCTAGAAAAGAGTGACTTCACAGGCCATCAAGAAACAAATTGAAAAAAACTTCATTTCTCCCTAATTTTTTTTCTCCAAATAGGTAACTTCAATATCTACTACATGGAAAAAAAAATCAAATTTTGATTTATATTTTTCTCGTAATAATGTTTTAAAGTGAAACGTGTCAGAATTTGACAGTTTTCATGGGTCGTCAACTATTTTCAAACTTTTTAATCATTTTCAGAAAACAAATTATACCCTTTTGAAGAAAACTCTCTCCTCTATTGCACCATATAAGTTTTAAATTTTTTTAATATGTTTTACTATTTTTTTAATTTCTAATTAGCCTTTTTTTTAATTTTAACAACCTACTTGCATTATTTAAAAAATATATATATTAAAACTAATCAAAATATTAATATATATATATATATATATATATTTGAATTCCTCACTCCGAGCTCTACAAAAGGGTATTTTTATTTTTTGCAAAAAAATTCATTCTAATTGGAGAAATACTTAGTTAAAGTTGAAAGTTTTAGAAAATTCTGAAAAATGTTGAGTTGGTTGCCAACTAGGATGCCAAGTAGACAGTTTCAGCTGAAAGGGTTTCTATCGGAAGGGTTTTAGCTGAAACCCTTCCAATAGAAACCTCGCACAAATAATAAGCCAAATTGAAAGCCGATTTGAAGGTTGGAAGGGAAAATTTTATTTTTTTATTTTTTGTTTCAACTGAAACCTATTCGACCGAAACCATGTGTGCCACATATATGCCACATGGTTTCAGCTGAAACATACTCAATCGAAACATTTCCAACCAAAATTAGTTCGATCAAAACTATTTATTTGGCCGAAAGTGTGACACAGGTTTGTGCTTTTACCCGAGAGCATGTTGTGCAAATCAAGCATCATAACCCACTGTTGTCTCAGGATCATTAGCACCTCCTACATAAGCCCATGGTAGGGGGACTAGGTGTGTGAAATCCTAAATGGAAACTTGTGGATCTATCTGTTGTCCTTAGACTAGAACCTCTATGTCAATGCACACATAAACAATCTTATAATTTGGTGCCAAGATATCCTATCAATCATCAAGTTGTCTAGAAACTTGGTCAATAAGATACCTCTCAATAATGTGATGCTGGCGACCCATGATCCATTGTGTTTTTTGAGCATAAAATAGCTTCTCCTAATCATCATCCCATGGTTGCACTCGGAGCCAAGGTCTCCACCTAAATATTTCCATATCATCTATGAATCTCCTCTAGTGTGTTATACCTACCACTCTTGTGTGGTGGAGTGTAGTCATGGATGCATCTATGTAGACTATTGGCTCCTCCTCATAAATTTATCTCAAGGAAATCATAGGTCGAAGCACGACTATGTTCTCTAAAGCCCAAATGTGTAGCAATGTAACACCAGAAGATAAGTTGCATCCTCATAGGTAGAACACCTGATGCATATCGTGGTAAAGAGAAGCTAGAATAATCAGACCCCAAGTGTATGTGCACATGTCCTCAACCATACCCTCTAGAACTCATAGACTTGATCTGCATGATATTGAGGAAGCACACGGTTTTCCATTGCATCAGGATCTCTATAGGGTCTCTCTCCAAATCTCTCAATTTCTCAAACTCTAAGTGTGCAAATGAGGTTGAGAATGGCCCCTAGCCCCTATATATACATCAAAATTAAGGTTTTGACCTAATAGAATGGTGGAAACCTAAGAATTTAATCAGGCATATCCATTTTTGAGCTTGGCAACCTATTTTAAGTGTTTTATCAATGTTTGGGAGCTTGTTAAATGTCCTTTATGTAGCTGAACCAATCGTGTAGTCATGTCATGACCCCAACCGAAAATTATTCTTTTTCACTCAAACTCTTGAGGGTGCAGTATAATAGTAGTCATTCATTTCACTGGGACACAATGGGGCATCAGGAAAAATCAGGTAAATTTTTAGTTTTGATTTAAGTGGCACCAGTTCTTTGAAACAACACAACGAGTGCATTGCTTCAAAGAGAGGTAAAATGTAGATACTTAAACTATCCTGGTAATATCACATACTTGATTTCTCGTGCTAACAACATTTTTAGTCCATTTCTCCTAATTCATCCATTTAATTAAATAATATCAATTATTTACTTAAATTCATTATTTCTTCTATTAATTAAATAAATCAAATTTATTTAGTTAATTCATTATTATCCACACTAATTTTATTCTCACTTGATTAAATAATTCAAATTATTTGATTAATTATCACCCTTTACACTTTAATTGAATAATTCATGATTATTTAATTAAATCATTTATTTCATTCATTTGCACAATTAAATGATTTTAATTAATTGTTTAATTGACTTTATTTCAAATCCTCCAACTTTTCCCACTTTCATAATGAATATTCCAAGGGAATATGCCACTTTTAAATTCGAATATTTCTCCCCAAATGGAAATATCTCCAACATATTTCCTAAAAAGCAGGAAATTAGTTGGGTCTCTCATGAATCCTAAACTATTGATTCAATCTTTGATCCATACCTCATGGATTGTCAATTGTGGGATTCATCCTTGATCCATGCTCATTCCTCTCATTTGATTTCATCCATTGATTAGCCTTTTTGACCTTCATCATTGGTTCTAATTTTAAAAATCTATAAATAGTGAGTCATTTCTTCATAATAATCATCCACAAGCTTTGAGTAAACTTACTCTCTTGAATTGAATATGTAATTTGATCAATTTGAGCACACCTTGTGGGTCATTTGAGTTCATTTTTCATTAATTTTTATCAATTTTCTTTGCATTTCATGAATTTTGTCTAGATTACAACACTCCACATCCATGGACATAATCCCCTAATAGGATTAAGGTTTGCATCTCTTAAAGTAGCTTTCATTTGACCTTTCTTTGAAATGTTTCATGTTTTGAAAGTTTATTTATTTTGCAAACAATTTCATTGAGATTTATAGGTTGAATTGATCATAGGTTTGTTAATTTGATTCATTTTAGCTTTTAATTGGTCAATTGAGTTTATACATCTATAGGGGTCATACCCTTATAACATTTATATATTATTATAATATAAGGTTATAAGACCTTATATTATTGATAAGAAAGAAAAGTGAAACCCTAGGAATCCACCTATTGTTTTCACAAGGGCTTACTTTTCCATAATGGTATGTGATGTTGGGATACCTCTTGTCATTAAATTCAAGATTGGCTAAAATAGGGGATTGACTTGCAACTTGAAAGGTGAGCCAACCAATCCTAGGATCTGAATTTAAGGACTTGGAAATGAATTTTATATGAAATACAATGATAAAACTAACAAATAATGCAAATGACCTATTTTGATGCAGAGACAATAGATTTGGAAAGTCACAAACAAATTCAAATTTCAGAAATAAATAGAGTATAGTTTTGTGCACCTGTGATATAAATTTGGAGCTAAAAATGGAGGACTAAGTCACTCGGGGTGATACTGTCCTTGTGACTAAATTTCATATATGATTTCATAGTCCTCTAGAGCTAGATTAGAGATTTCTTTCCCCAGGTGTTGCATTGTTAGATCTTCGTCAAATGTTGAGATAATTGAGTTTCCATTTGTTGTCAACTTGTAGGGATTGAATGTAGTAATGAATAAATGAGCTTCAATCTTCCTCTAAAATTCTTCAAAATTGTAACCTACACATTTAAAGAGAGAGGAAGGGTTGTGCCATATAGGGGGTTGCCTCAATAAAACCCCATGTTGGTGTTTCCACTTCCACAAATGGTAATGTCAATGAAAGAGAGAGCTTATCCTTTTGAGGGATATAGGCTAAATGAAAAATGAATGATGAATCAATAATAGATGTATCTCACCACTCATACCTCATTCCTTGAAGGAATAAAGTCATACAAATCTCCTCAAGGTTTTCTTACAAATTGGCTTGATATGATTGGAAGACCTACACGGGTTAGTACTCACAAACAAAATGATAACATAAACATAAACAAACTTACACAAAACTTGACATGATGCTTCAATGTTGAAATTTTGCAATAAATGTGCTCTTGAATTCTCTTGAATTGATAATAATTTCTATTGATGATGCTCTTGATCATAAATTTCTTGTTAGATTTCAAGTGGTGAAATGACTAGGTATCTATACATAATAATTCTAATTTCCCAAAAATTAAATCTTTATAGCTGACTTTAGACATTTGAAATTCAAAAACTAAAATGTCAACTTTAACATATTAAAATTTGGAGGCAAAATAGGGGGACAAAGTCACCTTGGGTGACTAGGTTCTAGCCCTATTTTGTGGGATCTAAGGTGTCAAGGACAAAATATTAAATGTTTGCATTGGTTTTCTATATGGTTTTTCTTGATAAATATCTAAATGGACCACATAATGCATAATTTAGGAAATTAGATGTTCAATTAGGTCCATGCACTTAGGAGGGAGCAAAACATAGTGTGAAATTGTCAAGGGTGACAATTTACGATGCTACATTTAGCTCCCACTTTAGTGAGAAGATGAACTTATGCTCAGACTCATAGTAAAGTAGAAAATATGTCAAGAGGGGTCTAATTGTCTAAATGTTGAAGAAATGGGATGACAATGAATCTAGGGGGAGTGTGCAAGCCCCCAGGATTCAAGATCCTATGGCAAGACAACATAAAAGAAAGGGAATGCACATGTATGTAATGCAACAAGACAAAAAAATACACAATATCAACATAAAATGCACAAGGAGGGTATGGATATCATAGACTAGCAAGTTGCATTATGCTAGGATCCATACCCAAGTCGTTCATGACTGAAAAGCTAACAAAGCCAGATATTTTCTAGATGAACCATGAACTAAAGGCATGATGGGCTAGTGAAGTCAGATATTCTAGGTGAGCCTTTGCAAAACAATGTAGCAAAATGAGAAACACACAAGAACTAGTGAGGACCGGTTTTCACTAGGTGTGTACCCATTGTCAACCATACCAAAAATTATATTCCCTGATAATTTTGATAAGGTGCTACATAAATGATAAAAAAATGCTATGCCAATGCACCATTAAGTCCAACACGTGTGATAAAAGTGAATCACATAATGGGATGTATGCCCCCACCTTAAATTAATTGCAAAACACCATGTTGTGAGCAATTTATTTAAGGTAGAAAAATCTAAATTCTATGTGATAAGGTCATGAGGGCTTATTTGGAAATCCCTATGCCAATGATATGTTTCCAAATGAAGCTACCTCATTATAAGGGGTTGCCTCCAATTTAATGCAACAAACAATACAAAAGATGAACACATAAGGGGTCCACAAATTTGGGGTCAGTATACATATTTGCTACCATAGTGTTAATGACCTCGAAATTGACATCATTCTCCACATACTCATGGAACTATGAACATAATGGAAGAATGCCACGTAGAGGAATTTTATTTTTTTGGGTCAACATGGAAGATACCTAAATGTCTCAATTCCTTACATCAACCCCAAAAGGAAAACACAAGACAAAAAAAGAACAAAGTTTACGACATATAGAAGAATGTTACAATAAAAATATTTTCTTTGTATCCTTGTGCCAACAGAGCAACAAGGGTCCTCCAAAGAAAACTTACAAACATAAAGAAACACCAAGCAACACAACATGGGAGATCGCATTACGCACAAGCAAACACAAATAACACAAAAAGCAAACACAAAAGAGTACCACACATGCGAACCGATCTAAAGCATATCATCCAAATCCCAATCTTGTTCATCATATATGGAAGGTGGACAACTAGCCAAAGGGACTAAAATAAGTGTTGTACTAAGAGCATCACTAGGTTCAACAAGTGTCGTACTAGGAGTATTACTCTAACAATTAACAACTTATAAGATTTAAAGCTTAGATAAATGAACCTACAAGGTAGAATTAAAATAGTAGAGAAATACCAACACAATAGAAAGGGACAAAGGTTAGCAGGTTAAAGCTAATAAAGTTTGAAAAATATTAAAAATATAATGGAGATGTTTAAATAAAAAGTAAAAATTCTTAAGATTAAACATAAATGCTTTTGCATAGAGCAAAATTGTCAATCAAATAATAGAGAGTTATAAAAGTAGAAACATCATGGGTTTAACAAAAAATGCCAAAAATAAAATGGAAATTTTACAACAAGCAACATAAACATTGACCTAAAAAAAATAGTTAAGAAAGAAAAAAATGATAGATTTGGTGGAAATGTGAAAAATTAGATGAAAACATCATGAAATAAGACAAAAACATTGATTCTCCTACAAAATGAGAATCTTAGAAATCTGATTTACAAATAACTAGGTAGTGGAAGAAACCCTACAATAAGATAATTAGTTTGAGACCTAAGAACAAACTATAATTAGAAGGAAAAACACTTTTAAAACCCTAGCTAAGAAATTTATCTATGTGGCACTAACTAATAACCAATCCTTATGAAAGCTAGAATTAGGATGAATAACCTTGTAAGAGACATCTTCACAAAAGAAACATACAAAAAGAATGTTAGAAACATGCTATAAGCAAAGTGAAAATGCCTCAAACTAGCACAAAAATACCACTCCAAAAAAAAGCTAAAATCCTAAAGAAAAATATTAAATATCAAGTAGGAATGCTTAATAGGGTGGAAATGTTGAATATTAAGTAAACATACTTAAGATTGGATGGAAACATCATTGAATAGACTAGAAACTCTCTTTTAGAAAACACATCCAAGAGAATGTAAAAGCATGCTAAAAGGCTTACAAAAATAAATATAAAAATGATATAAAGGTCCCACTAGGTGTGTTAGAATGTGAGGTAAAATCTAGCATAAAAATATGGAAGATGCATAAAAAACAAATTCTTATGCTAAATCTAACTTACACTTTCAATTGAACGAAAATAACATAAAAAAAGAAGAAAAACTATTGGAATAATTAGGATAATCACTTGATAGTTAATTAATCATTAATTAGTTATTAGGTCCCTTATTGCTTTAATTACTTAAGCTAAACTCATGAGTGCTTTTAATTATTAGATTGGGTTATTTATAGGTCAAGTTGTCTCATAGCATGATATTAGGACACTTGTCACAGTCTACTCAAATCCTCATCTAGGGTTTTCCCTTTTTCTTTTATAAGCATTCATTATTGTACTTTATACAAAATTTCATTCAATTGATAATACAATTACAGGTTAATCTCAATATAAGATGCTTATGTGGATTCAATCATTCTCTCTTGGTTGCACGCAATATGAACACAACAAACCTAGGTTCTTCACATCTCTAGTTTTTTAATTAAATTTTTTTATCTTTTTGAAAAAAAGAAAACAAAAAATAATAATTTCTAAGCAGGGTACTACATATGCAGTACCTTGGTAGCAGTGGAGTCACATCAGGCTACCACATTTATTGCTTCCTAGCAATTTATGTTGGTGGCACTGTCTACATCACCTCCCATAGTGGCATCCATGCCTACTAATGAGCTTCCTAAACCCTCGATAGGATACTACCCACAAAATATTGCTAGTGTATTCCAGACACTCCACACGATTCCAACAATTCATCAGATCTATGATAGTGACTTATCAAGTCTATGGTGGAAAGGGAATATTCCCCTTCTACCAACATATTTCGAGCATCCAAGCAAAATATTCCATCAACATTTTTCTATAGGGGGTCAATATTTTTTGTGGTGAGGGGAATATTCCTTGAATATTCACTAATGTCAATATGAAATCATGCTAATGACATCCATACGAATGGCCTCCTAGCCCCTCTCTTAGCCCCCATTTTCCCTAAAGGAGCTATTTTTTTGGCTTTACTTGGGCATACAATGTTGAAATTGGACAAACAAGATATCGTTAGAAAGCTGGTTATGTGTACTTTCCAATGGTATAGGTATTATTATTTGATTTTTCTACTAGTTCATTTTATTCTTAGTCAAAGTCAAATCATCATTTTCTTCTTTCAAAATCATAATTTTTTGCCAATATTTGTGATTCTTGTGGCATTGAAAAGGTATTTTAGAGCTCTTCAAACCCATTTATGCACTTTTTTTAGAATTTTCCCAAGGTACATTTTATTCAATTTTTTGTTGTTTTATATTTTTGTCAATTACTTGGGAATCTAAGCACCTATAAAGGATTTTTTTGCATGATATGACTTCATTTGATCTGCTTTACATTTACTGAGGTTATCAATCTCTGATTTTCCATTTGAAGAAGTTTCATAGGATTTTTTGTTCATCCTTCTATGATCATCATGGAAAAGAATAATTACGAGTCTTGGCAAAATGACATCCTGAAACATCTTAGGTGGCTTGATATTTTTTCTTATCTTTATGGAATCATACCTACACCAAACAAACCAAGAAGTTATTCAACATGGGGTTTTATTAGTAATCATGTTGTAGGAGTGATTTGTTCTAGTGTTGATCATGACACTATGTGTGCTACATATTGAACATTGATTGTCCCCACACACTTTGGACTCAACTTTGGGAGATTCATGGAGACCCTCATATATGTCCATTCCTAGGGGATCGTACTATAAATTTTATCATTCCTCTTACAGATGCAGATTACGTAACCTTTGATGATGATAATTTAGAGAATCTCGAGTATATCACAAGTCTTGCATGCTTTGATGGTTCAAAGAATTGTATTCATGTTTCTAGTCTTTAGATAAAGACCCAATCTTCATCTTTTGTTGTTCTTTATCAGTTTAGAATCACCACATCCTTGGCCCCCATTGGTTCAGTGCAGTAAGACATCCATCATCTTTCAGACACAACTACTTGGGATTCATATCTTGTAGACATAACATCCTTGTTTGTAGAGTCCTCTATTACATATTTGGAGGATTACTTTAAGGACATTCATCTCCTCTTTGTTGACAACCACATCATCATTGTTGGCACATCATCTTCATCACCTTTGCAACATGTTCTACATAAATTTTCATAGGGTTTTGGATTGACATCATCTCATTTCGACATGTAGACACATGAGTATTTTTTAGAGGCACACATCATTTGGATTTGGATTCCTAATTCTTCCATATTTTGATGGCTTCTCTAATCACTAGTGGATATATTTCTTCATAAGGGGAGAAATATTATTTGTAGGTAGTGGATTGTGTTCTATCTTCAAGCATTCATCATTGGAACATGAGCTCTTTCTTTATGGGGGGATTCATATCTTCATTTTCTCTCTTTTATTGGGGGAATTTATTGCACTTGTGTGACAAAAGAAGTCCTTAGGGGCTCACATTGATTCCTTCTATCCTTCTTTCACTAGTGCACTATCATTTCATTTTCTCTCTTTTAGAGATTAGATTTTTCCCATGATATTTTCTCCTTTTCTTTGGTTATGAGATATTTCATTTGTTTGTACATGGGTACCTCATTAGGCCTTGTGGCAAGGACCCATCCGTCATTGCATTCTTCATTAGGATTTTTAGCTTCTCCCTATGTTGATCTTAAGGAAGGGGCGTTGGAGTAACTAGGATAATCACTTGATAATTAATTAATTATTAGGTCCCTTATTAATTTAATTACTTAAGCTAAACTTAGGAGTACTTTTTTAATTATCAGATTGAACTATTTATAGGTCAGGTAGTCTCATTTCATGAGATTATGCCACTTTTTACAATCTAATCAAATCCTTATCTAGGGTTGGTTTTCCATTTTCTTTTATAAGCATTCATTATTAAATACTTTGTATAAAATTCCATTTAATTAACAATACATTTATAGGTTAATCTCAATATCAAATTCTTGTGTGGATTTAATCATTATCTCTTGGTTGCATAGAAAATCAGTGACTTTGATCTCTCATTTGTGATAGGTGTTTTGGATGTGAATGATTTTTTGGAGCTATGGGATTCACTATCAACTCCAATAGAAACAAGTATCTCACCCCACCTAATCCCTTTAATGCCTTAAACATGCTCAAGATGGGATCTAGAGAGAGTTTGGATGAAATGTTGGTTGCTCAAGGGAGATTTCAAAATTTGGTAACATGTATTTGAACATCTACATACAATGAAATATCCATGAGAGAGATAATTTTTATAGATTTTTAGGAATGAATGTGAACATTTGAGAATAAGTCTTAGATAGGATGCCTAGGATGAATTAATATGTGAGGAAGGGATGCTATTGATTGAAGTGAAAGGATGTGATTAATCCTAGTGAAGAAAGGGCTATGATTACCTTAACTTGCAAGGCGAGATGAGATGCACACAAGTGGAGGGTTGGGATACATTTAAATGGACAAGAGAGATTGGTTCATGTGATGGATGCCAAGGTTACCTTAATTGAATGAATGGTCAAGATGCAAAATATTATCTTTTGGATTTTTGTGACAAGGCGAAGATGGAAGTTTATTTATTTTTAATTGATATGAAAAGGGGAGTGTGCACTAGTCTACTTAATTAAATACACATTTATTTAATTAATTAGTGATGGAAGAATGTTAACATAATTAATCAAATCAATATGATTTATCTAATTAATTATTAAGGGGAAGTTAGTTTAATTAATTAAATAAGTATGATTTACTGAATTAACTATTAGAGGAAAGATGACCTAATTTATTTAATTAATTAGTAGAAAGATGATGCAAGACTAATGATGAGATTGATGTGTAAGGTTGAAATGTGGAAGTGGATTTTAAGTGTTTGTAGTTAATTTCAAAGACTTCATTACAATGGAGCAACATATTTGTTTTTAATGATAATTTAATGCCTCCTAACATTTCAATTCATGTGTTTATTTTTGTTTAAATCAAAACACTTCATATATTATTGTAAAGGAGAAACATATATATATATAATTCACACTTTTCTCCACTTATTTTGTTATTGCTTAGACTTGTTATTAGGTGTGTCATTTTGGTGTTTAATTCAATGGATTATAACACATAAGCTAGCTAAACCCAACCAATTTCCTACCCTTTTCCAATATTTAACTCCCATGGTTTAGACCCAATTAATTTCTTAGTTGTTTACCCATCCTAACCAAAATCATAGGTGTTGCTTAATCTCGTAGACATAATTGTAGACATGATCATACCCCCTTATTAAAATCCCATTTCCACATTCTCCAAGCCAATGCCCATTAAAAATGGATCATTACTTATCTCTTTGAGCACAAAATTTAAAATTTGGTACCTAGTTTGTTATATTTAAAGACAAGTCATGGGGAAATTATTTAAAGTCATAGCATCACCATACACCATCATTTGAACAAGCATTCAAACATTTATAGCATTAGATCATAACATTCTACATTGGCACATAGTGAATTTTATTTTGGACATCTTGCATTCGGTGTGTCTTCAAATCTTCTCATACAATTGTGAAAAATAATAAGAAGATTAGCTAAGACACTAGAAATTATTACATTTCAATCCTAACATAAACGACTCACACACAATCATATTAAATTAGAGTATAAACTTTTTATACTTAAAAACTCATTTACTAAATGAATGACACTTTAAATTTAATTTCATAATTAAAAAAAAAACATTATGTACACAATTCCAACCAATAAACCAACTACCTCTAAAGTTACATAATTTCTTAACCACTTTTTAATTTACTTCTTACTTATCATAGTACTTAACTCAATTACATTTATCGAAAAACAAACAAAATGTTTTATTAATCTTTATTTTTATTTTTAAAAAGAGGGTCGTTTTCCTATACACTTCTTCGAAGTATTTAGAAGTTTTTGACAAATTTATTTAAAACAAAAAATAAATAAACAAATCCACACCGTAATAAATAAAAAATTAAATATAAAATTGTCTCTTACTTTGTCCTCAAGTTAATATGAAGAAAGTCAAAATTGAATTAAAAAGAAAGGCTCACACATCAAGATAGCATCTAATTCCAAAAATACCACAAACCACCTTGAAATCTCACGTAAAAGCCTTTGCAGGCCACCGAAACCTTTAGTAGTGGAGTTAGATGAAATAATTTATTTAATGATAGGGAGATATTTAATTATGATTTTTTATTTTATTTTAAAATAATTTATACACAAAGAGATATGATTCTAGTTTATGACATCATTTGTTAAATGATGCCTTCGTTCCTTTGTTGTTTTCAAGTCCCCATACCAACATTTATAATTGAGAAGGGGAAATTAATAAATAATTGAAGCAATAATTAATATGTATGTGTAGATTGAAGATTGATTATATTATAGAAATAAATTTATAAAATAATGATATTAAGTTTAAATTTGATAGAGATTTTGTTGTGATGTATAGTGTTAATTGATTTGTTATTGTGTTTAAAAATTAACATTTTTAGATGATTATTTTAAGATTGAAAAAATATTGTTTGGTATTTAGTTTGTTTTTGTATTTGTAAAATAATTTTTTGTGAATGTGAATGTGAATTAAGTAAATTTGAGTTGGGTTGAAATCGATGTTAGATTTTTACTTATCTTAATATTTAAAATTTATATTTGAAATGTAATGTCAATAGTTACAATTGAAATTTAAATAGATTTTTCTAAAGATAAGTATGTTAGTAGATTGTGCAATGTTTTCTTTAGATCTAGAAGATTTCAACAATGACTGTAAATAAAGATTAAAACACAATTGACATATATTTTTTAAAATACTAAAACTCTAGAACAATTTTAAATAAATAAAAATAATTCTAAATTAAAAGCAAATAACTCTTAAGTAGATAAAAATGGATCTTAAATAATTGTATAGTAAAATAAAATAGTTCTCGAGTAAAATAATTCTCAAATAATTCTAAAGTAAAGTAAAATAATATGATTTAAGATTAATATCTTTGTATTTTGAATAGATGCATTTAAGATATTTATATTAATTTTTAAATTTTTTATGTTTAAAATGCAATACAATTATTTTTAATGTTTTAGTTGGCTAATAACAATTAATTGAAAAACAAACTACTTAAACTCATTTTAAACTTTGAATTTGAAAATTTAAGAATTAAATCCTTATCCACATATTTAATACAAATTTATTTGATAAATAGGAGGTATTTTCCATGGCATGTCAAGTTATAGGATTCAACCGTATAGTTAACTCATTGACCCATGTTTCATATGAGTAGTGGCTCACAATAACCCATCTCATGATAATGAATGATCCACTTAACACTTATTGCATCTAGGTGATGTTCATAGAGGTGAAGCATTGGTCCTTCCCAAGATGTCACCCATCTCAATACTACTCCAACTCAAGCGCGCTTAACCATGGAGTTCTCCTCAAGATTAAGCCTGCTTAACATGTAACCTCATTTGCAAAACCTTAAGCAACTGTTGTACCTTGTGAACCATTTATTATAAAACTCCTTTTTAACATAAAATTAACCTCGAATAATAAACAATTAATTATACAAATGATTTTACACTTTTAAAATATAGAAAAAAATAAAATTAATTACAAAATTCTACATCAATATTTTTTTTTAAAACACAGTAATCATTAGGGGAGAAGACCCAATATCCGCCAGGGCTAACTTCGCGCAACCATAAAATCTAAACCGTGCGTCAAATCTAAATTTTTTTTATGGGTTTTCACTCTAATTTCCATCAATTATAACTGTTTATGCCTTAAATCCACTCTAAAACATGCATTTTAACATTTAATGAGCTGCCATTAATGTTTTTGTAATTATAATGAGCCAGCCATTGATGTTTTTATAATTATTTATTCAATTAAATAAAAAAATTTAATGAATCAAAGTAAATTTTTTTTTGAAAAGTTAAGTGAACATGGAGATGGCGGTTATTCAATGGATCCTCAACTTTATTTTCTTTCCACTCAATCTTCGAGTGTTCCACAAATCTGTAAAAATGTCAATCCACTTTCGGAAATGACAAACTAATATATAACATATGCTTGCTGGGCCCGACACGTTGTCCTACGTCAGCCTTCTTTCTCTTAAGATAAAATTTTCGTAGAAACTCTCTCAGACAGCCTGCTGCATCTTCGCGAGACATTGGAGGACGACACCAAGAAGAAAAATAATGTTTCAGTGAACGAGTCTTTCAGAAATCTGTTTTCTCCGGAGCTTACAACAGGTAAGCGAAAAAAGTCTCTGAATAATCAAACCCCCAATGTGGAAGTATGCTTACCATTAAGATTTCTAGGAGATGGATTTTTGTTGTTGAGGTTTCTAAGCACTAAATCAATGGGAGGATCATGTTGAATGTGTCTTGGCATACCTTTTGCATGTTTCTTTTCTCAAGTAAACTTTATTCTTTGAAATCGTATTACCCAACTTGCAAGCAAAGCCTCTTTTATCATGTGGGTCTGTGTTGGTTGTCACTGATCGCTGAGAAGCTTTCGACCCAATTGCCAGTCTTTATTTTATCTACCCTAATTCACAGGAATAAGGATTCTCAGAAGGGTGTAGATGGATTAATTTTTTTCTGTATAATAGGTAATGGAGGAAAAGTCAATAGGCATAGTTATAGGACCAGATGGGCCTGTTTATAATAAGGCCCCATTTAAAGAGGGCATGTTTCCCAAACCCATGGCTGGGGATCCGGCCTTTCCTTCTCAAGATATGGGTTCTTCCATGGCTAACAGCTCTCGGTTCAACGAAAGGTATCGCCCCGTGGATCTTAGTGTTAGGACTGGGGAAGAGTTTGCCATGGCGTTTTCTCCCTTGAATAGCGGTGGCTGGACTGAGAGTAAACCTGGCGGGTATTGGATGCCTGGTGGGAGGAAAATCCAGATTGCTGAGGGTGAGGGGACTCAAGGTTATGCTAATGAGGGGAGATTGATGGCCATGGGCGGGCAAATGGTATCAGGGAATAATATTTCTGATGTGGCAGAGAGAGGATATTTTGGTACAGAGTTTGGGTTAGATTATCATGGCGTAAATAATGAGAACCCCAGGGCAGCACAGGGCTTTGGTATTGGGGTTGATGACGATTTTCCGTTTGATGACGGCTCTGTAACCCAATCAGAATTTCTTTATCCTTCAGCCTCAGTGGCGACAGATGATGCCGGTGGGTCTCAGAAGGTGAAGTTCATGTGTAGTTTTGGGGGAAAAATTTTGCCCAGGCCAAGCGATGGTGCTCTAAGATATGTAGGTGGTGAGACTCGAATTGTCACTGTCAATAGGGGTATTGGATATTCAGAGCTCATGCAGAAGATGGTGGACGTGTATGGTCTGGTTGTGGTACTTAAGTATCAACTGCCCAATGAGGAGCTTGATGCTCTGGTTTCTGTTTCTAGCGATGAGGATATCGAGAATATGATGGATGAGTATGAGAGGCTTCAAGAAGGATCAGGTGAAGGATCATCCAGGCTCAGACTCTTTCTTTTCACTGCATCTGATTCTGATCGAGCCCATCTTGCTGCAATGGGTGATCACAAATTATCTAAGCAGCGCTATGTAGATGCTGTCAATGGGATATCAGAGATAGGCTTCAGGAAACATGAGGACAGTTTGGCAAGTGCATCTTCACAAAATATGGAGAATTTGATTGGTCTGGATTCTGTGAGTAATTTGAACTCGATGCTGCCAGATCAGGGAGGTGTGTCAGGTTCATTGCCTATCAAAGTAATGCCCCAGGATGTTGTGAATTCAGCCCCCCTACCACCTAGCTCACCGATTTCTTCCAAGCAAGCTACTTCTAAAGTCCCTATCCTAACAGCATCATTTTCATCTTCATCTGTGTTGTCCTCGGTGCCCACTCATCCCAAGCAGTCCGGATTAGGGGATAGTTCTGGACTTTTTATCCCAGAACAACAAGCAAATATTGCTGGTCATTCATACTCTGCATTCCAACAACTAGATGGAGGGGGTGGTTATCATGATACAGATTACAGGGGCCCTGTGCCATCTGTTGCCACCTTTCAGAGTGATCCACAGATTAAAGCTGCCGGGTCTAGGAGAGAATGGCAGCAAGAGAACTTTGATGTATCCCAGTCCATGCTGGATACTAGATCAGACACACTGCTGCCTCCTCTAGATCCACACCCTACTGTTGCACAACATCCAACACCCTCCACATATTGGCAACATCATGTAGATTCACACCCGGAAAATTTCAGATACATTCAACATGCCAATGTTGAGGGTGGACCTGCTCGGCAGCCATTTCAGCAGCATTCTCTTCCGGCGGCTCATCAGAACAACCCTTGGCAATTATTCCACGATGGAAGACTATACATGAATGCTCCACAGGAACAGCAACAGCAGCAGAGTGATTTGTTTGGAGGTTCTTATTCTGACAAACCTGTGTCCCATCTCCATACTGCAAGTAGCCTGCAGCCAATTTCTGCTTCACAATCACAACACCTTATTGGACATCAAAATTCATTTGGACAACAGCACTTGCAGATGCACCGCCCTCCAAATGTTCCGCTTATGGAGCAACCAGCATATGGACCACGTTTGCATTATTATGACCATTCCATCAGAGCTCTTCATCCTATGTCTCTTCCTTCTCAGTATCAAAGGCAAGGATATGAACAATTTGTTCGACAGCAGGATCTGCGCCAGGATCATCTGTTCCATTCTGAAGAACAGCTTATTCAACAGCATATAGTGCCTCCTGTACATTCTGATGGTGCTTTACAGAAACCAGTTACCAAACCAGTTCATGCCATGTATGAAGGAATATCTCAGGGTCATCACACCAATGGGTCAGTAAGGCAACCACCTTCAAATGTTAGAGAAAACTTCTTGCAGGAAAGTGTCATTTCTCCTGGAGATCATCAAGATATGACTGACAGAAGGCGCCTTCAGCCAATGATTTCTCGACAACAAGGTTACACAATCCCTCATGGTGGAATGGATTATGTGGTCCAACAGCCATCTTCTTCATATATTCATGAGACGCAGGATGAAGGTAATTATGTTCTCCAGCACAGAATGCAAGAACCAGACTTTGATGTTGCTTCAACAGGGAGAATGGCTAATTCTGAAGGCAAGCAAGAAGAGAATGGCACTGAATTATCAGGACGGCATCTCACAGAACCTGGTACAACTTCCAATGGAATTTTTCTTCCAGAGGACCCATATGGTTTGTCAGGTTCAGGTTTGAGTGATTCTCGCCACACTTATCAGCAAAGTGATAATTTTGGATCCTTTGAACCAACTTCGTATCAGTTCAATCAGGCCCCTACTGTGGGGGATATGAAATCTGTTGGCATTCTTCCAGACCCGGTGCAAGCAACAAGGAGAACTGCAATAATGAATGAAGCTGCAGTACCAAGTTCTGGAATCAATGTTCAGGAAGTAAGAGTAGTAAATCCTTTGCAAGAGCCTACACCGGCTGATCAGTTGTCAAGTACCACTTCTTTGTTATCTGGTGTTGATCAATCAGTTGAGCATAGACTTAGAGAAGTTACTTTGAGTTCCTACGTGCCTAATACCGAAGGTGAACCTTCTATCTCTTCTGAAATGACTTCAATGTGGTGGAATGGGAACATAGGTGATGATTGTGTTAAAGTGGATATGTTGCATATTGTCCATGAACAATCAGTGGAGCTAGGTGTAGTCAAACCGCAGGATGGTTCACCTTTGGTAAGTAAAAGTGAAATAAGTGAGCCTGGTGATATTCCTGTCTCTGCTGTGCATAATGAAAGTTCCAATAATTTAATTTGTATGGCTGAACAGCCTCAGGAGCAATTACTTGGTGAGATGGCAACTGCTGATGTTAGTGGGCATCTGTCTTTCATGCTTCCGGACGACATTTTAAATGCTAGGTCTTCCAATAAAAACAAAGAATCTATTCCTAACTCTGAGCCCATAACATTGCCACAGAGTTCACAATATGGACCGCAAATTCTGGTAAAGGAGATAGTTGACAATGATAGTGGACATGCAGTAAGGGATGTCCAGTCAAATAGAAGCTCCCTGGATCAAGTCAAGGATGGAGATATGACATCACCAGTTAAGAAAAGTGAATATGATTCAACAATGGATCTTCTGAAAGACATTTCTTCTTCAAATGTGGGAACTGGCAAGGTAACAGAACCCTCTTCTTGCACAAAGACCGTTAGTACTAGCAATTTGTCTGCTATTAGCAACAATTCTGTTTCAACTAGCCTTCTGGTGCAAGACAAGGTAACCTATCGGGAAGAGGTCTCTATTAAAGATGGATTTGGTTTTGGTCTGTCTTCACCAGCCTTGCCTTTGTCAGATGTCAAAGTAGAAGGTACTAAAACAGACCTCTCATACAGTGCTTTCTGCACCTCTTGAGATTTGAATACTTGTTTGAACTCCTATTTTAAATGTTGTAGAACACAACATCTATTTTAACGTTTTTGAGATCATAAGCTATTGCAGATAAGCATGGGGAAGGAGAGGGGCAGAATGCTGCCAAGGATCTTTCTGCTGCATCCATTCAGCCGCCACTTTGTAACTCTTCAACCCTGTCAATGCATGAGTGGGATCAAGTCACCAAAGGTGGAAATGTACAGGGAAATACTTCTCAGAGAGAACTGTTAAAAGGGACAGAAGATGAAATGATTACCATCTCAGATTCAATATCAGAGGTACCGGCAAGTTTGTTACCGTTGCTTCCTGCCAATATTTTTCTGCAATTAGAAGCAGCATGAACCATTTTCTTATTAACTTCTGACATATGCAGGATCATATAGCTACAGAATCAGGCATGGATGAACCAGATATAGTTATCAAAGAAGCTAGTGATCTTGGCTTGCAGGTAGGTGATATTTTATATTCTTATGAGTTCCGATTCAATTCTATGATTGTTTGCTTTATTTTGGTCTTAATTCTGAGAATTCATGCATCTCTTCAATCTTTTAATTAGACAATAAAATATGCCGACCTTGAAGAATTGCGAGAGCTCGGTTCTGGCACTTTTGGAACTGTATATCATGGCAAATGGAGGGGAACAGATGTGGCAATCAAACGGATAAAGAATAGCTGCTTCATGGGAAAACCATCTGAGCAAGAGCGTTTGGTGAGAACCCTCAAGCAAAACTATTTTTTGGCTCGGGGCAGTACTATTGTGTGTGTTTAACCATTACAATGTGCAGATATTAAGGGCATGGCTAAATGAGCTGTTTTTTAATTCTCAGAGGGCTGATTTCTGGAAGGAAGCTCACATGCTTGCACAATTGCATCATCCCAATGTTGTTGCTTTTTATGGTGTTGTACCAGATGGACCAGGGGGAACATTGGCAACAGTTACAGAGTACATGGTGAATGGCTCACTCAAACAGGTCTTGCAAAGGAAGGATAGGTACAGGTCTGTTATATTCCTTGGACAACTTAACCCTCCACTTCCAAACAGCAAGAACTGGCCCTCTTACGTGACATAACATGTTAATACAAATTACTTTTTTCTATAGGGGAATTGATCTGCGAAAGCGACTAATAATTTCCATGGATGCTGCATTTGGGATGGAATACTTACATGGCAAGAATATTGTGCACTTTGACCTGAAATGCGAGAACCTATTGGTAAACATGAGAGATCCTCAACGTCCTATATGCAAGGTAAAAATGGTTGCCATTTGGTGGCTGGCTACTGTGGGCTTTCACCTGTAATGTGCGTGTTTCCTTTGGAAACTAATCTATCAGGCAGCATGCAATTGAATAATTTCAAGCTAGCCAAATTAAGTTTTACTTCTTGTTTTGTCCCGTTGGATAGGACTATAGTCCAATCTGTAGCTCATGATGATAAAAAATAATCCTTTACTTAATATGGTTTTCTGCAGGTTGGTGATTTAGGGCTTTCAAAAATCAAACACCAGACCTTAGTTTCTGGTGGTGTACGTGGAACCCTTCCATGGATGGCTCCCGAGTTATTGAATGGCAGCAGCAATATGGTTTCTGAAAAGGTAGAAATGACCAAATGCTTCTCTCCATTTGTATGAGATCACAATAAATTTCTTCACACCTAATATTCTGAAGCTTTGTGATTTAGGTGGATGTATTTTCATTTGGAATAGTAATGTGGGAGCTGCTCACTGGAGAGGAGCCTTATGCCAATATGCATTATGGAGCAATCATTGGTATGTGATCCATTTTAGTTCATTGTAATGATTACCCTGGTTAAGTCAGCTTCATGAGCTCTATTTATTGCATATAGATGGATTTTGGTGTAGGCATTTAACGAATATATTGACAGTTCAGAACAATATGCTACTATTGTGATTTTGCAGGAGGTATAGTCAACAATACACTGCGTCCACCTATTCCAAATTCATGTGATCCTGCATGGAGGTCACTTATGGAGCGCTGTTGGTCAGCTGACCCCTCTGCAAGACCTAATTTTACAGAGATTACTAGTGGATTGAGGTCAATGGCAACCTCACTTCGTTCCAAAGGACAGGGTCAACAAGCTCATGTTCCAGTACATCCATAGAATTAGGCTTATAAAGTGTCTCAGCGTATCTAGATTTGAAGTTTTTGTCACTGGGCATGCTATGTTCTTCCTGCTGTTTTTAATGGTTTTATGTTGACTGTAAATGTTGTTCCAATCAGGATGTGATTCAACATCCCAACACAGATGCCATTCCTTATCCTGTAGAGAGAACATGGCATTACTTGTTGAGTCAATAAGTGCGTGGAAGAACCTGCACTGATAAGCCCTACTTTTAACAGATTGATTTCAGTGTGACTTATTACCTCTGGTTTGAAACGTCACTGGTATAGGATACCAAGAGAACTTTATATTACACATAATTTGGGTGAATATTTGCAGTGGTATGGTAGCCGTATCTAATAGTTGTCTGTTTATGTTGCTGTTCTCATGAATTCGAGCATGTGCAAGAGTTAGCTTTTCATGGAGCATGATTGTGTGATATGATCCAAAGTTCAGACAGTACTGCAAATGAAGAAAAAAAGAATTGCATTTTGAGTTGGAAGAATAGACAGATTTTTTATGTATTCAATTCCTTGTATCTTGGCCTTGATGCCAGCTGTTGGACAGATAAATGATGAGATATAAAGAACTCGGGTTACTCTTTAAGTTGAAAAAGCTTCAACATTTGTGAACTGGCATGCTGATAAAAGTATAGATATATATTTTTAAATTATATAGTTCAACAATGAGTGCATACAGATTCTGAATATTTAAGTACATTTTCTTCCTTTAAAACATGATAATCAGATGTAAATGTTTATAAAGAGCACTTTTTTTGGATGATGGCATCTCCTTTTAGGGTATTGAAACTATGTTGTTACAATTGTTATTTTTTTTAATTGAAGAGAAGCTTTATTAACAAAGAAAAAAATATAAAACAATATTATTGTTGTTTTAGTTATTTCAAACAATCAAGGCTAATATTATTGGCAGGTAAACACTGAGCATCACTGACTACAATGTTTCTGAGCAAGAAAGATTTTTGAGGCTTGATGCTACTTATTTATAAGAAAACACAAAACTCAAAAACGTAACTGTATGCTGGCGTGAACATAATTTTGTTGTTTTTGAAGGCATGCACTATCTGTTTTAAATCAGTATTTTGAGTTTGTTATTTTCAGATTCTTGTAGAAATAGTACAGAAAGTATTTGTTTAATGATTCGCTTCATCTGGTCTTACAAGCTGATAGTATGAATCAACATAATGGCCAATCAAATTTTTATGAAGGCTACTTTGACCTGATTCAAGAATTTGAAGATCGAAAATTGGAACTGCAGTTTGATTACTCATGAAATATAAATTATCTACTACTAATAGTTAATCTCTACAAAAGATTAGAGTCACATAATATAAAGGAATATGTTCCATACGTTTGTTAGGAAAGGTAATTTTATTTGGGGTTATGTTCATTAGAGAAATTCATTGAACATTTTGTTTTTGATAAAGTAAGCAGCATTTACAAGGTGCCGTACCCTTTACAACGAGAGCCCAAAGGACCAAAAACGAACTAGTTCAAAACAGGGCATGAACAATAGACATATTGCATGTCAAGAGGACAAAACAATCCCAAAATCAGAAGGACGAGACCTGACTCCCAAAACTTGAGGCTGCGTTTTGGGCATTTGAACATTTTGTTATGTGATTGAGCTAAAGTTTTATATTCAAAGAGGAAAGCGTTGTCTAAAATTAATGTGGTCAGTGCTAAGCATGCTCCAAAGTTATACCAACATTTGTGTCAAAATCTCTAAACTGGATGAAAGTTTAGATGTTAAGAGTAGGAAATAGAAACTATAAAACAAAAAATACAAATGATTGAGGATCAAAACAACATTACAAAGTTAGAATTCAAAGATATAAATGTGGATGGTCCAAAGGCAAAAGAGTAATATGGGAGTTGTAGCTTCCTTACCAAGTGACCCTAAAATCTTTCTAGAGGGAGTAGTAGCTTACTTGATTTGTAGCCTTAAAACAAAGTTGTAACTATTATTCATTTGGGAGGTTGGATTAGGACAGTAGCTCCTAGTAGATTCCTTCACTATAGTTTTTTCCTTGTGGGGTTTTCCATGTATATCTGGTGTTGTGCATTGTGTTCAACTTTCATGTTTCTATATGTGCTGTGAAGTTAAGTTTCAGTTTGCTTCGAAGGTTTTGAGATTTGATAGAATACTGATTCACCTCGCTCTCTGTATTTCGACGTGTGTTCAACAATTAGTATTAGAGCCTAGTTCCTTAGAAGAATTTTAATAGCTTGAGATAGATCCGAGATGGCACAATAAGGATCTCACAAGGTGCCTAGGTTTGATGGATTTTTTTTCACTTTCTAGAGACTAGATGGAAACTCATTTGTTCTCTTTAGGGTATGGTGTTTGGCAATCTGTTTTGTTCTCTTTAGGGTATGGTGTTTGGCAATCTGTCAAAAATGGATATACTATTCCTCCTCCAATTGATCCAATTGAGATCAAAGCCTATGAGAACAATGGAAAGGCAAAGGATGCTATTTTGAGTGGGCTATCAGATTTCAACCATGTAAAGATAATGCACTGGAAGTCAGCAAAGGAAGGATGGGATAAGCTTGGTGGCATCTATGAAAGAGATATCAAAGAAAAGCAAGAAAATCTGTAGATCTACAAAGGCAAAGTTTGAACACCTGAAAAATGTCAGACGATGAAGATATAGGAAGATATGTGCTCTAGGTAGATGAAGTGTTCAATGCAATTAGAGGACTTGGTGAAGATATTGAAGAATCTGTGGTTGTCAAAGGTACTGAGATCTCTTCCTAAATATTATAACTCTAAAGTATCTTCTATTGAGGAAGCCAGAGATCTGGATACACTTTCAATGAATCAATTGTATGATGCTCTTATTGCATTTGAAATGGGAGTCTGGCAAAGAAGGTCCTAATAAGGAAGCAACATTCAAAGCAAGTAAAAATGAAACTTATGAAGAATTTGATTCAAACAATGACACTAATGAAGAGGAAGAAATTTTTGTAAGGAAGTTGAGGAGAGGTGCCGACAAATACAAAAGGTAAACTACCTTTCAATTGTTTCAAGTGTGGAGAGGTTCATCATTTTGCTTCAAAATGTCCATTGAAAGATTCTGAAAAGAGGGAAAAAAAGCGTAGAAGAAATAAGGTCATGAAGAGTCTCTACTCCGTGGAAGATTTATGCTTTGGAAAGGATGATGAATCTAGTGGTCCGGATAATGAAGATGAAGTCTTGTTCTTGGCTACTAAGAAGACTAAAGATAAAGTTAAAGATTCAAGTGTTGCATGTACTGATTTTGATGCAAAATATGAGGCTAATTCATGGGTGATTGACAGTGGATGTTTCAACCACACGACAGGAGATAAGAGCAAGTTTATCAAACTTGTGAAGTGGAATGGTGGCATAGTCAAGCTTGGAAATGATACTTCAATGTAGATCTGTGGAAAAGGTTTTATCAGTATTGATGGAAAGAGTATAACAATATATGTTCTTTATGTCAAAGGCATTTGGTATAGTCTTCTTAGTGTGAGTCGGATGTGCAAAAATGGATACAATCTCATATGTAATAAAAGTGGATGTGAAATCAGAAAAGAGAAGACAGGTCAATTGGTTGTTGAAGGATATAGGACAAGTGTTGACATATATAGTCAAAGAGATGTCAATGGAAGAACTTGTCTTCTAGGACAAGCAAATGAATGTTGGTTGTTGCATAAGAGAATGAGACATATTAACTTTGACAATCTTGTGAAGATAAACTCATTGCATGTGGTAAGAGATATGCCTAAGATAATCAAGCTTGGAAGTCCAATGTGCAAGAATATCTCTTTGGTAAGTAGACAAGGATAAGTTTCAAGTCTAAAGAATATTCATCTTGTAGACCATTGGAGTTGGTACATACTAATTTATGTGAACCTACCAAAATAAAAAGTCTGAAAGGAGATACGCATTTCATGATTTTTATCAATGATTTTTCTAGGATGAAATGGGTTACTTTCTTGATAAATCAGATGCTTTTAGTAGATTCAATATTTTCAATTCAAGGGTTGAGAATGAAATGAATGCAAAGATCAAATGTTTGAGTTATGATAGAGGTGGTGAGTTTACTTCAAATGAGTTCAATGCATTTTGTGAAAAACACGGAATAAAGAGGGATATATGTGCTGCTAGAACTCCTCAATAGAATGGGGTAGTTGAAACAAAGAATAGGGTTGTTTAAGAGATGGAAAGGACCATGCTGATGGAAGAAAATTTACTTGATGTTTGTTGGAGAGAGGTAGTTCATATTGTAGTATATGTTCATAACAAAGGATTGTTAAGATTGAACAACACTAAGACCCCTTATGAGTTGTGGTATGAAAGACTTGAAATTGTTAGGTATTTAAGAGTCTTTGGAAGCAAATGTTACATCAAAAGAGATGAAGAAGCTTTGGGGAAGTTTGATTCAAGGGTTGATGAAGGTATATTTCTAGGATATTCATCTCATAGTAAAACATATTGATGCTAAAAAAAAATACTGGGAAGAATAGTTGAAAGCACTAATGTGAAAGTAGATACAATTCTACATCAGAATATGAATGAAATTGAGGATTGCGGATTTGATGCACCTCCCTGCTTAGATGAAGATGAAGAAGAATATGTTGAATGAAACAAAGGATAAGCTCAACAAGACTCCTACAAAGTATGTTCAAAGAAATCATTTAGAGGATCAAAATCATTGGAGATAAGAATGAGGAATAATTGACTAGAAGAAGGCTTGTAAAAACAGGTGAACATGTAAACTTTTGTTTTCTATAAAAGGTAGAACCAAAAAATTTTGTTGATGCTAACAATGATAAAGTATGGATACAAGCAATGGAAGAAGAGTTGAATCAGATTGAGAATAATTAGACTTGGGAATTGGTTCCAAGGCTTGCAGACAAGAATGTGATAGGAACTAAGTGGGTATTCAGGAATAAGTTGAATGAAGAAGGAGAAGTTGTAAGAAACAAAGCTAGATTGGTGTGTAAAGGCTATTCACAAGAAGAAAATATTGATTTTGAGGAGACTTTTGCTTTGGTAGCAAGAATGGAAGCAATTAAAATGTTTCTTACCTTTTCTGCCTACAAGGAATTCAAGATTTATCAGGTGGATGTCAAATCGACCTTCCTAAATGGAGATTTGGAAGAAGTATACATAGAGCAACTTGATGGATTTTAGTTATTAGAAGAACCGAACATGGTGTATAGACTTAAAAAGGCTTTGTATGGTCTCAAACAAGCTCCCAAGGCTTGGTATCCTAGGTTGGATAAGTCCTTTCTTTAGCAAGGATTGAAGAAAGGTGCCATAGATATTAATCTTCACTTCAAGATTGAGGATGAAAGAATTTTAATAGTTGTTGTGTATGTTTATGAAATAATATTCAAGGTGGAAATGATATTATGTGAAAGAGTTTTGTTGAAGAGATGCAAAATAAATTTGAAATGTCTATGATAGGTGAGTTGTCTTTCTTTCTTGGTCTTCAAATTGTTCAGCTGAATGAAGGTATCTTTATTTCTCAAGCAAAGTATGTTATGAAAATTTTGAAGAAGTTTGGGATGGGAGATTTTAAACTAGTCAGTACTCCCATGGTTATTGGTTGTCATTTGAGCAAAGATGATGAGTCTCCCATGGTTGATCAAAAGTTATATAGATCTATTATTGAAAGCCTGATGTATCTAACTGCTCCAAGACCTAATATCATGCATGCAACATGCTTGGTTGCAATATTTCAAGCTAATCTTAGATAAAATCATGTGAATGGCAGATAAGAGAATCTTTAGATATTTGAAGATTACTCCAAGTTATGGTTTATGGTACCCAAAAAGAAATGACTGATCTGAGTGCTTACACTGACGCTGATGGGGGTAGTTATATTGATAATAGAAGAATTACAAGTGGTGGTTCTTTCCTTTTAGGAAGCATATTGGTTTCATGGCATAGGGTGAAGCCACAATAGTGGTTTACAATTTAGGTGAGGAAGGAAAACTCACAAAAAACGACCCCAAGGCAAAAAAAAGTGATTTTAGGGTTTCGTACGAACCTACTGGTTCAATCGAACCAATAAGGGGTTTGCTAGTTCGAGTGAACCCCTTTGAATTTTGGCCACCAAAAAAATAAAAAAAATGCATAGGAAAGGAGTTCGAGCGAACCCCTAGAGGTTCGCTCGAACCCCTATGGGTTCATACGAACCCCCCTTATCCATCATCCCCCATCTGAGACACAAAAAAAACCTAAATTTTGGTAGTTCAGAGCTTGGGTTGAGGATGAAAATGGAGGAATCTTCACAAACCCAACTAGAATCAAGTACTCCTCAGAACGAGCTATCCAACAAATATAATTTTAATATATTTTGATTTTATTATGTATGTGTTTTTTAAGTTTTATAAAACATAGGTTTTTCACTGAAAATAAAGCTCTATATTTTGCACATGTGGAAAAATAGCAGATTATCAATTTTTTATAAAAAAAATATGTTCGTGCTAGGTATTGATGTCCTTGATCCATTAAAAAAAAAAAATTTGAATTTTGATACATACATAAAAATTTATGTTGTATACAGTCCGCCTATGTCTGAGTTTCAATTGGTTTGACTTCGAAACTTGATTAAGGAAAAAAATTCAATAAAAAACTATGAGACCAAATGAAAGTGCTAGATATCATAGTTACAAATCTAAATTCAAAAAAATTAGAATTTTATCCTTCATACAAAAAAAGTTATGTTGTATATGGTGAGCGTCACTTTTTTAAAATGTTGTTTTCTGAAAAAAACCAGTTTTCGTGGGAGATGGAAAAAGAAGTGCAATTTGATTCCAAAATTTTTGAAAAATATATTTTTAAAATCTACAGACAAAATGTGACGAGACTCTAGTTTGCATCATCTTCAAATTCCTTATGGTTTAGCCGCTGTAGGTTCCCGAATGTGAATATTTAGTTACAAATAATAATTTCAGTGTCTTGTTTGGCCAAAAATTGTAAACCACTATTGTGGGATCACCCCATAGTAAGAAACACAATTCAATATCCTTTTCCACTGCAGAAGCAAAGTATATTGTTGCAACATCCTGCTATCACAAGTGTTGTGGATGAAGCAAATATTGAAGGATATCAAGATACTGCATGGTGAGCCTATTCCTATTTTTTGTGATAAAATAAGTGCTATCAATATTTCCAAGAATCTACCAATTCATTCTAGAACTAGACATATATCAATCAGGTATCACTTTCTAAGAGAGAAGGTTACAAATAAAGAAGTCAAGTTGGAATATGTACCTACAAAGAATAAAATTGGAAACATTTTCACAAAGGCTATTGCAAAGGATACATTTGAGTATCTCCAATAGAAGCTAGGGGTATTTTCCCCTCCTTGCTAGATGTATAGTTGGTGCATTTGTCTAGGTGGAGTAATTCAAGCTATACATTTTTCCTAAACTGATGGTGGCTACCTCTCAAGGGGAGTAACAAGTGGTTGTTGTTGACAAGGGAAGCCTATAATCTATTTTAGAAATTGAAGGAGAGAGTACACATTGTGCACCTTAGGGGAGAGCTTGTATCCTAAGGGGAAGAAGGTAAAGGAGAAGAGAAATTTTTCCTTTGCCCTTGATGTCAAAGGGGGAGAACTGTCCATGTCAAATTGGTTTTCCCTTAAAGCCAAAGGGGGATATTGTTGCAGTTTGGTTTTCATTGATGTCAAAAGTTGGAATGTGTGAAGTGTGTAGATGTTCATTAAAGACTAGAGTTATGAAGATTGTTTAGGACTAGGTTAAGCATGTGTTGGGATCTGCAAGGCAAGGCTTGTCCCTCTTCCTCGTGTTACGTGTAGCTCGTTTGGGTCTTGCCCTTCTACACGTTTCATGTTTTCGTTTGAAAGAGAAAGATAAAAAGTGGAAGATCTTGTCCGGATTCAAGTTGATCAATTTTTGTGATAGAAGGAAAGTGAAGAGTGTGCCTAACTGCTTGTTGAAGATAGTGAGCCAAAGACAAAACTTCTTGAAAGCTAAAAGTAGTGTGTTAATAAGCTGAAGAGAAGATATGTGAAGAAGTTGCACAAGAGTTATCAAAGTAGAATTGCAATCATCAAAAGAAAAGAGAAAAAATAGAATTGCAACCATCAAAAGGATTGAGCTTCATTTCCAGATTAATATAACAAAAGGATTGTTATGTTGTAATCTTTTCTAAGTTTGTTTTTAGTTTACGAAGTAGTTTTTTCCTTAGGTTGAAGCCCTAAAACAAAGTCTATAGGTAAGGTAAAAGTACAAAGTTGCATCACACTTTATAAAGGAAACGACCAACACTGATCCAACTTTTAAACTTGAATAACTAAAAAGTGGCATAGACGTTTTAAATTTTGAGATGATGTAATCTAATAAAATGTGTATTTTTAGTATATTTTATGTTTGTATTTTTTGAAAATATTAAAAAATCATTTGAATATAGTTTTTAAATAAATTTACACTATAATTTTGTTGCTGATAAACTGTTGAAAAATGAAGTTACATGAGACACCAATCTTTATATAGTAAATTTTATTTTTTTTCTTTCAAAATCTTTGTGCCCATTTATAACTTGAAACTTTAGTGCATGAATTTTTCCAGTTTTGATAAATATATATTTTTTAATAAATATTAAAATGTGCGTGTATTAAAACCAGAGTTGTTTCCATTCAACATCAAATTTCATATAAAATATTTATCTAAACTAGAAAATAAATTATACCATCTTGATATAGATTCTTTTATATAGTGCATCATATTTTTTATTTTATTTTATAATTTTTAGTAGTTTTCTTGGCATGGTAATCAACCTAATATTTTTGTGTTGATAGCTTACTTTTAGTAAAAATAAAATATAAAATATAAATAATAGTTAAACTATTAGAACACATATATTTTTGAAAACTACACTTATAGATCCACAAAAAAGGCATTTTTTATATTTTTAAAAAAATATTATTTCTATGACTTGAAGTTGTTGAAACATCAAGTTTTTAAAATACTTTTAATTTTTTGATAAATTGGCTTTAAATTGGTGCTACATATACAATTATCTAACAATTTTAGTTAGAAAAGTTGTGGACACATTTAGTCTAGCTAAAATGAATCTTACTGGATCATATATTTGACCAAAATTGATTTTTAGTTAGAAATATTTAAATTCAGTTGTGCTGATAAGTTGGCCAAAAGTGTGACACAATTCTTAGTTCAAGTAGTTGCTTCCTTAGTTTGAAGCTCTAAAATAAAGTCTGAAAGGAGTTGTAGATTCCTTGGGAGTGACCCTAACACCTTTCTACAAAGAGTAGTAGCTTTCTTGGGTTGTAGCCCTAAAACAAAGTTGTAACTATTATTCATTTGTGAGGCTAGATTAGGACAGTAACTCCTAGCAACTTTTCTCACCATGGTTTTTCCCTTGTGGAGTTTTCCACATACATCTAGTGCTGTGCATTATGTTTACCTTTCATGTTTCTATCTGTGCATTGAAGCTTAAGTTTTAGTTTTCTCTAGAGGGTTTGAGATTCGATAGCATACTGATTCACCCCCTCTCTCAGTATTCTGGTGTGTTCAACAGTTTATGTATGGAAATAGATCTCTCTAAAGAGATTCCCAATCAAGATCCCACTAAAGTAGGCAGTAGGAAATAGTGACAACTATTAAAGTAATAGGTTGTTTACTTGAATAATTTAATCATGTTGATTAATTAATTAAGTCACCTTTACTTTATTTCACTTAAGCTAAACTTATAAATCTTTATTTTTCATTATTAAATTAGTCATATCATCTCGTTCATTATGATCTCGACACATGTCACATGCTAATTTAATCCTCATCCTAGGATTTTTACTTTAGGTTTTCGATCTCCTTTCTTAAGAATTGATCTCTTTGTAATTATTCAATTCTTGTTTATGCATTTTTTGCTTCACGGCTTGCAGAGCACCATTGTTGTGTTTTGTTATCTGTTCTACGTGACAAGTTATTTTCTTGTAGGTGTTCACTTCTCATTTTGTGAGGTTGTATTTCTCAACTTCTACATGGTATCAGAGCTCTAGATCTGCAAGTTTTTTGTTCCTTTTCTATGTGATCTTTCCTTGAAGCGGGTTTTCAGTGCATCTAGGGTCAAATCAGACCTCTCCATTGAATCCAAAGTTGCCAGAATAGTCAAGATTGACCTTTTTTTGTTGAATTTGACTTCCGTTTGTCAGATCTCTGAGGGTTTGAAGAAAGGGCTTTTCTACCAAATCCAAAGCGTGCCTGCAATTTTGAAGTATTCTGAGTCCAAACGAACCTCACCATTGCATCCACAATGGCCAAAAACCCTAAGATCGACTATGAAATCATCGAAATCCGAGCAGTTGACCTTTGAGGAAAAATTCTTTTACTAGGAAGGGGTTGTACGACCGCCTACACACATTTCGAGGTAAAAATTTAATTAATTTTTCAAAAAAAAAATTGGCAATTTTTTCAATTGTAAAAAGAAAACAATTTTTTAAAAAAGAATCTTTTAAAAGCTTTGAAAAAAAACAAATTTTTGTTTTAAAAAAACCAAAAAAAAGGGCAGGTGGTACCTATGCAGGGTACTACCCAGGTATGTACCTGCGCTACCCTGTGTAGGTACCGGCATACCCCAAGGGTACGCCCCTTATGGGGAATGGTGGGGGTGGCCCCACGTGCCCCCCACCACCCATATTATTTTAATTTAAAACATTTTTTTCAAAATAAGTTAAATTGTACAAATGCGGCGATGGCCATTTGACCATCAATTTTAAACCCACTTTTTTTCTATGACGGCCGTTCGGCTGTCAAATTTAATGCATCAAACTATATTTTTCCCTTTGAGAGTAGTTTTCTTCCGAAGGCCATAACTTTTGCCCACGATATTGAAATCGGACAAACAAATATTATCAGAAAGAGGGCTCAAAGTAATTTCTAGTGGTGTAGGTTTTTTTTTAGAGATTTTTTCAGAGGTCCCTATTATTTCTAGTCAAATTCAGATCTTCTTTTCTGGTGTTGCCTTCAGTGTTTTCGAAGTAACTTTTGCATACAATGTTGAAAATGGGCAAAGAAGATATCGCCGAAAATATGGTTCTGAGCTCTTCACAGTGGTGCAAGTGGTTTCCAAATTTTTTTTTTTGGTTTTTTCCATAAATCATTTTTCTCATCAGTAACTAGTCCTTTCTAGATCTTATGGACTCACATTACATGTATTTTTCATCTATAAACACATTGAAATAAAGTGTCTCAACTTTGTATGTGTAGTATTGGAATTCTTGCACATCACTTTTTGCCTTATTGTACTCGCACTATGATATAAAGTGCCATGGGGGTTGATTTTTTCCTTTGTTTTGCCTTCATACCTTTCTCATGCGAGTCTAAATTTTGTCTTCACACCCTTTATATCTACTTGTACTTTCATGTCTGCACATTCAGATGTTCTTGGCTCTTTATCATGCACTACATTCAAGCATTTAGTTTCAATGTATCTATCATACCTCTCCCTTGTCAGCATTATGGGGGGTTTCTACTGTTGGTGCTAATGCTTCTTTGGTTTCATGTTGGAGTGAGCTATGTATACAATATTTGTTCCTATGTACTAGGTGGATGCAATGGCTGGTTACCCATGCATTTCAATGAGATGGAGCACTTACCATATGGACACTCTTGTATTCCTATTCCTGGAGGCGACCTTCCATTTTTACTCAATCGGTTCTTCAAACCATCTATATCTTTGAGTTCTTGATTTTTTGCCTTGGTCTACTATCGGATTCAAGTAGTATCATTGAGGGCACTCATGCAGTTTCTTGTCTTCTTGATCCTGACCATCATTTATTTCAGAGAGGCTTTTTCTTTCAACATTTCAACAATCATTCTATGATAGTGTTTGCAACTTCTTCATGCTTTAGTGGTATTTTCCATGTTCATCATTTATTCCTATCTTTTGGGACAATTTCTTCTTGATTAGAGGCTTCTTAGTCCTTCACTTGTATTTCTCTCTTTTGGAGAAGAGTTTTTCCGATGAGCTTTTCTTTTTTTTCTCCTGTTGTGAGAGATTTTTTATATATGTACATGGGTACCTCATCAAGCTTAGTTGCCGGAACCCATCTTTTCTTTCATGCATCTATCCTTAGTTTTTTAGCTTTTCCCTAAGTTCATCTTAAGGGGGGGTGTTAGAGTAATAGGTTGTTTACTTGATTAATTAATCAAGTCACCTTTACTTTATTTCACTTAAGCTAAACTTAGGAATCTTTATTTTTGCATTATTAAATTATTCATGTCATCTCGTTCATTATGATCTTGACACTTGTCACATACTAATTTAATCCTCATACCAGGGTTTTTACTTTAGGGTTTCGATCTCCTTTCTTAAGGATTGATCTCTTTGTAATTATTCAATTCTTGTTTATGCATTTTTTTGCTTCACGTCTTGCAGAGCACCATTGTTGTGTTTCGTTATCTCTTCTATGTGATAGGTTATTTACTTGTAGGTGTTCACTAGGTTCTATGAGGTTGTATTTCTCAACTTCAACAACAACTAGTTGACTAAAAAATGATTTCTCATGGAGCATCTCAGTACTTAGTGCTACATAAAGAGGATTAAAGAGAAATGAAATCAATCCTCCCATTAGAGACCTGCTTGGTGGGTGGATGATGAACCTCATTATTACATCATATCCCTAGATGCCTCAAAAAATTTGTAATCTCTCCTTCCTCCCTTACACAACACTCACATGATTGACACCACTTGTTCATTTCATATTCACCAATCCTTTTAGGACCATCTCATAAAGGCTAATGAGGCTCTAGTAGGTTCTTGGATGCTAGGTCTATCCTTGATGTGGAGGTGCCAAGAGAAGAATTTGAGAGCTAAAGGGGCACATGCATAGTGAACCCTATCACTAGTTCAAAATTGTTATCGATGCATGAGCATGTTTAGACCGAAGCAAAAAACTGCAAGATGTGGAGGTGCCAAGAGAAGAATTTGAGAGCTAAAGGGGCATGCATAGTGAACCCTATCACTAGGTCAAAATTGTTATCGATGCATGAGCATGGTTAGATCGAAGTAAAAAACTAAAAAAGTTTCATTCTAGAGGAATGAAAATGACTACATATCATTTAAGATTGTCCAAGAAATCTAATAATAGAAAGAACTATAGAAATTGTGAACTTTATTGCATGATGTCATTTTTTCCCTCTTCATCCATGATTTATCATCCATCAATTTATATCTATAGGATTAGCATATATATCTTTCAAAAATTTATATAATATACCTTGAGAGATATCTTAGTTTAATATTTTTTTAAAAATAATTAAGGTGGAAAGATTGGTATAAATGATGACAAATAGTTTAAATGAAAATACAAAATTTAATTGAATTTATATTTTTATGTGAAATCAAGTATTATTATTATTTATAAATATAAAATTCATGGGTTCTTCACATCCCTTAGGGTAATACAACTTACAACTGTATAAACCTAATTAGCACCCACTAAATTCTTTTAATTGTGTTTTGTAATTTTTAATTATTTTATTAAGATAGTTTTTAATGTAAGAGGTATTCTACAATAGTAATAAGGGGTGAAGTGTAATGGCATGGGCTTGTTAAAAAAATCTCTTACATTTACTTTAAATTTGATTACCATTTACACATGAAAATAATAGAAAACAAGAAGATGCCACTTATTTTGCCCAACAAAAAATGATAAATTATGGAGTTCACGAGAAATACACCCTTTAATAGGTTTTCGATGGCATATTTATTTGTTCTTAAACTACTTCTTGTTTTCATTCTTCTTCCTGCTTGGTTAATGCATCTTAATATTCTTCTTGCAGAAACTGAGGTAAGTCACTTGCCTTGGTTTCAATATTAGACCTACATTGTTATTCGTCTTATTTTTAACACATGGAAATCTTATTTTCTGATATATTTAGGGTTTCCCTTTTTGGGGTGCTACTCCCTTACCTCATGTCCCCATGCGGTTGCTTAAATCTATTTTCTGCTTAAATTTAAGTAGCAGGGGTGTTCCCATGCATAAATTTTATTTTTGGGAAAGGGTAATTTGGAATCTTTTCCTATTTTAATGGAGCAACTACTGTTTAGAAATTCAAAATAAGCTGTGAAAAAAGAGGGGGGGTTGGAAATAAGCAGTGGTTGCATATTTCTAAAAATCCACGTAGCTCCACAAATTTTTTTCCCTCTTTTTTAATATTTGATTTTGTTTTTCTTTTTTCTAATTTTTTATTGTACAAATTATTATTAATACTATTAATACAAATTTAAGCTGGCTGCTTAAAAATAAGTAGAAAAACTAAGCATTCATGGGGCCATCAGCTCCACAAATAACTCCTAAATAAGTTGAGCAGTGGCTACTAGCCAAAATAAGCTAAGCAACTGCATGGGGACATGATGTTAGTTTCTCTGTTTCAGATGCACTAATACGGACTGTCGTGGGCTTGATTTTCTCATCAAGTTGGAGCTTTTAAATCTTGCATCAGTTTTCTTCCTAAAACACTCGTATTCACTTGTTTACGTTGTCTGTTGTCCCTCATAGTGCTTTGTTAGGTCAGTTCAGTGTTTGGATATTTGGAGTTGAATACATACAATGGGGATTGGTTAATCTGTTCTCAGTTTTGTACTTATTTTTGCACTAACTATATAAATGTAATATTCATGCATTCCTCTATTCACATCAAGGAAAAAGTAATAGGAATGAGAGAGCTTCCCACCTATTTTTCTTGTGGATTCTTCTTTCCATCAAGGAAAAAGTATGGCAAGTTTTTGTTCTCCTTGGGAGGGTGTTAACCTTTTTTTTGGAAGTTATGAGTGGAAGCTTTTTTCCTGGCCTTGGACGATTACCCTGAGTAATGGTCTCGTCATTATTATGGATGGTTTACCTTCCACATGGTTTTGAGAGGATTTTTACACACTTAAGTTTCTCTCAAGAGGATTCTTTCTCGTATAATTCTCTAATGAAATGAAAAGGGATAATTCCCTTAATGGAGGACCAAGGATGCTATATGGTGTCGCCCTCTTCTTGAAAAATGGCCAATTTCTTGATTTGTTAAATCGTCAAATCCAAGAAATGTCAATATTTAGAATTTACAATCTGGCACTTTGAAGGTTTGTTCTTGGGTAGCATAATGATGACAAGTTTCACATATTGTTAGCTCATTGTAGTTCATTTATTTCTAGACTTATATTCATTGTTTGTCTTGTTCAATCTCCATTTTATTTCTTTGGCTTCCATCTGTGTGCTTTGTGCACCCTTTCACCAGTTGTTCATTTGACCTGAATTTGGCTACTACAACACTCCATTCACACAAAAAGAGAGCACAGTGATACATATATCTATATCTTCAAAACTGGTTGATGCATTTCCAGCGTCAAATAAGCACAAATGCACTTCCTTCTTGACACTCTTATTCTCTTTATTTGTATGAATACAATTTTATCATTTGTTCCTCTACATTGGTACAAAGGGCTTGTGCTGCTAGTTTCTTATGAAGCTTGGGTTATACAAAAGTATTTTTCAAGTTGTTTCTTCTGGAGCTTAGGCCATGAATTTTCATATCAGGAAACACAACCTACTTTAAACACCTTTTATCTTGAGTTTTGTTATATTGGATGCATACCCAAGTATAGTAGCATTGCGTTGTTAATGTTGGAACCATTATGCCCTAGGGTTCTACTTCTTGTATTGTCCATAGGTCACAACTGCACCCTGATGGTAACTTTCCTTGTTAGTGTTGCATTTGGTGCAACAAAAACATTACAGCTTATAGGCCTCAGAACATTATATTGGTCCTTGGATGTAATAAATGGTCGTTATATTGGTTGAGGCTTCAAACTTGCCCTTTGTTAAATCTATTGGAAATGGTGTTTCTTTTCAATTTGCCTGGTAAGGTTATTCAAACTGGTATTTGTTTGGAAAATAAGTGATGTGGATTATGAACCAATAGCCAGGAGCTTTCCATTTGCAGCTCACCCTCTGGAAGTACATAATTCCTCCTCTACTTACTAAAAATTTGTTATGAAATGAGAGATTTATTTAGAATAGAATAAAATAAGACACAAAATTCAACAATTTTCAGAGATAAGCAAGCACTCTTATGCTACTGTCACTGGAAATGACCAGTATAAAATCTTCAAAAAAGTCTTTGTTATATAGAAAAAATTGAGAGCATGTGAATAGATGGATTGTCATTAACTTCATTTTCCAAACATAAAGAAAAGAGGTGTAAAACAACAACGGTAGGTTTATTAAATTTTCTTTAGTAATATTCATGCATTCCTCCATTCACATCAAAGAAAACGTAATAGGAATGGGAGAGCTTCCCACCTATTTTTCCTATGGATTCTTCTTTCCATCAAGGAAAAAGTATGGCAAGTTTTTGTTCTCCTTGGGAGGGTGTTAACTTTTTTTTTTGGCAATTACGAGTGGAAGCTTTTTTCATCTGTTGGTTGAATTGTGAAAACATTGAGAATGTATCTAGTGGTGTATTTCTTTTTGGAATGGATGAAATTCAATGAGTTATCTTCAGTTATTAATTTTTCATTTTAGGGCTTGTAATTTTGGCACTAGATAAGTTAAAATACATCTTATCTTTGTTAACTATTGAATAATCTTGTGTTTCTTTTATAATCCAGTGAAACATACACCCATTGTCTATCATGTACAACAACCAACAATACCAATGCAAAGGATTCATAATATGGGATGTAATTTAGTGCCATCAAACCCATCCCTGGTTAATCGTGGAGCTTGCCTGCCTAATACTGTACAATCTTCTGATGACAACTCGATCTCAAGGTGAGGAAGCTTTTATTTTCCTCATATTTTCACCATTTTATGTGATTCTGCACTTATACTACATTTCAAAGAATCTGCAAAGTTTGTTTCTATACATGAGTATTTTTGTATAACTGCTTTTATTCTCTGAATACTAATGATTACATTTCATGTGATTGAACATAAAAATCTGATTTAATCTACTTCTGAATGTTCACAATAGTGGAAGGATGGAAATTTCATCAGGTGTACAACCAGTATTGCATGGAAATTCTGTCATTTCACCCGGAAATAAACTAACAATCCAACCAAGTTCAGGATTCTCGAACATCACAAGATTTTCTTATAGTGGTGTTGGAAATTCTAAAGACACACATGGTACAGTCATGGAGGTTTCTAACACTGAATTTAATTCTAATGAGACGCATCAACAAAGTGGAGTGGGTTTTCCTCAAGACACAAATGCAGCTAACCAAAAGGATACACTTGGGTTCTTGAGTCAGATTCCTCATAATTTCAGTCTCTCTGATTTGACAACTGATTTTCACACACTTCGAGTGAGAAAATAAATGGAAGCAACCATTTTATGAGAAAGGACTAGAGAACCAATTATTCACTCTTTGATATATATTTATAATTTTTGAGACTCTGTTTATGTTGGTGATGTTTGAGAAGATCAAAAAGTGTTTTGGTGTAATCTCGGTGCTATATATGCATAATTACTTTTTAATGTTCAATCATATTGTATAGGTGACAGGATCACTTTTAGAATATTTTTGAATCCTGGATCACTATCAATGGCCAACATACACTCATAATGCAATAGGTTACATGATAATATTATGGGTTAACACATTTGTAATATACTTTTCAGTTCAGATAGTTATGGCAATTAAATTGTTCCTTCCTATAAAATAAAGATGTAAACATTTCTTCAGAATGTGATTTTCTTGATATGCAATAAAATATATTTTTCAATTTTCCCTCTCCTGGGATTAATAGTGGTATTAGAGCCCGAGGTTATGACTTGAGGAAGAAATGAGAGACAATTGCAAAAAGTTACACATATCCATCTCTCTATACTGTAAATTTTTTATTGTCCCTAGGTTTTTGATCTTTCTAGAAAGGTGCTCAAATATTGTTCAACAATACCAAGTTTCAGGCCACAAATGTGTTGGGTCAAATAACTGATTTTGAGATAACAACAAAAGGAGACATTGAGAAAAAAACAACAATGGTGCAGTCTAAACGAACAAACACCAATTTAATTCTGCAACAATTACGAAAGACAAAATTGGAATACAAACACACAATGTCAAGAGAAAAAGAATAGGTTATATGACCAAAGTTTAGTGGTTATATGATGTATTATTTAATGGCAAAGTGCATTCCATTAACTAGGCTATCATTTTATTTATTACAATTGTTTTCATCCAAAAGATTATTTCTCTTACTCATTATCACGATATTTATGAAGCAAGACACCTTATATGTCATTCTTAGTGAGATCTCTTGAAGATGCTGGATATATTGATGGAAAGTCTCTTCTAGGTGCACTATATGATTTTGGTTACTTTTTGCTAATATACCAAATAAAAAATGCAAGACCCAAATAACTAAAAATTCTACTCCTATGGAGGCAATTAGACATCCACAACATAAAAGATAAATCCAATATGAATCTTATCATCAATTTATTTTCAACCAACATTGTTTGAATCAATCATGAGAAAAAAGTTGCAAATATGTGCATTTCATACTCTTTTGGTTGACACACAAAACTCCAAAATACAAGAAACCCAAATTATCAATAACCAAAATATGAGGTGCTAGGAGATCAATTAGATCCAATAAACACAAAACAATAAATGACATATGAATCCAATCATCAATTTATTTTCAATCAACATTCTTTGAGCCAATCATGAATATGCAAGTGGCACATATGTGCATCTCTTTAATCTAAATAATAATAATAAAATATTAGTAAATACATAAAAAAATATTAATATAATAATATTTATTATTATGCCACAAAAAAACAAATTATTTCTTAACTGACTTTCCACAGTTCTTGGAGTACCCATTGCACATCAAAGTGCAATTGCTAGTCTAAATAATAATATATATTTTTGAAATATAAGTATGAAAAATAGATGTAAATATATGATTTATGAAAATAAAAATTTATGTGTTCATATATGTAGTAAATAAAATAGCTCCAAATTGATATCTTTCATATATTTTAGATAAATGTATTTAAGATAAATATATTTAAAATATCTATACTGATATCCATACAATGATATATTTTTTCATTTATATGTATATATGTATGCATACAAATTAATGTGTTAAATATGTTAATTGTGTTTGTAATTTATAATTATTTTATCCAGATAATTTTAATATTTTTTTTATTTTTTAATAAGTTTGATAAAAATTAAATATATAAAAATAATAAAATATATCAAAGGATGATTGAAATTAGAAATCAAATAATTTATTAGATAAAATACAATATAGTAGAGTGAAATTGCAAATAAAATAAAGTCATGAAAATCCTCACATGGTCAATAAAAACTACAAATTAGATAATCACTTTCTACAAATGTCAACCTATTGAAATATAAATGTAGGCAAGTAGGTAATAGATAGGTAAGAGGCATCTTATATTTAGAAGATTGTGGTGTTCACAACATTGATAATATAGGATGGATGGATGGACTCTCTTACACTAAAGAGAATTGAAATCTTATTAAAGCTTCTATGGAATGATGGTTGTTGATGATGTTTGTTGTTTTTTTCTGTTTCTTTTTGTTGTTCTTATGTTTTAGGTGTTTTGCTTTAGGTTTGCATGCCTCTTTTTGACTTTAGGTGTTCCTGACCTTTATCCCATTTTTTGTGGTTGGTTTGAGTTTATCTGATCTTAATATCTAGTTCTATTGTTTTGTTGTTGTAACTTTCAAGATGAAGACCCTTTCTCTATTTTTAAATAAAAAACATTGATAATAGTGACAATAATAATAAGACCAATATGACATTACAATAACATGAATGTAATTGTAAATATAAAAATGATTGACCCAATACAAATGATCTATTTTTAAAAATCTCTTGAATAAATACTTTTTTCAACCTATTTATAACTTTAAATGAATTAAAGTTAAATAATAACAAATAACAGAAATACAAATTATGGCTGGGTATGCATGTTGACTTACTCTTTAATTCCGCTCTACCATACTTGTCTTCTTTTGCACATTTTCCTTATCTAATATAACTCTTTTAGAGTGAACAATAGAAACTAAGAACAACAGATAAGATCAATAAGATGTCGATAATCTCAACAAGAAGTCTGGTAAATGCAAATAACTACAATTATAGATATGACTTTATAGTTAGGAATGAGAGATTATTGTAATGTATTTAGTTCATTCTTTGTTTGTCAAACAATCACTTCTATATACACTTTAGTTGTTTGAGTGTTGCATCCTTATGTTGTTTAATAGATTTGAACAATGGTTTCTTCAATAAACTTTCTTGCTATAAAAAATCCCTTATAAATCTATTTTAAGCAGTAACTTTTAATTTTATGATTAAAATAGATTTTAAATAAATAAATAAAAATAAATTAAATATTTTATGTAAGATATAATAATTTTAAAAAAATTTCAAGTAAAAATAAAGGTTTTTTTACTTCATTCAATTGTAACTAACATCAATATTATATGACTGAATAATTATGACAGTATCGTGTAGTTTTAGAGTCAAACTCATTAAACCATTGTAAGAAAATTGGCTGAACAACCATGACAATTCACCTCATAGAAAATTCACCACCAACAATTCATGGCATTGAATTTTCCATGAGATGAATTTATCATGATGGTGAATTTTCCATGAGATGAATTTGTCACGACGGTGAATTTTACCCATGAATTGTTGACGGTGAATTTTCCCATAATAAATGTGCCTTATGCCAACAAAATTATATGTTACAAATAACAGCACTCCAATATACTCTACAAAATCAGTTGAAACTGAAAATTAAAAGTAGTTTGAAATCAGAATAAAAAATAAGAAAATATATGCTGCTAATGAATATCATTTTGGGATCAACTATCAGCAGTTAAAATTTGAACTATTCTTCAGACAATCAGCCATTTTTATCCCAAAAGATTATAGCTCAGTGTTGATCATTCATGGATAGAATCATATAGACTGGCAAACTGAGCATTATATACCGAACCGCTGTAATATTCTTCCTATTTTCCAAACAGTTTCATCATCCAAACGATCAAAATCAAGTTCAATGTTGTTTTCTTGAGTGACTTGACCACCAGATTTTAAGATAATATCCACAAGCAGTTCCAATTCGGGCTCAGGTACATTCATGGTATCAAGCTCTTCCAAGGCTATGCGTATCCTTTCTCTTTCACCATTACTTACCCCACGCCATGGCACAGGCCCATCAACCACAGTTATCTGTATATCATATGACTGTTTATCCCTGGGTTCCATGTAATTTTTCTTCTTACTCTTATAAGAACTGTCCACCCAATGTTTCAAGCTCTGGAATGTCTCTTCAGCAGCCATTAATGCATCATAGAATAGTTCATACTGTGTTTTGCCTGGTATAATGTCAATCCTGCATTCGGTGAGTAACTGATATTTTCTTCTATCCGGCATGAATGGCGACTCAGCCAAAAGTTTCACCAGCTTCTTCTTGTATTTCTCTGTCTCTGCAATTGAGCTAGGCGACCTGCCCATCTGAAGTTATTTTTCTGAAGACAAATATGAGATAGCTTACAGTAAATGTTATAGAAAAGCTTCAATGGCTAGTTTGTGGAAATCTTGGATTGGAGTATTTGTTAGTGCTTTTTGGTGATTGTTTCCCAGCCTGATCAGATTCTTATTAAAATAGTGACTAGCTGAATATATGTGGTTAATTTCGAAGCCGACGTTAATGGAGAACATGAAGTATTTAAAAAATTGTGTGGACCAGTTTTGGAGTTTCGATGCATTTTAGGCATGCATAATTTGCAAGCCGTATAACGTCAATGAAGGTGTTACAATATGTTCCATGCTAAAAGATTATTTTTATTTAATATTTGTTCGGAAATAAAGTAACCCTAAAATTATAGAGGTTTAAAAATTTAATGATTGAATTTAATTCAATTGAGCCGAGGTTGAATATAAAAATATCTTATTAGTTGTATACATTTAAAAGTGGTCTCGAGAATCTAATTAATTAAAAACGACTTATTTGATTAATTACCCTTAAAAATTTTCTACTATTGAATAAATAGAAATATATTTTTATATAGTTCATGTTTAAATTCTTATTTAAATTCTTATAATTCTGCTATTATTTCATCTTAATTAAATAAAAAAAATTAAATACTTTGTTTTATTTAATTATCAAATTCCTCTATTTATTCTATCTTAATCACATCATTTAAATAAATTAAACAAAAGGTTAAATACTTTATTGTTTAATTATCATAATTCTTCTATTTTAATTTAATAAACAACTTCTATAGTTTGTTTTATTAAATTATTAATTCATCTTTTGCTAATTTAAATAAATCAAAAATATTTAAATAAAAGCATATTCTTCTATTTTCACTCACCTATCAAATTAGATATAAAATGTCTAATTTAATACGACTGACATTCACACGAAAACTTGCAGGCAATCCTCTCAATCTTCTCCCTCTAATCCTTCCTACCCTCTTGCTTGATGTTTTAATGTCGAGGAAACATTCGCATAATCAACTCCAACCCCTCCATCTCTCACCCTTTAATCCTTTAGATTGAATCCAAACCTCTATGTTGCTGCCCCTGTGCAAATGTGCTGTCGAGAAATCTATAAATACAACCTTATGAAGCAAAGAATGGATCCCAACTTTATGCAAAATTACTCTGTAGAAAAGCATCAAGCATCAAGCATTTAGCATTTTAGCAATAGCAATAGATTTCATATCATGGCTGCATACTGTAGCTTTCATCATAGTTTTCATGTCAACATAGATTGAAGTAGTTTATTTTATCATCTAGATATTATCATATAGGATTAGATCATTGTATCTAGCATCATTCTGTTTTGTAAATTGGCATTTTAACAATCATAGTGTCTTATTAAATCTGAGAGCTTCTTGACTTAATAAATCTTTTGAGATAGGAAACAATGAGACACTTTCAGTAGATTCTTGATTTTTAAAATAGTTTAGTTGTTGAATCTTTGATATAATATTTCATTAAGAAGTGTATTTTACTTGTTACTTATTCACACTTACAATTTGGCTCCCATTGTGGGGCATAACCCCATATTTCACAAATTCTCTTTGAAAAGTGTCATACAAGATTCTGGCGTGTTTATTTTAGAGCGAGTGAGAGTTTTTCTAGCACTTCCGATGAAAACTATAGTGCTTCTGAGGAAAAATATAGCACTTTGGATCTTTGTTTCAACACTTCAACATAAAATATAGTGCTTCTGAATAATTGTTTAGCACTTCTGAGGAGGAAACTATAACACTTCCACACTCTGTTTTAGTGCATCGGCCTGACATTCACAACCCAGTCTCTATTCTTTAAAAAAATTATAGCACTTCGGCGAAATTCTATGGTGCTTCGACCAAATATTGTAGCGATTTTGATCTAAATTATAGCACTTCTAAACTCTGTTTCAATGCTTATGTATTTTTTATATTTGGATCTGATGTGACTATGACCAAAATGTCATTTTGATGTTTTTGGATTAAAAAGAACCAATCCAAGGGTAGACACTTAATTTAAAATATACCAATCCTAGGATAGTCATTATGATTTTTTATATTAGTTAAGTAGCCTAATTTTGTGAAGCAATATCTTCACTTAGAATAGTACATCATCTTTTGGGCTTAAAATAAATCATTATTTACTGTGCTTGTATGGTGATAGGCTTATACTCTCCCCTTAACTAGGTGATCAAAAGGCTAGACTCATCCTTTATTTTCATGCAATTTACACGTTTTAAATCCTTTAGAATGCCTGTTATAGTGGGAAAAAGTGCTCACCCTACGGGAAGGACCTAAGTGGGAACGCCTAAAACCAAGGATTCCAACCCACTATAATCAAATTATGTGAGTTGTTGATGAAATTCCAACTCGATGGTAGTGTGCAAAATAACCATCCCCAAAGCCTTTGTTCTAAAGGTTGGGAGGTCTCCTCAGGGAGTTTATTATTTGCCACATTGTACGGAAACCCTATCTAGGAACTATAGTGTAGAATCCAAGCTGATTTAGTAACCAAACATTGTAATACTCACAGTGTAAGAGGAGGGAAGAATCTTTTCCCAAGACACTCACCATATAATTTCCAAGGACCGTTTGATAAACGGATCAAGAAATCTAACCTCGAGTACACGCCTAAAAATGACAAAAACACGGGTGCCCTCTAGGGAGTGACAAAGTTGTGCGAGTCAACACAAATTTAAGATGTGGGTTGTTGAGTATAACAATGAAATTTTTCACCTTCAGAGTGAGTCTGCTTGAAGCGTATTCTTTGTCAAAAACTAGTGGAAATCAAGAAGGTTCATGTTTGATTCTTAAACATACACTTGTTGTTTAGATTCTAGGACTTAAAACAATTGTTTACAATTTCTTGTTGTGTTTTCAAATCATTAACTCAGATAAGATCATCTTGAAAATACAAAAGAAAACAAAAAAGCTATCGGAAACCCCTATCAGACAGTTAAACATAAAAATTTGGATTTTCATCAGAACATAAAATTTCTTAAATCAAAACAGAGTCTTAAACCTGCATAAAACTAGATTTTATAAATGAATTTGTTCAAATCAAACCAAGATCTACCATCCAAAAGTGTCTTAATCAAACACATTTGATTATTAAGTTAAGTTTCAGGATCGTTCATCCTAAATCAAAGAAACGAAATCGTATAATCAAACTTATCAACATAGTCTAAGATAAATAGAATCTATCATTCTATTTGACTTGAGTTAATATCCTTGACACTATACCAAACTAAGATCAAAAGTTTATTGAAAACAATAACGTTCGTATGTCCATTTTAACAAGGTCACGAAGACTACAAATCCAAATAACATGAAATTGAAACTCAAACCACCATGGCTGAAATAGACATGGATCAATTGAATGTTTTAACTTAGTAGATGAAAAACCGTCAACAACAATTCTAAGTCATACAAAGAGAAACCATAGAAAGATATCTGCTGCCAGACATGTATGCATATCCTCTTGACTAAACAATGAACATGAGACCTTCTTCACCAAAAACTACATCATCCAAGTTCAATATCTTTGAATTTCTACAAAATTTTAATAAGCCCAAATCTAAGTCCTCAAACACAAATGATATTGAGCAATCCTATCATATCATGCATTTATCCTCATCCGCCATAAGCCAAAATAAACCTCAAGGTTCTTTCAGTCAAATTAAAAATTACATCCAATCATCCTCTTCTATCATATCTTCAACATCCAATGATTCATGTCAATCTCTCAATCCAAAGCATGCTAGCATAGAATCCCCTACACATAAAGATCAAAATATTATTTCCACTCCATCCAATGATATCAACATTCATAAATTCTTCCAATCTTTGATCAATATCCCATTTCTCAAGAATCTTATGATGATCCCCTCCTTTCACTTTTCATCCAAAATAATTCCCTTCCATATCAAGAGACAAGTATCCTCCCAGGTTCTTCTTCCACATCATCTAATCAATCCATACCATCTCATGATTCTATTGCATCACAAGAGCATGACAGTTCTTCCATCCTACCTAATGATGTCTTACCAACTGATGATCAAGACATGATTTCTACAAAATCTCATGATTCCCTTCCACATCAAGATCAAGATATGCTTCCATTCAAGGATACCCTTTCATCCCATGAAGATGTTTATCTTTCTCATGATCAAGATATGCCTTTCATAACACTTCATAATTATTTTCCAAGTCAAGATCAAAACACCCTATCATCCCCATGTCAAGAGCCTATCGCACCTATTCAAGCTATTCAAGCTATCCATGAGTCCTGCACCTATAAATTGGGATCATCAACCTTTATCCATTCCAGTTTACTTCCAACACCTATTCTCTCATCCATATCATATCCTCCCCAAAATGGACTCGTATTTTGTTTCACAAACAATACATATCCCATTGGTAAACAAATGTGTCAAAATATGAATTACAAAGGAAAAGGATTAGGCCTTCATGAATAAGGTATCCTAGAACCCATTTCTATTCCAAGAAACCCATATCACCATGGTCTTGGTTATACACCTAAGTGTCTTAGTTCATCAAAACTACCATATATATTATGTCCTCATCCTAAACTATCAAGCATACCATCTATCCTAGGTCCTCATCCTAGTCCAGTAAACCTTCCCTCTATCCTAGGTCCATATCCTATTTCTCTAGAACAACAAAGGAACACATCCTTGATGCCCTTTCAAAATTCTTCCCAGATTAACTCATCCATAATACCTCCATATCATTCATCTCAATCCATCCCTCCCATTGCTCTTGGGAGGAATTTGGGTGCCAAATATCGAAAGATTCTATATCAAAATCCACATGTATCAAAGGATCAACATGTCTCCTCGAAGAGACATGCAAAAATAAAAGAAAATTTGATCCAAAATCAAAAGAAAAATCTAAAAGGCCACAAAGGCCCATCAAAGCAAAAAGGCAATTTTCAAAGACCACAAAGGTCCATAAATCAAAAAGAAAAATGTCAAAGGCCAAAAAGGCCCACAAAGCAAAACATAAGGTCAAAATTTATGTGGATTCCTAAAAGTCTCATAGAAGCAATAAAATCTAAATTGACATCCAAATTTACTAATCCAAAAGATTCCTCCAATTTTCCATTTAATAACCTATCACCTTCCAAATCCATTTTTCCTCGACCACTCCACCACCCTTCAAGGTGTGTGCCAACATTGATCTTTCCATTCTTTCCATATATCCATCAATAGGCCTTCCAACCTCCTATCCATTTTACAAAATTCATTCCCTATCATTCTCCTTTAATCCAAACCTTTGCATAAGTCCTTCGATTCTTCCATCATATCATTAATCTACCAAAATTTAGGAGTCTAATTTCCATTGCCATGGTTTATTAGAGGGATATTTGGTTGTGAAACTTGATGCTTAAGTCCTTCCTCCATTTCCCTATCATCCATATCCTATCTTCCACATTCCACTTGCACCCTACCCTTAGGGACAAGTTTCGTCCATTTTATCATTCATACTCATTATCATTTCTATGCTCATTCCTTACGTTTCCACCTTTGATCTTGACAAGGTTAAGGATCTTCTTGAACATAATATATCTTAACCTATACACTTTATCCATATCTTCCATATCATATCTTTCATCTTATCCATATTCCATCATTCTTACTAAAACATTGTTTCTTCCTTTCCTTGGTCTTGATGAGGAATAGGGGAAAATACTTGGGCCTTGTGTTTGTATCTTATCTAGTTGATCTTGATCATACCATTCATTAATTTTATCCTTGATTTCTTCCATTCCATATCTTCTAGCTTATCAAAATCCATGTCACCATGTCCCTTTGTAACCTTGAATTTTATAATGCAAATCATATATTTAATCCTAGCTACAAAATATTATCCAATCCTCATTTATTTTGTCAATCAATCGTCAACAATCATCAATCTTATCATACTTAGAGGAAATTAGTGATCCTAAGTACTTATCATCATCATGCCTTATGGAATCAATCATTTTTGGCATCTTAATCAATCAACCATTATCATCTTTTGATAAGAGATATGTTGCTTGTGTGACATGTTTTGTAGTGAATCTTTCATATTGATATATCATTTATCCATGGTTAAAATAACCCTATTGTGGGGCATCTTGTTCCTTCAATCATGCATATCATCTCATTTCATCTTAAATATCTTAAAAAATACAAAAAATCTGAAAATCTGAAAAAGCTGCAATAAAATATCAAGTAAATATCATGTCTCACCCTAGCTTGGGGGGGAAATTCTTATCCCACTAGGGGCAATAAAACTTCGAACTTAATTAAATAGACAAATTATAGGAAGAAGAACACAACCTGACTTTGAACATCAATCACTATTAGGATCACATCAAACATCCATATCATATCAAAATCCAAAAATAAGTCAAAAATCACTCAAAAAGTAAAAAACTAAGTCATCCAATCGAACTACATGGTCTCTGCATATATAATGTAGGCAAGAATAATCTTTGATCAACACCCAAGCCCCCTAGGATAAGTCTTTCGGTTAGGTTTTTGGTCAAAATCATAGAAAATCACAAAGAAAAACATCATAAAATCAGGATGGATGATCTAATCTGAATAATGGTTGAAATAATTTAAGCAAAAGTTAAATTGTTGTACTTTGATCTTTGTTATCATTTCTTTGGAGCAAATCGATGATGTATTGAACTAGAGAAGCAAGGAAGGAGAATGATATTTTCTTTGTCTACTATTTGTGAGTTAATCATTATTATTATGTGAATTGTTGCGAGATGTGCTCTACAAAGTATCATTGATGACATTCAAAATTCACATAGGAAAGTGATTAATTCTTGTTTGTCTATGCAAGAAATGCTCAGGTTATCTCTATTTAATTATACCTAGATGCTTGTATTCACTTGCAATATCAAAAATCATCAAAGAAGTACTCAGGTCATCATGATCTAACTCATACCATCAATGCTTGTACTCACTTTCAACATTTTAAAGGCTCAATGATGATAAAAATCATGATAAATGGATTGTTAAGATGACAATTCTTGCATATAGGTTTGCATGGTAACATTAGACTGCATTCATATTAGATATGCATCTGCAGAATAGATTATTTTGAGGTTGGAAAAGACAAAAGATGAGTAAATGTTCACGAATCTCTAGATTCACTAAAGGCTCCTATCATCACAAATTATCTCAAATCAGTAATCTTTTCAATCAATCTATCATTCAACCTCACCTATCATGAGGTTAATCAATCAAACTATAATTGATTCTCGCCTATCATGAGGTAAATTATCATCAATCAATCATTCAACCTCTCCTTTCACGAGGTTAATCAATCAAGCTATCATTGCACCTTGCCTATCATGAGGTCATTCAATCAATCAAACTACGATTGATCATGAGGTCGATTATCATCAATCATTGAATCTCACCTATCATGAGATCAATGATCATCTAAATCTATCAACATCATCAAACATATCAAATCAAAGGCTGATGTGATCAAAGAACATCAAAATCAAGGACTTTACTGAAATTAATTCATCATAGGGGCATTTTCACCACTATTTGTCGAGGGATAAATTATTTCACCAGCGAATCTTTATCAAATCATCATCAAATCATAATTTTTTTTGAAAATGTCTGAAAATACAAAAAAATCATAAATACATAAATTTATCTCTCGAGGGGGCATATTATCATCAATCACTCGAAAATCAATGTTTAGGGCATACTTAAATTTTTTTCGTCAATACTAGCAACAACATCAAAAATCAAAAATTTCTTTGAAGTAATGTGTAAACACATCACTTCAAAGAGGGGCAAAATGTATAAACCTAAAATTGGTCTGGAGAATCTAATTAATTAAATACCACTTATTTGATTAATTACCCTTAAAATTCCTCTACTATTGAATAAATAGAAATATTTATTTATATAGTTCACATTTAAATTCTTCCAATTCTGTTATTATTTTATCTTAATTAAATAGACAAAATTAAATACTTTTTTAATTTAATTATCAAATTCCCCTATTTATTCTATCTTAATCACACCATTTAAATAAATTAAACAAAAGGGAAAATACTTTATTGTTTAATTATCATAATTCTTTTATTTTAATTTAATAAAAAAATTCTATAGTTTGTTTTATTAAATTATTAATTCCTCTTTTTCTAATTTAAATAAAACAAAAATATTTAAATAAAAGCGTATTCCTCTATTTTCACTCACCTATCAAACTAGATATCAAATGTTAAATTTAATGCGACTGGAATTCATGGGAAAGCTTGCAGGCAATCCTCTCAATCTTCTCCCTCAGATCCTTCCTATCCTCTTGCCTGATGTTTTCATGGGGAGGAACCATTCCCATAATGATCTCCAACCCCTCCATCTCTCACCCTTCAATCCTCCAGATTGAATTCAAGCCTCTATTTTTTTGCCCCTGTCCAAATGTGCTATCGAGAAATCTATCAATACAACCTTCTAAAATAAAGAATGGATCCCAACTTTATGCAAACTTACTCTGCAAGAAATCATCAAGCAATCAAGCAATCAAGTAATCAAGCATCAAGCATTTCACATTTTAGCAATAGCAATAGATTTCATGTCACGGTTGCATACTATAGCTTTCATCATAGTTTTCATGCCAGCATAGATTGAAGTAGTTTCTTTTATCATCTAGATATTATCATATAGGATTAGATCATTGTATCTAACATCATTTTTTTCTTTAAATTGACATTTTAATAGTCATAGCGTCTTATTAAATCTGAGAGCTTCTTGAATTAATAAATTTGTAGAGATAGGAATCAATGAGACACTTTCAGTAGATTCTTGATTTTTAGAATAGTTTATTTGTTGAATCTTTGATATAATGTTTCATTAAGAAGTGTATTTTACTTTTTACTTATTCACACTTACAATTTGGTGCCCACCATGGGGAATTACCCCATATTTCACAAATTCTCTTTGAAAAGTGTCATACAGGATTATGGCGTGTTTATTTTAGCACGAGCAATAGTTTTTCTAGCACTTCCAACGAAAACTATAGCGCTTCTGAGGAAAAATATAGTGCTTCAATTTTTTTTCAGCACTTCAATATAAACTATAGCACTTCTGAAGAATTGTTTAGTGCTTTTGAGGAGGAAACTATATCGCTTCCACACTCTATTTTAGCGCATCGACCCGACGTTCACAACCCAATCTCTATTCTTTATTTTTTTATAGCGCTTCAGAAAAAATTATATGGAGCTTCGACCAAATCTTATAGCGCTTCTAATAAATTTTATAGTGCTTCTGATCTAAATTATAGCAATTCTAAACTCTATTTTAGTGCTTCTATATTTTTTATATCTTTATCCAACATGACCATGACCAAAATGTTATTTTGATGCTTTTTTGGATTAAAAAGAACCAATCCTAGGGTAGACACTTGATTTAAAATATACCAATCCTAGGATAGTCATTATGCTTTTTTATATTAGTTAAGTAGCCTGATTTTATGAAGCAACATATTCACTTAGAATAGTGCATCATCTTTTAGGCTTAAAATAAATCATTCTTTATTGTGCTTGTGTGGTGATAGGCTTATGATCTCCCCTTAATTGGGTGATCAAAAGGCCAAACTCATCCATTATTTTCGTGCAATTTATGATTTTTAAATCCTTTAGAAGGCCTATCCTAGTGGGAAAAATTACTCACCCTACAAGAGTGACTTAACTGGGAACACCTAAATCCAAGAATTCCAACCCACTATAATCAAATGCGAGTTGTTGATGAAATTCCAACTTGACAGTAGTGTGCAAGATAACCATCCCCAAAGCCTTTTCTCTAAAGGTTAGGAGGTCTCCTCAGGGATTTTATCATTTTTTGCACCGCACAAAAAACCTATCTAAGAACCATAGTGTAGAATCCAAGCTAAGTCAATAACTAGACATTGTAATACTCATAGTGCAAGGGGAGGGAAGAATATGCCCCCAAGACACTCACCATATAATTGCCAAGGACCATTTTCTCAAGGGATCAAGAAATCTAACCTTGAGTATGTGCCTAGAAATGATAAAAACATGAGTGCCCTCTAGGGAGTGACACAACTATGTGAGTCAACACAATTTTAAGATGTGGGTTGTTGAGTATAACGATGACCTTTTTGACCTTAAGAGTGAGTCTACTTGAAGTGTATTATTTGTAAAAAACTAGTGGAAATCAAGAAGGATCATGTGTAATTCTTAAACATACACTTGTTGATTACATTCTAGGACTTAAAAACAACTATTTTACAATTGCTTGTTGTGTTTTCAAATCATTAACTTAGATAAGATCATCTTGAAAAACAAAAAGAAAACAAGAAAACAAAAAGCTGTTGGAAACCCCTGTCAGACAGTTAAACATCAAAATTTGGATTTTATTAGAACATAAACTTTCCTAAATCACGACAAAGTCTTAAACCTGCATAAAACTAGACTTTATAATTGAATTTTTTCAAATCAAACCAATATCTACCATCCAAAAGTGTCTCAATCAAACACATTTGATTAGTAAGCTAAGTTTCAAGACCAGTCATCCTAAATCAAAGAAATGAAAATGTATAATCAAACTTATCAACTTAGTCTAATCAATAGAATCTATCATTCTATTTGACTTGAGTTAATATCCTTGACACTATACCAAACTAAGATAAAAAAATTTATTGAAAACAATAATGTTCGTATGTACATTTTAACAAGGTCACGAAGACTAAAAATCCAAAGAACAAGAAATTGAAACTCAAACCACCATGACTTAAATAGATAAGGATCAATTGAATGTTTTAACTCAGCAGATGGAAAACCTTCAACAATTATTCCAAGACATACAAAGAGAAACCACAGAAAGATATCTACTGCCAGATATCTACCCATATCCTCTTGACCAAACAATGAACATGGGACCTTCTTCACCAAAAACTACATCATCCAAGTTCAATGTCTTTGAATTTCTACAAAAGTTCAATAAGCCCAAATCTAAGTCCTCAAACACAAATGATATTGAGCAATCCTATCATATCATGCATTTATCCCCATCCACCATAAGCCAAAATAAATCTCAAGGTTCTTTCACTCAAATTAAAAATTACATCCAATCATCCTCTTCTATCATATCTTCAAAATCCAATGATTCATGTCAATCTCTCAATCTAAAGCATGCTAACGTAGACTCCCCTACACATCAAGATCAAAATATTCTTTCCACTCCATCCAATGATATCAATATTCAACAAATTATTCCAATCTTTGATCAATATCCCATTTCTCAAGAATCTTATGACGATCCCCTCCTTTCACTTTTCATCCAAAATAATTCCCTTCCATCTTAAGAGACAAGTATACTTCCAGGTTCTTCTTCCATATCATCTAATCAATCCATACCATCCCATGATTCTATTGTATCACAAGAGCATGATAGTTATTCCATCCTATCTAATGATGTCTTACCAAATGATGATCAAGACATGCTTTCTAAAAAATCTCATGATTCCCTTCCTCATCAAGATCAATAAATGCTTCCATTCGAGGATACCCTTTCATCCCATGAAGATGTTTATCTTTCTCATGATCAGGATATGCCTTTCACACTACTTCATAATTATTTTCCAAGTCAAGATCAAAACACCCCATCATCCCCATGTCAAGAGCCCGTCACATCTATTCAAGCTATCCATGAATCCCACACCTATAAATTGGGATCCTCCACCTTTATCCATTCCAGTTTACTTCCAACACCTATCCTCTCATCTATATCATATCCTCCCCAAAATGGACTTGCATCTTGTTTCACAAAAAATACATATCCCATTGGTAAACAAATGTGTTAGAGTATGAATTATAAAGGAAAAGGATTAGGCCTTCATGAACAAGGTATCCTAGAACCCCTTTTGGTTCAAAGAAACCCATATCACTGAAAAATTGTTTATACACCTAAGTGTCCTAGTTCATCAAACCTACCATATATATTATGTCCTCATCCTAATCCGTCAAACATACCATCTATCCTAGGTCCTCATCCTAGTCTATCAAACCTTCCCTCTATCCTAGGTCTATATCTTATTTCTCAAGAACAACAAAGCCACACATCCTTGATGCCCTTTCAAAATTGTACCTACATTAACTTATCCATAATACCTCCATATCATTCATCTCAATCCACCCCTCCCATTTCTCTTGGAAGAAATTTGCGTGACAAATATCAAAAGCTTCTATTTCAAAATCCACATGTATCAAAGGATCAACATGTCTCCTCAAAGAGACATTTAAAAATAGAAGAAAATTTGATCCAACAGGAAAGTCACCAAATTGGAGAATTGCTAGGTGGATCAGGAAAATCAAGGATCTCCTAGACAAACTAGAAAACTACTCCATAGCACATGTTTATAAGGAAGCAAATCGAGCCACAGACTTGATGGCTAATGCAGGGGTACAAAAAGTTGTCTCGGTGTACGTGGACTCCTCTACGGCCCAGTGGCTAGGTCTATAGGAAATCCTACTTTGAGATAGCACGGAGATCCAAAGTTCCCATATGGGTACTTCCCAGAGCTCGTGAAGGGGATACCTATCACTTGTGCACTAAACGATGTAGATTCAACCAAGATTTCCCTCGAGCATAGCTAGTAGTTTGTTGGAGCCCAAGAATAATACTTCTACAGGTAGGAGTAGATGCATACGCCCATCCATATGGTGGCTTGAAACGGGGCGTGGTCGCGATAATGGTGCATTGCTTTGGGATCAATTGTCAATGCAAGGTGAAGGTCGCCGTGGTGCAATGTCGTAGGCTTTTCCTAGTCAATCTGGCATCGGTGCAGCGAAAGATTGTTAATGTGGCTCGATCGGCGCTCCCAGAGAATAGGCACTAGTGTGATGGGAAGGTATACAAAGTGGTGGTAGGGATGTTGGTCAACATACTAGGCTCCAAAGAGAGAATGGTGGAAGTCAGTGGCAGGCTTGTGGCCGAGGTCAATGTCCAGGTAGTAGCAAATGCCAATTTGGAGCTACTGCCAGATGGCCTGCTAAGCACACTCAAGTTCTTTTTCACAAAGGAAGCCGAGTTAGATGAGGATGAAGCGGCAAAGATGCAGACCAATCTCTGTACAAAATTTCTAGAGAATGCCTAGGAAGTATTTAGGGAAGGTGTAAGGAACTCAAACCTAGATGCATTCGCCAGGTTCATGAAATATGGCTTCGAGTATCGCAGCAAGGCCGAACGAGACAAGATGGTGGGAATAGGATGCAACCTAACTGTCATCTTCCAATATCTAACCAGGTAAAGATACAACGGCTAACTACATGCCATGTATGGTGAATTTTGCCAATCAGGGTCAAGTAGTCAGTTAGTAACCAAGTGTGGTAGCCCACTCAGGCATTCTATGTATTCAGGCGCTATCCCCTTCCTGATAGCACTTATATATATATATAAAATAACTAAAATAAATATTTAAAATATATATCTTTTTAATTTATGGATTATTTTTTCCATTTTTCCTTGTTTTTTAACTAAAATAATCTTCTTATGGATTATTTATTATTTTAAATAAATAATACTAATAATAATCAAAACTCATGCATTATTTTATTTATATAAGAATTATTTGATTATATTTAAGAATTAATTTATTTTATTAGATATTTTAAAATTATTTTATTTACCTATTTTATTTTATTAATTTGAAGTGTTATTTTATTTACAGTTATTTATTTTACTAAAAAAAATTATTTACTAAGAGTTATTTTTTATATTTAAGAGTTATCTTATAATTTAGTTCAGAAAAAATAAAAAATCAGTTCTTTCATAATTTTTATTAATGCATTCAATCATTACATTCCATCATTTCTTACCATTACAATTATACTTCTCAACTTACTTTTAATAATTGAAAATATAAAATTATAAAAAATTATAAAATAATTGAAAATTTAAAAAAAAAAAAAAACTAATCTATGAAAAAATAACATTCTTTAGAAAAGGTGTTAAATGAAGAATTGGTATCTGAGGTTGGAAAAGAGCCATGAGTCCCTAGAAGTCTATGGTTAATGTTGAAGATGCAATGACCGTAGCAACATGTGATTTCGAGGAAAGGATGGACACGAATCTACAAGATGTGAATGTCTTCACAAGGCTCCTATAAAAAGCGAGAATTTAATTGGTGTAAGTTCATCCAAGGAGAGGGCACAACCAACAAGACATAAATTTTGAAAACAAGGAAGAAAAAACCAATAGAGAACCAAGGCAGAAATTGACAAGTAGGAGCCATTAGAGATTTAGTTTTAGAAGGGATTAAGGGGAGAGGATAAACAAGTAGAGGAATGTGGGTTTTAGAAGGGATTTTGGGTCATAGGGGGAAGGCTCAAAATTTTCTTGTTTGTATGAATTTTTGTCATAAAAATCAGAGTTGATGTAATTTTGGTAATACAATCTATATAATAAAGAGAAATTTTATTTTATGTTGCTTAGTGTTGTGTATATGTGGATCTTTTTTATTTGTGAATGATATGTTTATATGTTTTTTTTGAAGTGATTTATAGATTTGCTTCTGTCGAATTTTTGTATTAACATTTCTGATCACACTCTATGATCCACCATTAGGATGAAAGCAAAGAGCTCAAGGAGTTTGATCCAAAATGTTGATACAAAAATTCTCACACAATCAAATTCAAAAATCACTACAAAAAGAACATTATAAATTATGAAAACTTGATATTGATATTAAATATTATATGTGTATATGCAGTTGTATTGTGTATTGGGAGGCGTATATGTGTATATGTGTATTGTTTGGACTAGCAACATAGGATGGAATGTGGAGGTTGGTTTTAAGTCCCTTGTAGCAATTGTATGTTTGAGAGATGGTTTGTAGAAGTTGGTTTCAGTGGCTTCATGACTACCTAGTACATAGAATAGAAAAAATTCTTGAAAAGTTGTGAAGATTGTTTGCAACAATGAAACCTTCATTTACAAGGGTATGGAGTTGATCAATTTATGATGTTGCATCTTGAAACTGGATAATTATAATATTTGTTTTAATATTTTTGAAAATGATAAAAAAGTTAAATTGTATTTATATAAGAAAGCATATTTTGTTCAAAATAAATATATTGTACAATGATAATAATTAATTTCAATATTTTATTTGTATATGAAATTATATTTTGTTTGAAATAGATATATTATTGGTGGTGTTTAATTAGATATAAGAGTTAATTTTGAATTTAAAATTAACATAATTTATTTATATTAAATATTATTATAGATGGTATGTAAGGCATTTTTAAGATGACTCTCAGTTCGGAGGCGCCCTCTGGAGAAAGGGCACGGGGGTTTGATTTTTACCGTGTTTTGAATTAAAATGAGCAAGCTTCAGACCAGCAGCATGGACGTGTGAAGGAGAATCGAGGGCTAGGGCATGGCTCGTCCATCATGGTTGGAGTAGGGTTTCTCACTCAGCCAAAGGTGGTGTCGATGCTGACAATGGCACCACAAAAATGTGGTCACATTTCTTGGTCCGCCCCTCCCCCACAACGTTGGAAGTCCATCTGGATAGTTTGGCACCGGATAGGGAGGGTTTTTTTTTTGGCAGACCATGCTTTGATTTGTCATTTTATAAAGTCTTGGCCAAAGCTTTGCAATTTACATGCTTGGGTTTTGAGAAATTAGAAGGAATACTGGGTAGGAGAAATCAACATTTACCCTTGTGCAAAGGGGTTTTTCATTTTAGAGTTCGATTCTCAGAAGATAAGGAATTAGTGTTGGAAAATGGTCCATGGTTCATTTATCAAGAAGATTTTTTGTGCATGAAATCTTGGTTTCAAGATTTTGATTCGCGTATAGAAAATTTCACTTTTGCAGTTCTATGTGTGCGACTTCTATATCTTCCTATTTAGCTCTGGGAACTTGATTGCTTGAGGGTTATTGGAAATAACCTTGGAAAATACCACTGTTCATCAAAAGAAACCATCAATTATCAAAATTCTACATGTGCTTGTATTTGTGTTGAATTGGATTTAGCCAATGACCTCCCTGCCGAGATTTTGCTAAAGGTGGGAAGTAGATCCAGGCGACAACCGATTGAGTACAAAAAAATTACATTCAGTTGTAGGAAATGCTTCTCAACGGATCACATTTCATCCAAATTTCATTTGCAACGGGTTTTGTCTTTGAACTCGAGCAAGCCAACATGGTGGATTGGGGCCGAATCTCAACACTATACCATTCCACCCACTTCTTCAAAGGTTAACTAGTGTCATTCAGTTTCTCCAAAGAAAATATCCTCTCCCCCCTCGGGTTCATACCTTGCTTGCAAAAGCTGCAACTTAAACATCTTTCTCCAAAGGCAATGAAGCCTCCACTTTCTCAACTTCTCCTACACCTTTATCGGGTTGTTCCAGTTTAGGGGATGATTCAAAATTAGGCGATTTGGGTAGGAAGACCCTCATAGCAGTGCATGAAACCATGTATTCCTCTCAATGTGACAACAAATGGACCGAGGTTAAGAAATGAAAACCTTTGACAAGGAAACATCATATATGTTTCTTAAATCTGCCACAAGAAGTGGCAAAAGTGGGGCTCAAATTTAATTATCTATTTTGATGTGAATGGTAAATTTTTATAATGAATATAGAGTGCTAGCCTCTCAAGTAGTGATTTGCAAACATATATATTATAGAATTTACTTGAAAAGAAAATAAAAATCTAGGATTTCTATGAATGTGTAAGCACAAAAAAGCTATTGAAAATAATTTTTTTAAACATTTTTTAAAGGCTAAGAAGGAAAGGAAAGTTTCTTGGATGGAAGAAATGGAAGGGTTCATGGGGAAAGGAATTCTTTATGTTCTTATAAGGACTAAATAAAAATAATTGTGTGTATAAATTAAGCGATCTCGTTAGGGATAAGTCATTGTCTGCTTGCTTTCGATAATTAAAAAAAAATTATATTCTAGCCGAAGGATGTCATCGAGTGAAACAAAACACGTAACAATTATGATGTAATATGAACCTTTAATTTGTTTATTAATCTCTCAGAATGAATTTGAATATGATATATACCTTTATTCATATAGAGATTTGGATGATTTACATTTCTTTATCCTCTTTCCCTAGGAATTAATAGCCAGGCGGCTACTACACATACAGTTCCTCTTTCAACACTCCATTTAAGAAGGCTCACTTCTCATCCATTTGAAACACCTTCTAGTTATGTTAGGTTGTTATTTCTATGACTTACTGAACTATTTCCAGCCTTGCCACTGGTGCATATGTCTCATCATCATCTTTTCCAGACTATTGTTTGTATCCTTTAACAACTAGCCTTGCTTTGTGTCTTTCAATCTTACCATCAACAATACGCTTGGTCTTATAAACCCACTTAACTCCAATTTCTTGTTTACTACTATCACACAAAATAGCACCCTACTAAACAAGAGTTAAGTGTTCTAATGACACAATGAAAACACCTCAAGGTATGGGACCTTATGCAAATGAGGTTGAATCTATGGAAAAGTTCGGTTTCCTTTTTCAACCCCAGTGCAATGTACTAGTCCAACCTAGCACATGAAATCCTACCACTAACAACTCACAAGGAAAAGGTGAGAAGAAGAACATGAAAGGGAAAAGAGGTGATACACCAAGATATATATTTATTTCTTCATACTTCAAAACAGCATAATAAATCAATGAAACGACTATAATACATACTCAAACATGACGGTAAATGGATTTTACTTAAACATGCAATGGATAACAGTGATAATAGTTAAATTTTATTAACATAAAGCTTAGAAGAAATCTTTACAATGGTAGTAATGCAAAGAATTACAGTGTCTACAATAGAAAAACCTTAGAGAATCTAGAGGAAGAAATCTTAAAATGAATAAAGATTTTCCTTTATAGATTAGGCATAATTGAGAAACAAAAATAAAACCTTAACTCTAAGTAGGGTTATCAATGGAGCCTGTGGCATGAAAGAATGGAGCCCTCCATTAAAATCATGATTACGACATGCATTTTTCAAGAAAATCAACAAAGATTATTAAATGGACATGGGAACCCATGAATCCACTTGTAGAAGGTGAGGGGAGAAACTAATGTTGTCCTTGAAGCGTAGGAACCAAGAAAGGTCATTTAAAATTCAAATGAAGAATTAAAAATGCCACCTAGAAAAACATGACAAAATGTAGGAAGGTCGAGGCATCGGGCCCAAAAAAACACCTTTACATACATTAAATGGTCTAGACCCTCGAAAAGAGCACATTGTCAAACATTGACAATCGGTTAGTCAGGATTTGGGCATTGGCCTTATATCTTACCACACGCTTAGAAGAAAGGAGTAGAGTGCGAAGAAGAAAGGAAGCATCAGGGGAAGAGGGAAAGCTTACCTCCAAAAATTGTAGGTAAGGGGAAAGACTTACCCCCAAAACTCAAAACATGACACTTAGTCATTTTTTGAAAAGAAGCTATCGGAGAGACAAGTGAAAATCGACGGGACCAAAGGAATAGTCCCCTCGACATGTAGCGAAGTATGCATAATAGGTGGTGTAGAAGAACAAGGTTGACATCTCATCGATGAGACATAGGAATATCAAAGAGACCAAAGAAGAAGTCCCTTCGAAATTTTGAAGGAACCTCATCAAAGAGACAAAATAATATCAGAGAGATTGAAGAAGAAGTCCCTTCGACATTCTAAAGGAACCTCATCGAAGAGATAAAAGAATATCGAAGAGACTGAAGAAGAAGTCCCTTCGACATTCTAAAGAAGCTCATCGAGGAGAGAACGAATATCGAAGAGACCAAAAAAATGGTCCCTTTGACATTTCAAAGGAATTGATGACCGAAAGCAAAAAAATAAAAATTGTGAGGAATCAAAGGGAAGACTTCTAAGAGGTAAGATGCAAGAATGAAGGATGACACCCGAAGCCCAGTAGGAGAAAGACGAAAATGGAAAAGGAGAGGGATTGGTAAGGGGTGAAGGGTAAGGCCAAAGCCTAACACCTGAAACACTTAGAAGAAAAAGGGAAGGAAGAGAAGAAGGAGAAAGAGTGATGGAGAAAGCATGCAAGGTAAGAAAGTAAGCAATAACCCAAAAACCCAAAAACTAGGGACTTATGTTGGGAAATCTATCTCAACTTTCTAGCTTGAAATCCCTTGAAGACTTGGCGTTTTTCTTCATGTTATGGCCTTTACCACCATACTGCTGCATTGTTTCCTTGGTGGCTCGGTTGTGTGGTTTACCACTTTTCGTGGGCCACCTTGCTCGGTCCTATGGTTGGGCGGTGTTACTACCTTACTGTGACAGTCTTCTTCCTGTCTGGTGGTGGTGCGGTAAGTGACAACCATGGGCATGGTTGTGCAGTTGGTGGTGGGCTGATAGAGTCATGGCAAACCTCCTTATAGCGGAGGTTGCTAGTTGGTGGGGAGGTAGCACGGTGAGCGACACAGAGGTGGCGAGTTGGCGGAGGACAGTTACCACCTCAGCATGCGTGGTAAGGTCATCTGTGGCTTGTCTTGGCATTTACTACCTTACCGCGGGTGCTAGGTCCACTCACCACGATGGTCACGGTGAGACCGCCCACGGTCGGTCTGGTGGTTATCACTCCATAGCAGGTGGTGAGTTCGCTCATCACGATGGTTGCAGTGAGACCATCAGCGGTCTGCCTATGCGGTCACCACGCTGAGACCTGGTGGTCTTAGCTATAGCGTGGTGAGACCATTGATGGTCTAGCTGGTGGCTACCACCATACCATGAGGTGAGTCTGATAGGGCAGCTATAGCAAGGTAGGATGTTGGGTGAGCTCGGGTGAGCTCACCGCTATACCATGACTGGTAAAGATGAGCTCAGTGCTAGCGCAGTAGGAGCTCGAGTGAGCTCGGATCTCAGCTAACCAAGATTGACTAGGTTTGACCGACTGTCAAAAGCAATGAACAAATCAAATGGCGACACATGGCAAGTTCTTTGAAGATCTGATTGGCTAGAAGTTTTCCTAATTACGATTGAGCTGCATTATTAAAGTAAGGTTGACAGACGCATCTGAAGCCAATTTAATGCTATGTGTGGCTCGATGCATTTGCAAGGTCGGTGCACATTATCAGTGATGGTTAAATCTTGCAAGTGGGATATTGATTATCCTGATGACCGTTGTTGGCTGAGACAGGCTAAACAGGTAAGCACACAGTGTGAGATTATAAAGTAATCTTGTGTGCAGTCAGATCAGATTGGATGAGCAATTAGAGAGAGGCAGAGAGTGTTCAAACAGTCTTGACTGTGAACACTTAGTTTCTCATTTCTGATCAATGTGAACTTGTGATGCCTTGAGGCTAGGATGGCCGTGAGGCTAGCTGAGAGAGTCATTTGAGGAGCTGAAGGGAATCTGCATGGTATGTCTTTGGAGACATTGAAACTATGTGAAGCTTTCATATTTGTGTTCCTTGCCTTCTACAGATGGACAAGATGTAATATCTTGAAGTGCATAGCTCTTTGTTTGTATTGTAACCATTTTTTGCTATTGAATAATACAAGTGAGTTGAGTGTTTTGGAGAGTGGAGTTTTTTACGCAAAAGGGTTCTCCCCACGTAAATCTTTGTGTCCACATATTTGTCTTTCTTGTTGTATGATTTTGTATCTTGAATCTATGCTTGTGTTGAATCTATTATAAGTTTTGAATTTACTTCTCTCAAAGGATCAATGGGGGATTTGTTGTGCCTATTTCCACTTTATGGCATAGTTGTTTATGTCTTTGAAGTGATAAAAATGAAAATCACTAAGGTACTGTTGTCTTAGATACTGATCTATGATGACAGAGCCAGCTTAATATCCCAACAAGTAGTATCAGAGCTGGTTGAAGGAGGTCAAGGCTTGATGATACCAACAAGTGGTGTCAAAACCTTCTCCTGGTTACTAAAGTTCTGGGTATTTCTCCTGTGAGGATTTTTTAGTCTAGCAAGCTTGAGGAAATATGAAGAAATCGGTTTGTGTTTGATCCTTCGATGAGTGGAAGTTACTTCTTTGATTCAAGACACAAGTTTGAAAGATGTTGGAGATGACTGGAGTTGATCATATTGTTGCAATATGGTTTGAGTCTCCTAGCTCGTAAAAATTGTTCCAGATGCAAGGGGCATGAGGTATGCTTTTGGTTGTGTTGTAGCGAAGCATGGTTTCATACTGGGTGTCTGTGTGAGAGGCTCCCTGGCGGTTAGGAGTTTCTTGTGTTGTTGTTCAACCATGGAGTATTTAGCTTGTGCTAGGTGTTTTGACTTAGCATTGAAGGTGTTCTCTTTGTTGCTCTAATTGCTTGGAGGCTATGAAGTTGGTCTGCAAATTCTGAATAGCCTGGCTCTCTCGTATGCTTGTGCTTGGTTGTAGGTTTTGGAGCTGGTCTGAAATGGACCTATTGTTCCTGCTTACCCATTTCTTGCACTCGCATGGTTCAGATTCATGTCTTTGGCTCTAAAGGTTTTGTGTAGATTTTCCTAAAAAATCTATGATACATATTCATTTTTTTCATTGTTCTGGCTAACCGTGATGGTTGTGTGCAGACTCTTGAGTTGTCCAAATGAGTAGTGAATATGGAGGTGCATGGGTGTTTTATAAACACTATGGTTATGCAGGTTTTACACAGTCAAGGAAAACTTGTGGTTTGTGGAGTTGTTGTTATGCTATTTTTCTAGACCCTAGCTTCTAGGGTGTGACTGGATGAGATAGCTACAGTTCGACATGGTTTTGAGGAGATGTGATGTCTTCTTTGCATGGGAGTGTTGGTATGAGTTTCTCTTTCAACATTCTTGTGGTGTGCTTGCTGGTTTTACAAACTATGGTGCTTGATTTGTGGACGTTATTGGCGAATCGGATCTGTTGCTGATCTGGTGTTTGAGTCATGTTTGTCTTCTTTGGATTTTCTCTTTGATGATCTCAGTTTTGAAATTTCAGTGCGATAATAGATTTTTAGGTTTCATTGGTTGCATCCACAAGTTGTGCAATGTTGTGGGTTGTCCTTACCTACATTTTTTTTGTGAGACAACTCGGAAGTGGACTATCTATATCCATGAGGTTGTAATAGTGTGGTGCAGATCTATTAGCTGGCCTTCTCTATGGTCACTTGTGCATTGACATGGTTGTTTTGTGATGAGAGGAGGAATGGCGTTTGAGTACCTGAATAGTTGGTTTTGGACTAGTAGCATGTGTGTATCACAATGTCATGGAATTTTTTTTACACTAACGAGTGTAAGATGTTGACAGTGATGGTGTGGTCGATCATGATGCTTGGAGAGCTCGATGTCATGTTTCAGTGGGAGCTTTAGCAGTGACTGTGGATTCATCACTTGGTGATGAATGATCTTCTTTGGTGTTGTAGATGCTTCTTGGGGACTCTTAGATCCTGTTGATGCAGAAGAGTTCTTTCACATCTGCACGGTCACTATTTGAAGATGTGCAGCATCTTGGAGCCATCGAGAACCTTGGTAGTTTTTTGGCTGAGATGTTGTTGGTGCTTCTCAGCATGGTATCTCCTAAGGGGGATGTGTAGATCATGGTGTCATGATAAGCTCCTGGTTTAGTTGGTTTGGAGCTTTGATAGTGGTCTGGTGTTTCTCTTTGCTTTGAGTACCTTGGTCATATGTTGGAGGACTTCATGTTTAGTGAAGTAATGCAAATTGGAGTTAGCATGAGATGACAGGATGTTGGTGCTCATGGATGCATGGAGAATACCGTGAGGTTGGAATTCTTTTAAGAATTTTGCTGGTTACAACTGAAAGTCTGAGTAGCCTACACCTTGGTTGAACGTGAGTTCAATAGAGACCATGAAGGAGAATGCTCTTGGGTAAGTCATGGTGGCTTGTATATCTTGGAGGAGCATCTTTTATTTTCTTCTTGGTCTACTCGGCAGTGAAGTTTACTTGAAAGGTATTCACCCATTATATCTTTTAGATGTGTGCTATGCTTTATTTTTCATTGATATGGATCTTGAACTTCTATTTAAGTTTCTAGAGGATCCAAAATGAAAGGTGGACAACATTGTGTATCTCCTTGTGCTTTTGAGGATTGATAGGAGATGGTAATATGGGTTAGTCTTATCTCCTTTGAGGTGCTTACATCCATGGGGATTTTGGGTGTTGTTATGGATTTTCCCTTTGGGATGTGAAGAAGATCATTCTTGACACAACTGGCATTTAGAAGTGTATGTAGGAGAATGCTACATGTTATGATTTGTTGGTTTCTCTCTATTCTGGTCTTTTTCTTCTTGAATGTTCATTTGAATTTAGATGTACGTGGATCTGTGGTGTTTCCTTCTTTAGTCAGATATGGAACCTTGGAAGAATGTGGAAGACTGTTGAGAGAAATGTTTCTTACAACATGTGGTTGCAAGTTGTGGATATCAGTGTGGATGTTCCTTGGAACTACATGGTTATATGTGCAGGTTTGGTGGACTCAGTATGCTTGGATCAATTGTGGTGGTGCTTTGTTGCATTCATTTGGACAATACCCTTATAGTGGGAGTGCCTGGATGTGTTTGGACTTTTGATAGGTTGAAATATGGTGCTTATGTTTGATGTTGATGGGTGGTTACATGATGGCATCAGGTTACTAATGGTCATACCTTTGAGGTATGGGTGGTTGGATGATTCAGCACAAGCTGTGGGTGTTTTTTTTTCAACCACATGGGTTTCATCAGCTGGATGAGGGCAGTTAGTTTTGTGGTTGTTGTTCTAGCTGATGGTTTCTTGTTTTAGAGAATGGTTTCTCATTCTGTGTTCACATTGTTCTTTGTTGCTACTATTGTGCCTTTGCCGCCTGAAGAATCAGATGTTTGCATTCTTAAGACTGGTGCTTTTTCGCCTTGGCATGTTCCTGTGTTTGGAGTTGTTGCTTGAGATTATGGACATTTTTTGATGTCATTGCAAGGGTATTAGTTGGAGCATGGAAGCATGGTGTTGGTCCTTGTTCAGGTGTTTGAAGGAAGCCTGAAAGTCTTTGGAAAGTGGGAGATTTTTGGGAAATCTATTTCAACTTTTTGGCTTGAAATCCCTTGAAGACATCGCATTTTTCTTCATGTTCTGGCCTTTACCGCCATACTGCTGCATTGTTTCCTTGGTGGCAAGGTTTTGCAGTTTACCACTTTACCGCGGTCCACCTGGCTCAGTCTAGCGGTTGGGAAGTGTTACCGCCTTACCGCGACAGTCTTCTTTATGTTTGGCAAAGGGGTGATAAGCAACGATCATGGGCATGGCGGTTAGCGCCTTACCAGAGGGTGGTCTGGTTGGTGGTGCGATTGCGTAGTTGGTAGCGGGCTGGAAAAGCAGTGGCTTACCTCCTTACCATGGAGGTTGCCCATTGGTTGTGAGGTAGCACGATGAGTGACGTAGAGGTAGCGAGCTGGCAGAGGACAGTTACCGCCTTACCGCACGCAGTGAGTTCACTCACCGCGGTGGTGCGGTAACGCCGCCTGCGGCTTGTCTCAGCATTTACAGCCTTACTGCGAGTGGTGGGTCCACTCACTGCAGTGGCCGCGGTGAGACCGCCCACAGTTGGTTTGTTGGTTACCACTCTACTGCGGGTGGTGAGTTCGCTCACTATGGTGATTGCAGTGAGACCGTTCGCAGTCTGCCTATGGGATCATCACTATATCGTGGTGAGACTTGGCGGTCTCTGTAGTAGCATGGTGATACCACTGATGGTCTGGCTGGTGGCTACTGCCATTCCACGAGGCGAGTCCGACAAGGCAGTGGTAGTGAGGTAGGAGGCTAGGTGAGCTCGGGTGAGCTCACCGCTATACTGTGACTGGTGAAGATGAGCTCAGCGGTAGCGCGACAGTAGCTTGGGTGAGCTAAGAGCTCAGCCAACCGAGCTTGACCAAGATTGATCGACTGTCAAAATTAGCAAACGAATCAAATGGTGACATGTGGCAAGTTCTTTAAAGATCTGATTGGCCAAAATTTTTATTTTCCTGATTACGATTAAGCTGCATTATTAAAGTAAGGTTGACGGATGCGTCTAAAGTTGATTTAATGTTGTGTGTGGCTCAATGCATTTGCAAGGTTAGTGCACATTATTAGTGATGGTTAAAGTTTTCAAGTGGGCTATTCATTATCCTGATGACCATTGCTAGCTGAGATAGTCTGAACAGGTAAGCACATGGTGTGAGATTATAAAGTAATCTTGTGTGCAGTTAGATCGGATTGGATGAGCGATTAGAGAGAGGCAAAGAGTGTTCGAACAGTCTTGACTGTGAACACTTAGTTTCTCATTTCTGATCGATGTGAACCTGTGATGCCTTGAGGCTAGGATGGTTGTGAGGCTGGCTAAGAGAGTCAACTGAGGAGATGAAGGGAATCTACATGGTATGTCTTTGGAGACATTGAAACTATGTGAAATTTTTGTATTTGTGTTGCTTGCCTTCTTCAGATGAACAAGATGTAATCTCCTAAAGTGCATAGCTCTGTGTTTTTATTGTAACCATTTTTTGTTATTGAATAATATAAGTGAGATGAGTGTTTTGGAGGGTGGGGTTTTTTACCCTAAAGGGTTTTCCCCACTTAAATATTTGTGTCCACATGTTTTTCTTTATTGTTGTATGATTTTGTATCTTGAATCTGTGCTTGTGTTGAATATGTTATAAGTTTTACATTTACTTCTCTTAGAGGATCAATGGGGGATTCACTGTGCCTGTTTCCGCTTTATGGCATAGTTGTTTGTGTCTTTGAAGTGATTAAAATGAAAATCAATAAGCCACTATTGTCTTAGATACTGATCTATGATGACAAACCCGACTTTGTATCCCCAACAACTTAGCTAATTTAGGAAACTTCAAGGAGAAAAAATGCAAGATGGCCCATGTAGGATTTCTTAGATCAGATATCAGTGATAGGACATCAAATGTTAATATTTACCTTTGGGTAAATTAGTTAGCTACCATGTTTCATTCCTCTCTATAGCATCCAACTCTTCATCCATGGCCTTACACCACTTCTCTTCTTTCATAGCTTCCTCAAAGTGCATTGGATCACTATAAGAATATAGAGAAAAATCCAAGTTCTCATCATATCAACATCACTTATGTTGTCATAAATATCTCACACTCCTTGTCCTTTGTGGCATCAATGATGCAAGTGTAGGGTGTGAATTACCTTCAAATCTATTGTTGTTTTGACCTCTAGAGTTGTACTACTAACTTTTAGAGCTACTCTCTACTGAACTTTAGAGCTACTACTATGTTGTCCATCTTCAAAGTTGTTTTGTTGAACACGTCTAGAACTATTTCTCTGCTACAAAACTCCAGAGCTATTGTTTTCCAAATCTCTATGATAGTTTCCCCCTAAACTACTATTTTTTGGAGCTCCTCTAGGGTTATTGTCCTCCTAAAATTATTCATCTTCAAGGGGTATTGTGAATGAAGTACCAATAGTGTTGTCCACTATTCCATCCCATGCTTCATTCTTAATGAACTCAACATACCTATTGATCACAACCTTTTTGGTGATGGGATTAAATATAGTTTGTAGGCTTTTGAATCTTCACTATAGCCTATGAAGATACATTTTTCACTTTTATCATCAAATATATGCCTCTTCTCTTTTGGCATGAATGCATATGCCACACACCTTGAAAGGTGGAAATTTTTTTTCTATTTTCTCTTAGGGTTTAGGACCTAGAAGAACAATCTTCAATAAATTTCACTCAAGAAAAAACCCTTGAGATCTCAATTTAAAGGAGAAAGAAATCTTGCAAGAGGGTTGTTCTAGGGGCTGAATATAAGCTAATAAGGGGTTCACCACCAAGTAAGGACTTGGAAAGATAAATATAATGCAACATGCAACACTAAACCCTAATTCAATGCAATTACTTACAAAAATGACCTATAAAAGTAAACGAAATAGAAAAAAAGCAGTAAGATGAATGGTGTGCACCTAGAAATCTAGAGATGGTTTCATGGAGCTCTGAAATACTTGAAAATATAAATTTAATGCTAATTGGGACTCATTCGCCAATCTGGGCAATTTAGTGTAGTAAAATACATACCCTTGAATTTTCACACTTGTTTGGGCCCGCCTCGCTTTGTTTATCCCTATTTATGTCTTAATTGGTCATATTTTGTATCCACAAGCCTAATAGATTGTATTTTTTTATGACTAATCTCAAAAACATCAAAGGATAAATGATAATTTAATGATTATGGTTGTGTGTCCCATATTTTTGGGTTGGGAATAAGACAAAACCTAGGGCGTCTTTGTCCCCCAAAGGTCTTGGGACCCTAATTTCAAAGGCACCTTCAATGGGTTCCTTTTTAGAGTTTGTGCCCCAATTTTCAAGACTTAGCCTCCTTTAATTAATGATTTCATATGTTGGCTTGTTGTGCTGTAATTTTTGGGATTTAATTTCAAATCTTGGCAAGATTTAGCCTCCTTTAATTAATGATTTCATATGTTGGCTTGTTGTGCTGTAATTTTGGGATATTAAGCATGGATAAGAATAAATACAAGGTTCATTCACTCATTTTCACCCCAAACATTCAATTATTCATTCCTAAGGTAATTTTATGAGATCATGAGAAATTCAAGAATTTGGAGCCATCATCAAGATTTAAGCATCATATCAAGGATATTCTTGCATCATGTGTGTTTTTGAGCTAAGATTTGTGATGTAGCATTTTGATTCAAGCAAGGAATTCAACTCAAGATCTATCAAGCATTCCTTTGATTCAATATCTACATCCAAGCTAGCCATCTCACACAAGTTTGTAGATTTCATAAAAAGGGTTTGGTGAGTCGCAACATAACACTTTGTTCATTCATCATTTCCATCCTTTATTTCATTTCATTTCAAGGTTTAATTACCAACAAGGGGTTTGACCAAGGTAAACCCCCATTTACTAACAATCAACAAGTTTTTCCTCTCTTGTGTGTTTGTGTTTGCAGATTTAGATTGAAACTCACCTACACGCCAGATCTGAAAGTTTCAGAACCTAAGATATGAGAATAAGTAATTTCAAACACTTGACCTCATGATCAAATTCAAATATTTCATAAATTCAAAATGAGAATAAGAAAACAGTAAGGGCATCTTATTTCTCCGAAGTGTATTTTGTAAAGATTATTGCAGATTCTATTCCAACATCCAAAGATTTCGTATTTCCCCTAAAAATTAGTAGTGGGACTAAGACAACACTAAGGGAATCTTAGTCCTCCCTATCATATTTTGACAACATTTTTGCATTTCCAAAATTCTCATCACATTTCCAGACTTCCCAGGTACACATACCCTAACTTGCTATTACTTAATTTCATCATTTGCATTCATGATTTGACTTGCATTACTAGGTTTTCTGAGTTGAATATTTTGATTAATAGGGGAAAACAGGTTTTGAAGGGACCCCTAAACCCTTTACAACAAAAGACACAAAATTTTTCCTCAAAGGATAATCAGAACAAACCACCAACAACAACCCAACAACCAAAAAATGCCCAAACAATGGGTGCTAAACAAAGATAGGACCTCAGTAAACCAATAACACCCAACAACCAACAAACAAAAAAAAAGAGAAACCAACACCCCAACCCAATCAAAAATAAAAAATAATAAAAACTAACTGAGGCCACCCAGAGTATTGGCTATCTCAAGCTGCTAGTTCTTATGTTTTTCAACCATATCCAACAATTCCTTTTTCTCAACATTAAAGGTTTTCTTCCACTCAGCCGAACCTCTAGTCACAGGTTCATTGTCATCATCCTTAGGAGTCTTCTTACCCTTTCCCTTTTCAACACATTCCTTCTCCATGAGATCAAAGAAGTAAACCTAATCATTCAATTCACTGATTTTCTTGAATGAGATTTCTAGGGACTCTACACTACTCTTGACAAAAATGTGGCACGTTTGCATAAGATTTTTGATGTCCACATTGATACCAGACACTTTGTCTTCCAAAACAGAAATTATTTCCTCACAAAGAGACATAAAATCATTGTAAGACCCTTCAAGGTCCACCATCCTATCAATTAGGATGTCCGACCTAACACCTTTAGGGACACTCTTAAGATCTTCTTTTAAGCCTCTAATTTTAATGTTTATCTTGTTAAATTTCTATAAAGACTATTTAGCTAGCTTGAAAGTACTTGTAGCCCCAGCTCTGGACATATCCAACAGATTAAACATCAAGGTCGCATGCTCGTCTAGATACGAAAAATCCTCAAAAAGAGGATCCACTTTCTAGGGTTCTTGACTTTCTTTTGGTTTTTCGGCATCCTCCTCCTCTCACCACCTATCTTCCTTATCCTCCTTCTCTGTAGGAACCTCTTGTGGAGGGGAGTCCACAATGGTCACCATCTTGTTATCCACTCTCATTTTCCTCAGGCTCCTTGGTCGTAAACTCTAGAGCTCTGCTCCTCAGATTTGCAATACGTGAGGAAAGCCTTTGCAATTTAATTGCTCCAACCTCTTTAACCTGGGACCCAACTTCACCAACAACATATTTTCCACCCATCACCTCCTCCGAAATAGGAGAGGAGTCATTAGACTACACATCCATATCATCACTCGCTGAATGGGCAATCATTTTTGTAGACCTTTTTCTCTTCACACCACCTCCCTTCCTTTTCTTCAAAGAGGTAGCCACAAAACCCTGGGAAAACTCCTCATCCTATAAAGATGAAGAGTACTCACCTATCAACCCTGAATCATTAGAGAAACTCTTCTCCTTACCTTTGATAGCAGTGGCCAGGAGAAGGGTCTTAATATGTTCCATTGTTAGAAGAATTAGACCCTCATGGAGGACCGATGCCTTTCTATTTTTAAGGTGTGCATACATTGAAACCTCCAACAAGGATAAGAGAAAAAAAGGAAAAGAAATAAATAGACCATGCCTGAAGTGATAAAGGAGTGTGAAATGATAAACCAGGATGGCCTTAAATATCCATTCCAAGGTAACATACTTGATCATCACCTTAGCAACACTTTCCCAAATCTTCTTCAAATATGTTCTTTCATAACCCCAAGTTTCTAGCTTGATTAACTCTTTCCTCTCATCGTCCTTGAAAAAATGAGTCATCGCCTCTTCATTGCTTTTCTTATCCTTAAAAAAATTCCTACCAACAGTCAAAAAACTAGTAATTGAGGCAATCAAGTCCCCATTCACTTCCACCTCCATATTTTAAACCTTAACCTTTCGGTTATGCCAAAATGAAAGGAATTGAGTAGAGGAATTAGGATCATGCCCATGCAGTCTCTCCAAATAAGGAGTAAAATTCCCATGCTGTAAAATAGACTAGAGCTTCTTCTTACACCTATTATCTCCACAAGAGTGTGGTTCGATTCAGTGCGTTTCACCACCCATGATAACCAAAACATATTTATCAAAGACCTTATGAAATGTACACCAAAAAAATCCAGAAGGTATTAAAGCGCCCACAAAGCATGTGAAACGGAGGCATGTACCATGCCATAAACGTCTCCACACTTCATCCCACACCATCATTCTGCAATAAGCTTATGGCTTCCTCAAGAATGATCGTGCCTTCCTCCCACAAACAAAATTCATTGAGCCTCACAGCCTCGTTGCCAAAGAACTCTGCCAATGAGTTACCTTCTTGATAAATGTGTGAAATATGAGTCTCAACACAAGATTTTAGCATCATTATAGTATCCCTTATTAGATTATAAAAAATCTAACTCAATGACTGAACACCACGTAGATAATTATGAGTTGAACATTAAGGTTTCTTTTCCAAGATTTTTCTTGGTGGTGAACCCTTGAAAGCTTAAAAGCACCCCCCCTAGATCATCCTTGTTGAGAATTGACTCATCTTTGGGTTGATATTCAATCCAATTTGGGATCCTAGGTCATTCTTGGATGAATAGGTTTTTGGGAAAAGAGTGGTGTTCTATGACCTAAGCTATAAAACACCCATCTCCCTTTCACCTATTGTTCGAGTGAATCAATCTAGAATCTAGTTAGGGTTTTCTAAAGCTTCAAAGTCTAAATTTTCTATTCTCAATTTGCTCAATCTACCTTAGCAAGTTTTTGGAATCAAATCTCTGAAAATTGACCTATAGGTGTTCTCTAATGTTCTCCAAAGATTAATGACAACTTTGACAACTTTGAATAAATTCAAAAGTTTTCTCCTATCTTGATCTTCAATGTTTCTTCAATCTAAACCTGCAAATCACACGCAAAAGAGAGGGAAAAATGTTGTTTTGTTAGTGGATAGGGGTTTTCCTTGGTCAAACCTCATTTTGGTAATCAAACCTTGAAATAAAATGAAATAGTAATGGAGAATGATGAATGAACAAGATATGATGTTGCAACTCACCAAACTCTATCAATAAAGTGTTGCAAACATGTGTGAGATGGATCCAATGGATGTAGATCTTGACCCTTGCTTGAAGGTGATAGATCTTGAATTGAACACTTTCTTGAATCATAAAATCCTACATCATTATTGTTAGCTCAAAAACAAACATGATGCATTAAGTCTTTGACATGATGATTGATGCCTGAACAATGCTCTAGAATGCTTGATAATCTACCTTTGAATGCTCTTGTGAACTCAATTTTTCTATAAGGATGCTCATTCAACTTGCTATGTGTAAAATGAGTGAAAGAAACTTGTATTTTTACTCAATTATGTAAGAATTCAAAAAATTACAACACTACAAGTTGACATTAGATCTAGGAGGATAAAAACCCACAATAAATTTGAATTAATTTTGATTTTGGGCCACATGGGACTCATTTGCCCAAGGTGGTGAATGAGTCCCATCATACATAATGTATGGGACCATAATTAAAAATGCTTAGAAATGTGTGAAACCAAGTTTGAGACCCAAAAATCTAGGTGGGACTCATTTGATCAAGGTAGTGAATTGATCAAGGTAGTGAATGAGTCCCACATCACTAAATTTGGGTCATTCAAGCCTGAAACACTTGAATTATGATTGGCTAATGATTTGTGTCAAGATTATCCTAAAAAAGATACATTAAATGGCACTTGTGGATGTAATTTAAGGCCAATTAAAGCATAAGAAAGCCCAATTATCAATGAAAACCCTAGAAAAGTGTGAAAGTGTGTTGCAAAACTTTAAAATAAGGCAAGATTAAGGTTAAAAATAGATTTATTAGGTTTAGTTAATTAATAAAACCTTAGAAAAGTGTGAAAATGAGTTATAACAGTTCACAATACTTTAGCAAAGGTACCATTTAAATTCATTAGTTCACAAGGGCCTAGGACCTAATGTGAATGTGTCAACAACATTACAACACTAAATCAAGGCATCATTAGGCTCAATTCAACAAGGAGGGCCCAAACAAGTGTGAAAATGTTCCCGACAACATTTTTTGACACTACATTTAGCCCCCACTTTAGTGAGAGGACGAACTTGCTTCAAACTCACATTAAATTAGACAAACATGCATCAAGAGGGATCCAAATGTACTAATTCTGGTAAGGTGGGATGACAACAATCAAGAGGAGTGATCAAACCCCCAGGATCAAGATCCCATAACAAACCAACATTTGCATAAAATAACACAAATGAAAATGGTTAAAGAGCAACAAAAAAGCACAAGCATGCACTGTCAAAGACAAAAAAGAGAAAAGGTAAAAGATAAAAGAGTCAAATCAAGCTTTGACCGTTTTTCCATCACAATGTGGATTAGATCTAGGTTGTTTCTCTAAAAAATGAAAACTCACTTTGAGGAAATGAAACTCCTGGTTGTTTTCTAGGTGAGGATCTGAAAGAGGTGAGACACATACACACATGGTTGATCTTCACTCACACTCACATGCGAGTGGCTATGGGGAAAGTCATGCCTTAGTCGGGCTTCCCGCTCAACCGTACCAAAGCTATACCTACTAATAACTTTGATAAGATGCCACAAAAAAATGATCTTTGAGCTACATGAGACAAGCAAAGATTCATATTCTTAGAACTCATGAAAAAACCATATGGCTCTACATGCATGCAAGTTGTGTAATGGAAGGTGGAAATATAACTGAAAATGCAAATGCAAAAATAAGGAACGATCAAGGGAGTCTTGCTTAATTCATGCAGGATATTTAACTTAGGGAACATTGTGACTAATGTCTCCAAGCGGGGACCAATCAAAGAATAGAAGATTCACAACTTAGGGGATGTAGTGTGTCACATCAAGCCACTAAGAGGAATGTAATATGCTAAGAGAGATCACGCTCTTGAAGGACATAACACCTAATGTCATCCACAAAGCAGAAAAAAACATCGTATAAAGTAAGAAGACTACACCATGAACCATAAAAAATTCAAGAGAACTATGCCAATGTATGCCCCCACTTTAAAGAAATTTCTAAATACCATACTATGAGAAATTACTTTAAAGTAGCAAATGATAAATGTAAATAGAAAAGAAGACATGAGAGCCAAGTAGTAAAGCCCTAGGCCAAGTCATATGTTTCCAAGTAATGCTACGCCATGCAAAAGAAAAGGAAAAGAGAGGGTTTGCCCTGAAAAATGATAACACCAAACACATAAGGGATCTATGGATTTGGGGTCAGTATGTTCTTGCTGCAATGTTTTTAAGAGGGCTCAGAACTGCCATCATTCCTCAAATACTCATAGAACTGGAAGAATGACACAAAGAAAGTGAAAACAACAAAAAACCTTTCAAGTCAACATGGAAGAGAGATGAATGTCTCGACGCCTTGTGTCATCCCCAAAAGGAAAACACAAGAAAAATAAAAAAAGAGAAAGAAAAAAATTAAAGGAAAAGCAATTTGGGTCAACATGAAAGAGACATGAATGTCTCAATGTATTGCATCATCCCCAAAAGAAAAAAACAAGACAAATGAAAAAGGTGAAAATATATATGACATAGAGAAGAATGAAGGTATAAATAGAGGAATGCCACAAAGAGAGAGAGATACATCAAACAAATCAACACGAGTGATCAAAATACACACATGCAATCACACAAAAGAAAACAAAAAATAAATAATGTAAAGAGACTAGTAAGGCATAGTGTGCCAACCTAAAGCAGGTCATCCACATCCCAATTATGTTCATTTTATATCGAAGGTGCACAACTAGCAAGTATCAAACTAGGACCAGCACTAGGTTCAAAACTCTCCTTACGAGAATTTCCATTTAAGCTCATGGAAGAGGAAAACAATGTATTCAATTCATTATGCACCTCTTCATCAATTTTAGAAACTTCCTCATCGTTATCCAAGTTAACCACAATAGGAGGTCAAATGATAATGTCCATGGAATATTTAAACTCTTTTTGTGACTATTGTATTGGATTACTTTGTTTCAGGGTGGGGGTAGAGTCATCATGCATTGCTTCAGTCAAGTTTGGATTTTAATTTTCTTTGTTTAATTCTTCATGTGACCTACATGCAAGGGCATGACATCGAAATCTACACTCTCTAGCACCTTTGTTTCTTTTAGTCATGTTTTCAAGTTGCATTACAATGTAGCAGTGGGTTGATCAACCATCGATTTCTTTTCTGCCCTAAGGGGAGGAATAGAAGGAACCACAAGAGGATGTTCAACCACTTTCTCTTTGACTTTGTAAATGTGTTTTATTCTAAGAGGTGTGACAAGATTTTTATCATTATCTCTTGGTCGTTTATACGAGGTAGGTGAAGGTTCTGTCCTATGTTGGTCTTGGTTGTCTAGGATTTCTTTAGGCTCAATCATGGTTTTTTTGAGGATGGTAGGCTTGGTTGTAGGTTGAGGCATATTTCAAAGGGATAATTATTCTATCTGCTTTGGCTTGAAATTTTGATAGGACAAGAAACATAAGCCTTCTCATGGTTTTATAGGTGTTACCTATTTTTCACTACTAGCTCAAACAGGTGGAGCTAAATTGTAAATTCAGGTCAAGGTACACAAGTTGTTTTAAAAGATTTCTACTAAAGTACTCATATTGTGCATTGTTTCATAATAGAGTAAATTTCAGTAATGTTATGCAAAAAACATTCCAAAATGATATCATAAGTTTGCATAATGTTTGTTGTTTTATTCATAATGTACAAACCAGAATCCCACACAAGTTGTGGGAGTAACTCATCTTAATTTTTTTAAAATCAAATAAAAGGTGCATGAGAAAAATCAAACTATACAACTGAAAATAGAGAAAGCATAGGGTAGAAGGTGATTCGTAATTGCTTGGAATGACGAATCGTTGATAATTGAGGTTTTCAGTTGCGATGCTAGTTCTAGCTCTAGCTCCAGCTTTCAACTCCACCTCTGCGTACCTACAAGTATGATGAAAGTGTGGTTAGAGCAATGTGAATAAGATCCTATCATATGCCTACACTACCAACAAAAATATACAATAAAATCAATTAGGAATCCATCAAATGATTACAAAAATTCAAAGAGCATAAGGAAAAAGAGGAAGCTTTCAGTTTCTTTTATTTTGCTAACGTGTTTGTTCACTGTGCAGGAACAGGTTCATTATATTTGTGATCATTTTATCTGATACGTGGAGTAAAATGGGCTCCCACAAGGGTTGAGCCCGGCATATCAAAAGGATACACTCTCAAGTTACATAAGAGAGTTCTTAAAATATTGGCAGAACAATCATCAAAAGAGCCGTTGAAACAAATAAATAATCAAATGAGCAGCCTTATTTCAAAGAAATGAAATAAATAGCATGAAGAACTTATTAATTTCATTGATACTCTATTTCAGCTCTATTTTATTTTCATATTGCATCTAATTGAATTATCGATCCTCTTTATACTGAAGAGAAATAGAAAGACAATATCAAACACCAAGATATTTCATGAAGTGTTGGAATTGATTTTATAAGAGACAATGATTTTTCACCATCGTAGTTGAAGATTAAGCATGTTTTCTTTCAATACAGTTTTCATTATGCTGAAACAATAGCCTTGGCAAGAAAATGGCATTCATTTTACAGAGGTTTGAAGCATCCAAATGTCGTAATCATGATCATACAACAGTAATTTAAAACAAGCAACTATAGGATTTTTTTTTTAGTGCAGCCATAGTATGGGAGAGTTTGTGATCAAATGATACGTGGAAATGATACAAACAAGAAGGGATCTTAAGGTCACATAGTCAAGGAACACCCAACCCCAGAAGAGCTTCTGCGAATAATATGGCTATGGTGAAAAAGTCAAGTTAAAACTAGCTCTTGAGTGTATATCAGTGAAGGAGGATTAGCAATCAGAACCTAATTACTTCAGTGAACTAAATTCAACTGTGTCAATTTGTTTAAAAAATAAATATAAAAGGAAATACCCAATAAGATCCAGCTACAGCCATGAGATACAGAAGGGTTTCATATATTTCCGGAGAGTAATAATCATTTTTCCAGGTTCCCATTGTTGTTTCTAAAGACCAAACTCGACCATATTTCATTATCAGCAGCAAGCTGCAGGAATTAGCCTTTTACAGTGAAAATGTCGAATACAATAGTCAAGATTTTTCTTTACAGTGTCTACTAGGGTCATAATCAATGAAGAAATTTGTGAGATTATACAGTCCCAATGACTGTCATGCACAGTGCAAGTTTATTGTCCACACCAAATGAAAGCAGTCATAGCCATAATTTACATAGGGAAAATATTCTTGAAGAAACCTTATGAAATTTATAACTAGATTTTGTTGCACATATAGTGGAGCTCATTGAGCAGGAGTGTGATGTTGACC